>JAQFVV010012409.1:11884879-12233994 GCA_028023455.1 Epiperipatus broadwayi | reverse complement strand
TTTAACTTCTTCCCTTTTCCCGTAAATGTATTTCAAAAGTATATTGTATTAAATTGGGTAACCAATTTATTAAAATGTTCCATCCACAAAAAAAGTATTTCATATAACAAAAAAAATATTCACTCATTGGCACACATACCTTATAATCTAACATATAAGCAGAATGTTAAAAAAAAATGTTAGTAGAATTGAAAGAGCAAGTTTTAAATTATTCTCTCCCCCTCTCTTCTAAGTGCTGAAATGCTATATTTTCCTAAAACAAACTAATTTAATATTTTAATACTACTCATTACTTCACATTCACTCACAATTATACACATATAAATATTATTATGTATGTGCATGTTTTATCCCATAATAGCAAAATATTATTTAAAACCAAAATAATAATACAAAAATTTATTTTACACATTAATATTTCATAACTGTAAATTAATAAACAAATAATTTTGATACATTCAAGATCATTTATGAAGCTCAAAGTTATTATTAGTAAGACATTCTTGGTTTTAATCGATCTGAATAGTCTTTAAAAGTTCTTTAAATAAATATATACCACTTTATTGCTAAAATTTTATTAAGACTCTGCTATCATAAAGAAAATATATAAAAAAAAATTTATACTACCAGTTCTTTGTAGCAACTTCTAATGAGTCAAATTTCTTTTGTTTAATGTCTATCATTGGCAGCAACAATTTCCGTGTTCCTTGGGAACAACCTTTTAATTAAAGTGTATAATTATTTGATGATGATGATCCTATTGAGGTTATTTGCTTTAGTGGACAATTTGGAAATCTTTATATTAAAATTTTCTTCTCATCCTGTCAAGCATGATTCTTTTAGTGGATGATGTACAGCAGTTTTTTTTCACATTTATAAATTTTCTGGGTCTAAACTCAGTTACTGGAACAATTAATTGGACTTGATGATTAATATTTATCAGTAGATTAATTCATCTTTCTGATCTCCTTCGAATGCAGGTGAATGTTTTCTTCTTTCTATTTAAAAACATCTTATTTCTTTGGTCAGTTGAAAGGTGTAGAATATTATTTTTCAGACAAGACATCTTTTCTTTCCTATATGATCTGTGGCTCCACGATGGTCAGGTCTTGATGGGACACATATCTAATTTTTCTACAGCATCATTTCTTATATTTTCAACATTCAAAACTTCATAAAAAATGATTTAAAAAAAACACAACTATCTAGCAGAACTAAAAATGTTTGTCTGCTTTAGATTCAATAATTTTTAAAGAGTCTCTCTCACAATATATTATAATAACAATAATCTAATAACTCAACTGATTTTCCAGACTGCTTTTATATCTGATTTTTGAGTCAACTCGCCCAATTAGAGTGATAGTGTGAATTGCTATTTTTGACCAACTCAAAAAATCACACACTTGGTTTTCAGACACTTTTGTCTTAAAAAAAAATAGACTTAATCCTTTTTCCTTTTTCACATATATCTGTAATATCTAAAATTGGAGTTTCTTTCCTTTAATCTTAAGATGAGACAATTTTAAAATCAGAGTTCCCACCAAGCTTAAGTTCCCAAAATGACAAACAATCATTTATAAAAACAAAATTTCTACAAAAATAGATATCTGATTTAACCCAAAATTGTAAAAAAAATAATTTGACAGATTTAACCCTTCTTTTTTTTTCAATATTTAATAAATGTAAATTTCTGTATGTAATGTACACACATACTTTATCATTTCAAATCATTCATAAACTGTCATTACAATAATCTAATTACCAGCTTAGTAATTATAACCCTAATATTTAAAATTAAATCCTTAGCTTTTAAATCCCAATTACAATTATAGAAAAGCAAAATAGAGGTATAGAATAAGATATTAGAATTGATCAAACATAGGTTAGTTTTAAAGAAAGTTAAAATGTTTAATATCTGAAATTTAATGATGGCTAACATAAATAGCTTTTATAACACACACTGTCTATACATATGCATTATAACTTTGCTTTTTAACAGAAAAATTAAATATTGAATAGTTTAAATGTGTGTATTACCTTTCTATCAACACACAAACAATTAAAGTATATAACTGTGGCCCCACTCTCTTTCTGTCTAAAGCTTTTAAAACTGGGTCTTGTAGGGTTTAAACTTGGATGCCCTATAGCTTCCTTTTTAGATAAAAATGTGATGATGATTTTTGTTTTACATTCTCTTACATGCACATTACTATAAATTTAGCTAATGACTAAATTGTAATGGCACATTATTATATATATATATATATATATATATATATATATATATATATATATATATATATATATATATATATATATATATATATATATAATTTAGAACCATTCACTCAATTTCATTTATATATATATTGGGATTGTCTGGTTTTTAATATATATATATATGGAAGATGATGATCTGGACTAACTGATTAGGCTTGTTCAGCATGAAATACATATATTGGAGATTATTTATCTTTTTCAAATGTATATGGCCATATGTATCACTTATATAAATGGAGTAGAGCACTGAAGAGAGGTTGAAAGTCTCTTCAAATCCCTTATATTGGATTATTGTATATTATAGATAAAAATTATGCTGTTGTAATTGTGTTAAATTCTTAAGTAGAAATGTCTTTTTTCTAAGAACTTATCTTATTTACTGTTTTATTATTATTTAAAAAGATTGAAAACATTAGAGATTATATCATTTAGTGATACTCTAAAAGTCCTTACTAATGCTTTTAAAATTTTTTAGTAATCATAAATAATATAAAATATAGTTGAAAAAAAGTTTAGTACAATATTTAATTTGTAATATTTAAATAATAATTAATATATCTGAAGTTTAGATGTAGTAGAAGGGATTTGAACACAGTCTTTCAAGCTCCCTTCAGCTATTCATTTTTTCCAATACAACTGATACATATGACTACATACATGTGAAAAAGATAAATGATCTCCAATATACGATTATATATAAAATCGATAAAGCAAGTCATATATACATGACATTGCTTTTATAAGCTTATATTTACAAATATGTGATATAGACTGCATACCAATAGCTCAATAAGTTCTTAATTGATAAGTGCGGTAAGATAAAATATTTAAAATCTCTATCTGGAATGTTCCTATCCCTAGACTAATTGGTTCCGAGCTTATGGCTCACCTCAGTGAGGAGCTAGAACATTCGGATACTAGATCTAAAATATCAACTCAAAACCTGCATCTATTTAATACATAATAAAGTAGAAACTGAAATTTTTAGACATGAAAATGTCTTTAACTCCAGCTATCTAACTTAAATAGCTATATGGGACTGAACTGAATTCAGATCTATCATATTAATAGCCTTATTATTGCCAAGACCTTAACGGTAAAATTATAGTAATCAATGAAGCAAGTCATATATAGCGTGACATTGCTTTTATATGCTTGTATTTACAAATATGTAATATAGGGACCATACCAATAGCTCAAACATGCTCTTAATTGATCAGTGCAGTAAGAGAAAAATATTTAAAATCTCTATCTAGAATATTTCTATCCCCAGACCAATTGGTTTCGAGATTTCAGATTTTCTATTTAAATTAAGTGCTGGTTTTTGAGTTGATATTCTAGATCTAATGTCTGAATACTCTAGTTCCTCACTGAGGTGAGCCAAAAGCTTGAAAACAATTGGTCTGTGGATAGAAATATTCTATATAGAGATTTTAAATATCTTCCTCTTACCACATTTATCAATTAAGACCTTGTTTGAACATATATATATATATATATATATATATATATATATATATATATATATATATATATATATATATAAATAACTACAACCATTAAATGTCTGTATTTTTAAATTATATAATAATAATTCAAACAAATATATTTAATACAGTATTCAAAATTAAATAATATATTCTTTACCAGAAGTACTTTCAATTGTTTCACTGACAATCTTTTTCAACTGTTAATACAAACGTACAAAAATAAAAACTTGTATTACCCATCATTCAATCTATTCAAATTCCCACAATTCTGTTGTCTTTATATTAGCCAATTGTTTATTCATTAAACCACCTCTATTCCTAGATATCATCATTGCCTCTTTAATTTTACGTTTTTCACTACACCTTTCAATTTGAATAATTTTTATATCTCTATTATTAAATTTAAAACCATAATTACATGTTTTATTATGATCAAATATAATTGATGGAGTATTCATATTTACTGAAGATATATTTTCTTTCTGTACACGTTTATATAATGTCTTATGATCATTATATCGTTTTTGTAATGTACATTTGGATTCCCCTATATATTTTATTCCACAACCACATTCCAACATATATATAACAGAACTTAATTCAAACTTAGAAATCTTGGCTTTGGAGTTATTTATCATATCATTTATATTATTTGAAGAGAAAAAAGAAATTCTACACAAACCATTAAAAAGTTTATAAATTAATTTAGCTTGTTGATTAGATATAAAAGGAATAGAAATCCATTTATCACTTTTTAATTTACTTAATATTTTCTTATTATTACTCTTATTTTGATTATATTTTGTAATTGTATTATAAAATATATAGGGGAATCCAAATGTACATTACAAAAACGATATAATGATCATAAGACATTATATAAACGTGTACAGAAAGAAAATATATCTTCAGTAAATATGAATACTCCATCAATTATATTTGATCATAATAAAACATGTAATTATGGTTTTAAATTTAATAATAGAGATATAAAAATTATTCAAATTGAAAGGTGTAGTGAAAAACGTAAAATTAAAGAGGCAATGATGATATCTAGGAATGAGAGGTGGTTTGATGAATAAACAATCGGAAATATAAAGACAACAGAATTGTGGGAAATTTGAATAGATTGAGTGATGGGTAATACAAGTTTTTATTTTTGTCGTTTGTATTAACAGTTGAAAAAGATTGTCAGTGAAACAATTGAAGTCTTCTGGTAAGAATATATTATTTAATTTTGAATACTGTATTAAATATATTTGTTTGAATTATTATATATATATATATATATATATATATATATATATATATATTAAAATCAGTCATATATCACATGACCTATATAGCTTGTATTACCAATATGTAATATCTAAAGAGCCTGCTACTAGCTCTAAACAAGCTTATTTTTTTTATGATAAATGCTACAAGAGAAGCTAGGACTCCTCACTGATGAGAGCCATAGCTCAAAACCGGTCTGGGGGTGGGGACCATCATAGATAAAAGCTTCATGTATTTTCTCTTGTAGCATTTATCATAAAAAAAAAAGCTTATTTAGAGCTAGTAGCAGGCTCTTTATATATATATAAAATCTTCTTGAAATTAAAACTAATACTAGAAATTTTATTTTTTTCATGTTGAAAATTAAATAACATTTAAAAAAATATTAATATACTTTTATTTATTAATTGAAATCGATCATACCAAAGTTGCATAATGGGAAATATTGAAATGACAATCTATTTATTCCTAAAAATAAAAACTGCATTAATAAAATTGATAGTAAAGTGGGTGAAAATGGTACTACGTAATCAGGTAAAATGCAAATTTGCAAAAATTATTATTGCTTTGTTTTTTAATTTCCCAAATATTTTTGCTTAAAAAATCATTAAAGGTTAATACATAACAGTATTGAACATAAGCATTATGAGAACTCTAATTTTATTTTGTACAATTAAAATCAAATTGTCAATTTATTATGGTTAAACTAACATGCAAAAAGTTCGCAATGTTAACTGAGTTTTGTGACACTTATAATTTAACTGTGATCTATCAAGGGTAAACAGTTAATCTCCTGTTCAGTAGATTTTATAAAAATCTATTTATAAATATAAAAATAAATTGATAAAATAAAAGACAGTCAAATATATAGACATTATAGCTTCTATATACGCTGGTTAACTTTTCTTATACAGTTGTAATTAAATTATAAGCTCTAGGAATGCTAAGTAAGAAAAGCTTTTCTTACTTAGCATACACACCTTATACATATTAATGGTCAGGTACCAGTGACAACAAACAAATACTATTTTTAACTGTAGTATTATTTAACTTAGCAAACACATCTACATAAACATATATGACAAGGCAAAACTCTCCATACAGTAGTGCCACCCTGTGCCAACCAGAGTAATCAATGGATGCCAGAAGGCATCCAAATTAGTCTGGAGATATTGGATGAGTAGGCATTAGATAGGGATTTTATGCACAAGCCTTCTGGCATCCATTGACTACTCTGGTTGGCATAGGGTGGCACTACTGTATGGAAAGAGTTTTGCCTTGTTTATAGACAATTATGTGCTAGTATGAGATGATGATGATGTTATAAACATATCTGCATATTCACATACATATTATATTATAAGGGATTTGAACTCAGACATTCAAGCTTCCTACAGCTATCCAAATCATCTTATAACCCTGATACCCATAACCATGTGCAAAACTGAACCAGCACTAATGACTTGGTCCAAATCATCATGTCCCATGCATAAATACAATCAGTGCCCAGTTTACACTAAGATAACAAATCTTCAAATTTTAATGGACAAACTTCAATCTTCATTCTCCAACTCTTCAGTCATCCATATCATTGAAAATCTAAGGATGAAATACTTAAATCCATTGTTGATGATAATATTATTGTCATACCCATGTTAACCTTAAATCAAACTGACCCCTCACACATAGGACTTTAATGTGTCCATTTAATTATATTGAAGTTCTCATTTGCGTTATTTAGTTTTAAATATAATCTGAATAAATTACATTTTAATAGAGATTGTTAGTATTTTATGATAGTGTAATGGACAATCTAAATAATTATGTATGGGAAATATTGTTATTGCCTAGTGTGATCAATAACATAGCTAGATAATTTTACACAGGTTATAATCGAGTCACTATTTCTTAATGTATTTTTTTCTCTGTAATAAAGGATATAAATTCTAAGTCCATTTCTTTATGACAAATGTTGACTAAACAAATGTAGAGAGATACTGAGATAAAAAGTCCATTATTATTGTAACAAAGTAGCTACTCAATGCTAGCCTATGATGATCATATACAAGTAGCAATTATTATAAAATGCCAAATCAACTTTAGGACTTGATGTCTCAATTCTGGGACATAGTAAAGTTTTTTATATTATTATCCCATATCAAAATCAATAGTTCATTACAAAATGGGAACCAATGATCAGGTTATGTTTTATTCAGGTGTGATTGATCACCTTTTCAGATCATCATGTTTTTATTATATTACTAAATATATAGGGAAAATCAGAGAGGGTAACAGGTTGGGCAGCAGCTCTGGTCCTGACAATATTAGAAGCCTTATGTTGGCAACTCAATATGTCAAGCAAAAATATAGGAAATGGCAAAGTGATATCACAGCTCATAGAGTGGTCTTAATTTTACAGTTAAATTTCCCCCAAAAAAATTTGAGAAAAACTTTTCCAAGCAGGCATACCATGAATCAAAAATGTATGCCAGTTTAGGGACAAGTTGCCAATTTCGTGACTCTGCAACAAAGGTGACTGCAGCACTTGGTAATTGGCAGAATTAATAATTTCAGTCACTGGTCAGTCAGTTCTGTGCTAACAGTGTTTTATGATACTAACAGTTCTAGAGTAAATCTATCCAAGTGATATTTGGATCTGATTTGCTTGCTCGTTTCTGTGACTCATAGCAAACTGCTCCCAGAGTCCTGGTTTTGAACCTGTAAGTAAAAACTCTCATTTATTCTTTCCCTCTTCCCATGTTTTTATTTTAAATTTTGAAGGGACTCTAAAATATTAGTTGCCCTGGACCTGAAATTTTCTCTGAAAGGCCCTGAAAATGTGTGTATATATATACACATTTGCAGAGCCTTTATATATATATATATATATATATATATATATATATATATATATATATATATATATATATATATATATATATATATTGTGACCTTCTGAATAGGGACAAGTAATTAAGCTGTGTTACATCAGTAATGAATAATTGCATTATACTAGAAAAAAAAATGAAATCACCTTAAAATTTTAAAATTTTTCTATTAATGGTTCAAAAACTCATATGTGGGCCAACTGTGCATTTTGGTTAGCAATTTTTCAAGAATTTATTATTATTATTATATCTTGATAGTGTTTAATACAGGGAAGAGGTGGATTATTACAGAAAGTGTTATGATAGTAGTTGGATTGATGCAAAGTTTGTTTTATTTATTTATAAGATAGTGTTGGTGTTTGTTGAATGGTTTTCTGATTTATTATTCATTGACACCCAGCCCTTTTACTAATATTATAGCCAGGTTTAACCCATAGACATATTAGGTATATTTTGGTTAGAATAATTTAATATTCACATAGCAGCGTATATGTGTATGAATGTTGTCATTATCTCATTTTCATTTCATATTCTAATTGCAATAAACCATATTACACTTATAATAAAACATTTAAATTACAGTAATTATCTTTAATAATTTTGCAAAAATATATCTTCTTTCATGATTAATGGATATTTGAATTAGTAAATTATTTGACCAACTTACCATTTTATTTAATAGCTAATTGATATTCATTTGTTTTAAGTTTGTAAAAAGCTATTTTTTTTGTTTTATTTGACTTGACTTCATTGTGATGGTCAAAATATTTTTTTAGAAAAGATTTATTGAATATTAATTATTTGATTAAGCGTTAAAAAAACATGGAAGTAAAGCTTCTGCTGATCAGGTGACCTTTTTGATTGGTGGGGAGATTTTTTTTAAAACTGAGAGCTAATAATAATAATAATAATAATAATAATAATAATAATAATAATAATAATAATAATAAAAACATTCTTTTGTAATTTCAGCAAGTGTACTTTTTATTTTCTGCTGCTATCAATTTTATCTCTCTTCCAAAACAGTTTAAAGTGAAACTTTAAAGCAGCCTTTTCATGAAGCTCATTATTGAAACTCCAGACATTTAAGCTTTATAGGAGGAATGGCTGAATAAAAAATACAAAGGTATCAATCTCTCCTCCTTTGTCTAATTAAAACATTTAAATTAACACTTTCACTTTGTTTAAAGATGTGCTTTTATAATGTTAAACTTACTTTATTTCATTTACTTTTATTTATCTCTGTTAAAAAGAATATCAAAATGCAAGAACTTTATAATTTTTTAAGTCCCATGTGTGATGTTTATAATGTTTTGTCATCATGGATGTATATTCAGACATGTTTAACAAAATTTACTTTGATAAGCTCTCTGTTTAACTTATATTTTACGTATACAAAAGTGAAGTTAAAATTTAAAAAGATACGTGTACTTGATTATGTGTTTGATATTTAATAATTATTGCAGAATGCTAACTTTATATCTTATTTTATGCTTATAAAATAATATATGTTTATTAAAGAAAAATAGATATGACTCACCCAGAATAATTAATTACTACTACTTACAAAATATAGATATCTAAATTGAATAGGACTTTAATATTATATATTTTTGTTCTCTTCAATATACGGATATATGTAATAATGTTTAAGAAAATACAAATTGTCTGTGGACAATTATCAGCAATTTATTAAAGTTAATAATGCCAATACCAATCTATATATTATGCAAGTGAATATTTTCTGCAGAAAAATATGTTAAGTTATCATTAAATTAAATACCTTAGATGTGCTTAAAAAATAAATGACAGAGTATATCAATTAATAGCTGAAACTGTCTTTCCACATATTTATTATTACAAATATTTATCGTTATATGTGATATATAAGTAAACTCTATTAGCTTATGGCTAAAGGGCATTGGATGTTTACTAAATTAATTATGAATTATAACTGTTTTGTCTTACAAGAACTTATTTTATGTTTCATATTCATATTTAAACATGCACTCATTTTGGAATTCATCTCCGGATCATTTATTAAGCTTGAAAAGGAACTTTGCAAGTGAATTTTTTTTTCTCAAGTTAAAAGAAGAATGACTATTTTTTTTTACTATTTATTGTTAATAGTATATACATCACAGATAGTTAGACAGATTTAGTGTTGTATGTATATGTATTTAATATTATATGTTTATTTAATTTGTGAGCTTTGAGAACTTCTCAGGATAGCATATCCCCAAAAACGATGAATATGCTGGTAAAATCTTATTGCTTAAATATGATTTGTTTTCTTTTATTTGAAAGTGAAACATATATATTTTGGGTATATTATTAAAAAGAATTTAATCTTATATATATCTCTTTTATCTCGAAGTGAGAGTTAATTTCAAGAGTAGCTAGAAAATAAAAAAATAAAAAAAGAAAGAAAGAATATTGTGTTAGAGGTAGTAAAACTTAATTTATTAGATTATGGCTGTTTAAAGTACAAAACCCGTTCATAATAATTAATATTATTTAAATTTGAAGCAACTGAATGTCTCATTTAAGATCAAAATTTATATTTTAATATGTTATTTATCTGTCATAACTTTAGCATATTATATAACATAGAATTGTCTTTCATACTCGTATTTGTGCATGTGTGTGTTTATTTTGTGCAGTTATTATATTTACTTAATAAACATTTAGTTTTATAGCTATATCTCAATATAACTTTCGGATGTTGTCATATCCTAAAGAGTTAAAGGGATGATTGATTTATATGTGTGTATTTATCTGCCAGCGTATAATTCTAGATATGTAGAAGAGCTGTGAAAAAGGAAGTTATTCTTGATACGTTCTATGTTTGTAGGGATGAAAGATTTTTCCCCTTAGTACATTTTTAAGTATTTTTCCATGAGTAGAGCCTATTTTTGATTGCATACGTACGTATTGTGAAATGATATTTATGAAGTCAAGTGATATTTTCCCATTGTTTGTTTGGTGATGAAAAAAATTCCACCAATAGTGTATTTCAGATTCAAATAAGTTATTGTTGATATATTAGTTAAAGGGTTTGTTTGCTCCTCATGTGCTGGACTCCTCTTGAACGTATAGTTTGTATTATCATAAAATATAGCTCTGTGTAATTCAGTCAGTGGTCGGATAAATAGTTAATTTAAATTTTTTATTGAATATTAGAATAGATATAATGTTCTATTTGCTGGTAGGTGTATGACATTGTCCGAAATTAAATAATTAGTTAATAATTCCTGAATAAATTGATATGTAGAAATATTGTTTTCTGTTATTATGGCATGGGATGTAACACACACGCATAGTATAAATAATATCGCGGATATAAAGGTATAATATTGCTAAGTTTATATATCTAAAAATAAACATTATACAGTATATCATGTTGAATTTGCCATAAATTAGAAATCATCAAATCATCCGTATGATTAGTATTTGTTTATATTTTATTTTGTATGCCTGAAATTGTAGGTATTTAAAGTAATTATTTAATTAAGATTATTTAAAGTTGCTCTCTTGATAGACAAATGTATTAATTTGTTTTATTCCAACGGTTGATAGTATATCCTCTCCAAAAGTGTATATTGTGCCCAATAATATAATATATGATTTATTTAGTGTTGTATTTTGATAACAATTATTTAGATAGCCTGGATATTCAAAGTCAGAATATTATGGTATAATTTGTTAGCTAATTTACGTTTATAAATATGTCAATAATAAATTGTGTAATATGTAATGGGGATAATCCTAAATTTCAATTAATAAATTTGCTTGTAAATTTTAAAATTAAGACAAAAGTCTTATTCTGATATTAATTACTTTTAACTAAACCTTAAGTGTAAATAAAAACTTTGTTTATTATTTAAAACTGTGTCTTTAGTTGTTCTTATATGCATTCGGTTTCCACATCTCCATATTTCATACATCTATTACAAAATTAAATATATTATTTTATGGCTTTGATATTAAATATGCTAAGATCTGATAATATTGTTTCTAGATCCAAACATTACATGAAATGTTTTTACCACATGATAAACTTGTAAAAGTGTTGCCTAGTTAAAGTATTATTTGGATGATGATGTGAGAATAAAAGATACCCTATCTCCTTCACTATCTAATCGTTAGCCCAATAAACATTATTCAATTTATTTCATTATATCTTATTATAATTTAGAGTTATAAATTACTGGCTAATATAGTTCTTAATCTGTGTTATAGATTCCCTGAGATTTGATTTTGTGTTCCTAAATCAACATTGATTCAGCTATTTAGATTAAGATGTGCTGAACAATAGAATTATTTAGTGTTGTGCTTTTCTATTCTGTCAGAGTTATATTGAACTATTATAGAGTGTCACTGGATGATGGAAGAGATCAAATTGAAATTATATTTTGTTAGAGGGAATAAATAAAACTCTGCTAGCCTATATTATTCGGTTAATTGATAAATAAGGTTTATATTTTATTTGATAACTTATAGTATTTTTTCCTTCATTGATTTATATTCTCTATATGTTATGAACTTTCTGTAACCTCCCACTGAGTGAAGTTGTAGGATAAACATAAATAAAAGAGTCTCAGCATTAATTATGAATCAGATAAAATGATAAATCGTTCTATTCATTAATAGAACTGGCGCCCTGGGAATTTGCTCATATAATGTACATGAGTGGTGATGTGTGAGTATGTTATAATATATATATATATATTGTATATATATATATAAATATATATATATATATATATATATTTAATGATATTATTCGATATCTGTATTTTTTCAAAGTTATATACTTAATCTTGTAATTAAATATTCATAAATCTTATAATTAAATATTAATGAATCATCATCAACTATTATCAAGCCACTACAAGATGAAGGTCTCTCCAAGTTCAATCCATCTTTTCTCATCTTTAGGTTTTCTTCTCACATCACCTGGCCTCTTTCTGGGTCTTTTACAATCTCTTGGAATTCAGTTTAAGATTTTGATTGTCCATCTATTATCATCTCTTCTAGCAATATGTCCACTCCAACTCCACTTCAGTCTTTTAATTTTTTCAATGAGGTCAGTAACATGTTTGTTCTCTTACCCATATGTTGCATTTTCAATCTCTTCTTGTTACTCTTAACATGCATCTCTCCATACTTCTTTGAGCAGTCTGAAGTCTCTGTATTACTCTTCTATTAAGTGCCCAGTCTCAGATCCATAAGTAAGAACTGGTAAAACACATTTATTAAAAACCTTCCTTTTCTATCACAAGTTATTTCTAGCAAAAGAAGTCCAACCAAGTTTAGTTCTATGATTAATTTCATCCATTACATTTCCATCTGTATTAATAATCTGACCAAGGTATTTGTAACTGTTAATTTCTTCTAACTCATCATAATCAATCTTTATTTGCATATTTTGAGAAAATACATTGAACATTACTTTAGTCTTTTTAACATTTATCTTTAGTCCTACTTTTCTACTTCCATCTGCTAACTCCTGCAACATTTCCTGCAGCTCTGAAGCATTATTTGCAAAAACAACTACATTATTTGCAAAATCTAAATGACTTAAATAATTCCCATTTCCTTTCATTTCTTTAGCTTCCCATTTTAGTCCACAAAATACTTCTTGCAGCACTGCTGTAAAACGTTTTGGAGATATGGAGCACCCTGTCTTACACCATTCTCAATGTTGACTTTTCTAGTATCATTATGTAATCTAATTGCTGCTGTTTCACTTTTTAGAAATATTTTTTAAAATATGACAATATTCTGTATCTATACCTTGATGATCCAATGCTTTAATCACTGAAGAAATGTTTATAGAATCAAATGCTTTTTCATAATCTACAAGCATAATGGCAACCCATATTTATTTGTATTTTCTATAACTTCTCTCACTACCTGGATGTGATCTACTGTACTAAAACCATTTTTAAATCCAGCTTGTTCTCCTGGTGTATTTGAAAGTGTTAGTTGACAAAGACTATGAAGTTAATCAAAAGCACACTTAGATAGATAAAAGTTTTTGAAGTGGTACTTTACATATATTTATGTTATTGTATTTATTAATATTTAATTACGAGATTACATATATATATATATATATATCATGCTGTCTCATCAAGATTTATGTGGAGATAGAAGATTATGGTGATATTGTAATTTTAAAAGTTGAGAAGTTTTGAGTAATACAAGTTTTGAAAATATTTTTCAAAAGCAGGAGTCGTCTGTTTGCTTCAAAACTTTTTTGATTTTGTTTTAATAGTTATATCATCCCAATAAAAAAAAACTTTTCGATACAACTTTTAATGGAATATAATGACAGGGAATTTTGTACTAATCGATGTACATTATCACTGTTATCCATTGAAGAGATTACTTCAAGTTAAATTCTTATCAAATTACATTGATTAAATGTAATTTAATCAAATTATATTGATTAAATGTAATTTAAGCAAATTAGAAATATTCGAGATGTTGTAATTGCCAAAAAATATATAAATGTGTCGTGAGCAAAACTGTGATTTATATACGGCATCTGTTAATTTAGTCAAGATATTTATTTATCTTAGTTAATTGAAAAAGATTTATTATTCTGTATAAAACGGCTAGTTGTTTATGGATATTAGGTAGCGAATATTATTAACTCCTGTAATAATGTTGCTACATGATGATGTATTAATAAATATTATTATTATTGGAAAAAAATCCAAACTTACTATTAAACTAAAATCAGAATGTCAAGCGTTGATAGCCTAGCGGCTAGCGAAGAAGCCTTCTAAGCTAGCGGCTAGCGAAGCTGCCTTCTAAGCAGTCGGTTCGGGTTCGCTTCCCGGCCAATTCTTTTAAAAAACTAAAATCAGAATTAAACCCAATATTATTTTTCCTTTTTGTGACTGTAGTCATTTCAGAAATTTAATCTACATATTTTGAAATGAACGTCAAGGTCCAATTACCTAGCTAAAAAATAAAAGTGTTATCGTTTTCATTTTTTATTTACATGTATTCTGGTGACTATTTTTATTTTCAATCCAGAGGATTGATTATAGATTATTTTAAAAATTATGAATGCATAAATAATTTATTTAGAAGTATATATTTTTTATTGTACACATATAAAATATGACAACTAGAGTAGAAAATATTCAAAAAATATTAAACACTAATATCATTATACCAATCACTTTCTGGTACCATGTACTAACTCATGGCA
The DNA here is from genome assembly GCA_028023455.1 of Epiperipatus broadwayi. Classification (NCBI taxonomy): domain Eukaryota; kingdom Metazoa; phylum Onychophora; class Udeonychophora; order Euonychophora; family Peripatidae; genus Epiperipatus; species Epiperipatus broadwayi. The sequence continues at coordinate 12,218,827 of JAQFVV010012409.1, read as the reverse complement.
CCATATTGAAATCAAATGGTTAATATTACAGGGCATGTTCAGTGGAACACTAGTGTTACAAAGATTGATAACATTGTTAGACTTAGCAATGAAACAAGTCTCTTTCAACTGCTAAGTCTAATAATGTTATCAATCAGCATAACACTAATGTTTCACTGAGCATGTACTGGAATATTAACCATTCAGTTTCAATATGTCACCATGAGTCGGGTACATACTACTGAAAACGCTTGGCAAAATAGTAGTAGTGATTAATATTTTTTTAATATTTTCAACTCTAGTTGTCATATTTTATACGTATACAATAATTTACATTATTTGACAAAGTTTTTATATTATTTAAGTATATACTTTTTTAAAAAGTGACCCTTGCATATTTGCTGTACTAATTTTTTGCTATGTTCCTGGAATAAAATATCCAATTTGGCAAAATTATCAATCAATTTGTTCAGTTCTTCATTTGCAGATCCATTCTTGTTATAGACAATAGAAATACCTAGGTATTAAATGTTCTACTTAAAGAGGATGAGTATTTGTAATATGATGTGAGATTATCAGAGATAATATATAAAGGAAGATTATGTAAGTAAACGTATAACACCAAACAAAATTTTTGTATTTGACTTTATTTAGTCTAAAAGAAATCCTACATCAAATATAGATTATGCATTGATGCATGTTTTAAGAAGTCACCTATAATATATTTCAAAATTATTTTCATCAAAAAGAAAGTCAAAGATAGTTATCACACATGCATTTTTGTGGATTTATTTTATAATACCTACAACCAAAGTTGATCAAAATACAAAGAACAAAATTTATGAGTTGAAATTTACAATATTGCTCAGGGAGTTTATAAAAAGTTCAGTCAGTGGTAACAAATCTAGGATGCAATTTATAAACATTGACTACAGAATCTCTTACTCTACCATTGTTCAATCCAGATTCATAATTTTGTAATGACTTACATTATTTGCATATATCTCAGGTTATTCTTTAACTCTGCTTATTTTACTAATATTTCCTGATACTGCATTTTAATATATTCTACACTGGACTTTTTTTTTTTGAGAATTTAGAATATTGTAAACTTTCTTTTTCCATATTGCAAACTTATTTAAATGTTATGTACTATTAAATGGAAAAGGTAGACTTTTATATAACTTAAACTTTAATTTTAATTTTATTCATGCTGATCGTATGTCATATGTTGCTATGAAAATGTCATATTTATGCTGAAAGCATGCTCAATACAAATAAAACTAACATTAAAGTTTGTTATTTAAAAGTCTATCTTTTGTGTTTAAATGTGCATAACATTTAAATTATACTATGAGAATGCAGAAAAGAGATAGTTTTTGATTTAATATTGTTAACTATATATATATATATACACACATAATATTCAAATCAATATATATATATACACACATAATATTCAAATCAATATATAAAATTACAATAAAACTCACATAAATTATTGTTATTTTATTAAAAGTACTTTCGACTATACATCTTGTAGTCTTTATCAGCTATATAACATTGAATATCCAAAACAAGACATCCTTTCACAATACCCATAGTTCGATTTAGTTTAGTTCTCCCACAATTCTGTTATTTTAACATTTGATGATTGCTGATTCATTAACATTTGACTATGAATCAGCAATTATCAAATGTTAAAATAACAGAATTGTGGGAGAACTAAACTAAATTGAACCATGGGTATTGTGAAAGGATGTCTTGTTTTGATTATTCAATGTTATAGTCGAAAGTACTTCTAATAAAATAACTATAATTTATGTGAATTTTACTGTATATATATATATATATATATTGATTTGAATATTACTTATATTTTGGAAAGAATACAGACATCAAACTTAATTTATTATATATACATATATAACCATTAGAAACCAGTCAACACTTAGATAATGCCAATATAGATAAAAATCAAGAATTACAAACTGTTGTCAAGGCAACCTTCTTTTAGCAATAGAGATGAAATCCCACTTTTATTAATGGTCCCATATATTTATATAGACACTAAAAATTGCAACTTGATCACAGGGATTGAGCACTATTACACTTATATATGTATATGTTGTTGTAAATTATATGATTTAATAAAATTATTTCAAAAAATTATGCTTTCTTATTCCACTGAGAAAAATCTTTTAAATTAAATAAATATATTAAAAACATGTGTTAATTAGCTTTGATTTCTTTGGCTAGTTACAAGCAACAGATGTTGTGATAACTTAATTAAAATACATCTAAAGCAAAAAATTTTTACAAAGTACAAGATGAAAGATTATTATTTAATAATTTTTTAAACAGAATTTTGTGTAATATACTGTAAATTAAAACATTTTCTTAAATATTTATATTTTTGTAATACATTGTAAAATTGTTTATGTATTATTACCAACACATTTAACACTATATGTATATGACATATGTAAATACCATTTACATTATTTCATATTGAAGTAATATATATATAATCCCAGTGCATAACACTATACTAAAATAAATATACAAATATTAAGCATTAAATCACCCCACATGGTTAAGAAATCCAGTACCACCCTCTGTGAACTAATATATATCATTTTGAGCTGGCTATTTTGAAATACGAATTCTAATGTATTTATATATTAGTTCACAGAGAGCGGTAATGGATTTCTTAATTATGTGGGGTGACTTAATATATATATATGAAAAACAAAAACAAGTTTTATATACGTAAAAACCTGCTATCGCTTGTATTAATGATTAATAGATGGAGCTTTACTAAGACCTCCAAACAAGCATATTTGTTTACATAAACGTCAGAGTCAATATTCACTGTCTCTTTCATTTTGCTCCACCTTCAGATCAGCTGATTTCAAGCTGATTTGCTCTCATCAGTGAGGGATAGAAGTTAGAAACTAGACCTAAATATTAACTCCAAGCGTTTATGCAAAACGTTTCTATCAGTTTGCAAGCCTGAATTTTTTAGACACCTAAATGTCTTCAAACTCAGCCTATCAAACTAGATAGCTATATGGGTCTGATATCAGTTCAGATTCTCCACATAGATATGATGTGATATACTGTAGCTTTTTAAATGAAGTCAAGAATCTCTCAGCAATTATACTAAGAAAAACTTGTTAGCTACTTAACTTTACATTCCCCAGTCTAAGTTTTCCCATATTCTGCTCCATCCCATTTTCACAACATAACTTTTGTCAGTCATGCTATCTATGATTTGCATTCTCAATCCTCAAATATCAATTATATATAGATTTCATTTTTGTTTCATATTTCAATCAGGTTTAAATTTTCTAAGATAGCAATTCCAGAGTTAACTTCCTCGTATTATATTAATTGGTAAATAGGTATTAGTGTTATTTTTTTATAACTCATGGATAAACACTTATGCACAAATACACTCAAACACTCTATTTCTCTATAATTATTGAGCCTGCTAAATTATGACTTCTATTTCACCATTTCTCTAGAGCAGCAGTTCTCAACCTGTGGGTCATGACCCTTTGAGAGTCGATCAGCTCTTTCACAGAGGTTGCCTGACCATTACAAAACATATTTTCAATTCATAACAGTAGCAGAATTACAGGTTGGGGGTTATTGCAACATAAGGAACTATACTAAAGGGTCGTATTAGGAAGGTTGAGAGCCACTGCTCTAGAGGATTGTTGGAGCAGTCTTTAATTTGAAGTGGTCTATTTAAAGTCTGTTTTACTATTTAGTTTTTGCGTAAAAAGATCTTCAAGGTCTAGTTAGTAACATTAATAGATGAGGATTTTTGTGAAAATGTATAAATTATTCAGATGGGCAACCCACCTGAACATATATATTTTAATTAAATGAATAAAATAGAAACAATTTTATTTTATTTTTAGACATGGCAAAGTATTTTTTTTTCAAATAAGAGATTAAATTACTTTAAAACATTTTATTTAAAATGGTTGGGGGAAGAGAATTATGATTAGTTAAAAATATAACTATAGGGAATAAAACAATAAAAACACAAGAGATATAAAATATAATCTCAATATTTAGTTAAAAGGAAAAAAAACTACTTCAACATTAAGAATAAAAATGATGCTGAGTGATGTCACATGTGTTGGGAAGAATTCTACCAATATATATTTGTAGAATTTTTCCACACATATTTATCTATCTAGGGTTGGGCATTATTTTTTTATGTATTACATAGTTGGAGTGCAGTTTGAAAATTATAATTGACTTTGTTAGTCTTCATTTAGAAGACGTTGTGTTTACCTGTTATTGAGGTTTATTTAAACTTCTCTGAATTAATAATTTCACTCGTTGTAGTCAAGTTGAAATGTTTAATGTCTATATAAATACAATATCCTATATATAAAGATGGATTCTCACCTTTATTATTTAAAGGAAGTTACCTTGACAACAGACTGAGATTGCTAATTGTTTTGATATTGGTAGTGCAGAAGTGGTGATTGCTTTCATAAATTTATATATATTTAAAACTTTAATGTTACAACAGTTATAAATAGAAAATAGAATTTACAATAATTACTTTAAGAGGGATAGAAAATAATGCATGATAATGAAATAATTATAAGGATTTAAAAAAAACTAGATAATAAATACTAGCAGACTAATAGATGAAATAATGAGAATTTACGAGATAACTCAAAGAAGGCAAGGTTCATATTTAAGAAAGATGATATATTTTCTGAATATAGTTTTAAAATTATTACATATTAGTTACAAAAAACCTTGCTCTAAAATAAACCAAAAAAAGTGAGTGGATTTTAAAATAGTTATAAAATAATGCCTCACATTCAAATATTCTTTTGCATTAGTTTTGAACACACATACTTTTCCAACTTTAATGAAAGTGTTTATAAAGAGTTACAGCAGTAATAAGACTACACTATGGGCATTAGAAAAATTAATAGTAAAAGTATATGGCAAAATATTTTCTTTTGGAACCATTTTTTTAAAAAATTGGCAAAACTCTCCATACAGTAGTGCCACTTAGTGCAAGCCAGAGTAATCAATGGATGCCAGAAGGCTTGTGCATAAAATCCCTATCTAGTGCCTACTCATCAAATATCCCCAGACTAGTTTCTAGCTGTGGCTTTCATCAGTGATGAACCTTGGATCTGAGAGCATTGCTGTATGGAGAGTTTTGCCTGTTTTTATAACAGTTATGAACAAGCATAAGAAATGGCGATCATGTGATGTTTAGTGGTTTAATAACCATTTTTTTATATTAGGTTTTATAGAAATTGTATTATGAAATGAAATGGTAAGTATGAGTAGTATAATAAATAGAGATTGCATAAGTCACATATAATTTAAAGTTGAGATAAGTGATTTTACAATTAATACTCTAAAACAATAGATAATAATACAATAACTATAGATGCAGCACATAAAAATATACGTTTTAAAAAAAGGTAAAGCAATATTCAACATTTTTTTTAAAAACAAACAAGAAAAAACAATGTTTACAAGCACAGTGTTTAGATTATAATCATATAAAATGTAATCACTCCCCCTCAATAGAACTGTTAAACGGTGATGTTAAAACTGTATGGATATTCTCACCCCACCCACAAAATAGTGATTTCAATAAAATAAGAATGATCATCTTATTTTTAAACTCAAGGGAGAGCCTGAATATATAAATCATTCTCTTTAAATCCATTTCTTTTTTTAATAATGTTATTAACATTTCTGAAATATTATAATTTACTTTGTCTAACATTAGAAGTTGTTAAATTATGTAAGAATCAATACATTTTACACAGTGTTTAATTGTAATTAAATAAGAAGGTAATCACTGTTTTAATGGTGGTAGTGAGGAGGGATAAATACTTTCTATATAATTCCAATCTAAACACTGCGTTTGTAAAATTAATTGATTATTACATAATTTAACATCTTCGAATATTAGCACAAAGTAAAGTATAATATTTTAGAAGTTCTAATAAAATTATTTAAAAAAAAAAAAAGGATTTAAAGTGAATGATTTATGTATTAAAACAGGCAAAACTCACTATACGTATTGCCACACGCAGCAAGCTAGAGTAATCAATGGATGCCAGAAGGCGCTTGTGCATAAAATCCCCAACTAGTGCCTACTCATGCAATATCCCCAGAGTAATTTCTGGCTTGTGACTTTCCTTAGTGAGGAGCCTTGGATTTTATGCACTAGATGGGGATTTCATGCACAAGATGGGGATTTTATGCACTAGATGGGGATTTTATGCACAAGCCTTCTGGCATCCATTGATTACTCTAGCTTGCTGTGTGTGGCAATGCGTATAGTGAGTTTTTCCTGTTTTAACAGCAGTTATACACAAGCATAAGAGGTGGTGGTCATGTGATGTTTATTGATTTATATATTCATGCTCTCACTTCTAGACACTTAAGATTGGCTCATATAAATGCATTTGAGTTTGAAAATAAAACGGTTGTACTTATGTTCTCAACGTCTGTATTACGAGGCTGGTACGAGAGTATCCTTGCATTTTTAAGAGAATTATTTACGGTGGTGTTTATGTTTTCAAAGTCTCTATTATGAGGCTGGGACGAGAGTATCCTTGCAATTTTAATAGAATTGTTTAATGGTGCTAGTAACAAGGGATGATTATCTTCTATATAATTAAGAAGGAAATAAAAAAAAATGATAGTAGGAATGATTAAAAAAAGTTAAAAATTAGACTTTTTTTGGACTAATTAATAATATAAACAAATATTCACACAGAAGAAATATATAAAGACGAAACCGAAATTAATTAAACTCTAGTTGTGAAATAAATAAATTCCAATTCCCATATCAATCTATTCTTTGTACATATTGTTGATGTTAGAATATGAATTTGTTTATTTATTTTATAGCTAGTGAGAAAGTTTAATTAACTCCAATTTTGTTAATATCTTCCTTTCTCTTTATTAATATATGTTTATAGAGAAATAAAATCAAACTATAAAATTCATTAAATTATGCATAGAATGCCTTTAAGAATGACAATCTAAAATTAAAAATAAAATGTTTGTATGTCTGTTTGTTTGTTTTTTACAATGGCATTCTGTAGCTATTTTACTTATAGATGGAAGATACGAGTCTTAATAGAAAAGCAATTGCGGAACAGCGTAATAAAGTTTGTTCGCATTTAGAAATCATATAAAAAAATTATATAAGTAAAAGAACAAATAATTATTAATGATATCCTGATTGACCAAAATGAAGTGGGGCTGATCATGTTAAAACAGAAATGGGTAACTTTTTTCATCAGTGGGCTGAATAAAATTTTTGTATCATAACACGGTCGGAATAGGTTGCACCATTTAGCCAAATAAAATCAGAACTTAAAAAATGTTATATCAAAGTATTTTTTTTAAAAAACAGGCAAAACTCTCCATATAGTAGCACCACTCAGTGCCAACCAGAGTAATCAATGGATGCCAGGAGGCTTGTGTATAAAATCCCTAGCTAGTGCTTACTCATCCAATATCCCCAGACTAGTTTCTGGCTTGTGGCCTTCGTCAGTGAGGAGCTTTGGATCTGAGAGCACTGCACCTAGATCTTAGGATCTAATGCAACCCTCCAGCAGCACAAGCCTTCTGGCATCCATAGATTATCCTGGTTGCCACTGAGTGGTACTACTATATGGAGAGTTTTCCCTGTTTTAATAACAGTAATGTGCTAGCATAAGAAATAGTGATCATATGATATTTAAAAAAAAAAAATACAACATTTAATGACTTAAATAGGAATCGATTATAGATAGTTTATATTTTACGAAGTGTTTCATTGAAAAATATATTTTTAGATTATATTCTTTAAAATCGGAAATAGTTTCTTTACAAATCAAACAAACAGCTTTATCGTCTACATTTGCAAATAAATACTTGAATGTCCAATCATCATTGAAAATACGGCATCAATTTTTCTTTTTTTTAATTGGTTCATTTTATAGGCTATAAATTATATTAAATTAAAAATTATAATAATTAAGAAAGGCATAAACTTATTTATAAAATATCATGCAGCAATATTATTTTTTTCAATATGAAGTTAAACCCAAAGGAACTTCTTTCGATTGAAGCTACAATAATAATTAGGAAATAATACTCTGACGCTGCATAGAAGTATTCTTAAAAACCCAAAATTAACGTTATTTGCAACGTGATTCCTCCCATATTTTTATATTTTCTAATATAAAATTAGTATTTTAGAAGTTATAGTTAAATTTACTGCAAGTTATGATAAATTTTTAATTTTTATAATTAGAAATTTTACATTCTTCATGGTATTAGGATAAAGTTAATTGTATATGAACATGTGAGTGATAGGCCTAGAGATTGTGGTTTACAGTGAGTATAGTCAGGTATGGATTTTCTATATTTAGGCATTTATGGGATGAGCTAGATTCAATTTCATCATGGGACAGATATGGCAGCTGGCAATTGCCCCCCCCCTCATGTTAAAATGTATAAAGAACTAAGTCTCAAACATGATTTTAAGACATGTAAAAGGTGTAAAAAATGACTGACAAGGATTAAATAAATAATCAAATGAATCATTTCCTGCTTAAGAGTTTAGAAAAAAAAAAGAGTACTGAAGTAATCCAAAGCCTTAATATAAATGAATAAGGAAGATCACTGAGATAGCAATAAAAAAATGGGATGAGAGTCCCAAAAGAAATCTGCCATTTTGATTTTGCAGTGGATTGATAAATTTTAAAATGATGATTATCATAATACACATGTCCACAAAATGTCAATTTAATAATAGCAATTTACTATCTATATATAAATTGAACAAATGACAAAGATGTGTATAAGAGATTGTGATTTGAATCAACTGATGAGTGGTGTTTCAGCATGAAATGCATATCTTGGGGATCATTTATCAGTTTCATATCTGTGGTTATAGGTTTCACTATGTGTGATGGAATAAAATATTAAAATATATTTCAAACATATATATTAAAACAAAGATGTTATCCAGGTACATCCATGTATAATTTACTGTATGAAATATCTATACCAATGTTTTGGCCAGGTAACACTAGTCATCAATGGGTAATAAATATTTTGAAAATAAATGTAGAGACATTGTAAACATTGATGTATAACACTAATGAACAATCTATTAATAGAAAATAGAAATAAATATAAATTATTTAGATTAATGAGTTTATCAAAACTTCTTTCAAATAGAAGATATCATCATGTTTGTTGATGCAATGTAGCTTTTTAAAGATCTCAATGGCTTCTCTGAGCTGCTTATTGGAGGGTGTCCTATCTGGATAGGATTCATATGTTAGAGCAATCAATATTATGACCTATACCTATAGAATGGGAAGATTGTGCTGTTGCTGATGAGTATTTCTTAACTGCTAGAAGAAAGGAACATATTGATGCAGGTAAGAAGCACTCATCAGGAGCAGTATTATTTCTATATGCTCTAGATACAGGTCAAGATGTAAACCTCTCCAACAATATCAGATCAGAAAAGCTACTGAGATCATCTTCTATTTGGAAGAAATTTTAAAAAACTCATTAATATAAAATTTTCTTAGCTTAAATAAATAAATAATCAATCAAACAAGATTGAAATAAACAACTATTAATAATTATATTTAAATATTTATCAAACCGGCTTTGAAGGTCTCAATGGAGATGAAAGCTGGTTTGATAAATATTTAAATATAATTATTAATAGTTGTTTATTTCAATCTTGTTTGATTGATTGTTTATTTATTTCTGTTTATGACAACATTATGGACAAATAAATCATATTGGATATTTGACCATCATAGTGATGTAATTTTTTAGCTTAATTATTTCTATTAATAGAACATTCATTATTGTGTTACATCAATGTTGATAATGCATCTACAATTACTTTTATAATACTATAAACTCATCAACACTCCTTTAACACTTTAATCAAATAATTTTATTTATTATAACCAATGTAACCTGGTTGAAATGTTCATGTATATATTTTTATCCAATATATATTATACATGAATGACCCAGATAACATGTGTATATATATATAACCATTAGAAATTATCTCTAAAAATGTGTATTTGAAATTAAAATTATAACCTATGCTATATGACTTATTTGGGAAAAAAGTGTAGATCTCAAATATTTTTATATTGTGAGGGGTTGCTCTGATTTCTAGGCTAATGGGTGGTTGTGATAAAAATGGGCTACAGTGAAGTATACACTAATGAAAACAAAAATTTGCAGATATACATTATGTTCCATCAATTTAATTTAACCTCTAATGATTATGTGATATGTCAGTATGCACAAGTATTTTGTTATTCTCGTAGCTTGAAATAATTAATATATTGCTTTTATCAATCACTTTTGTTCAATTTAAATATGATTAATACCAAACATTTATTTAGCTCACATAATATAATAGAGAGAAACTTATTTTTTATTTATTAAATGCTTTTATCAACTGGGCACTAAAAATAAATAAAATACTTATTTCTTCAACCACAATTGAAGTTTTTAGAGTTAACTTGAAATAACAGCATAGGGAGGGGGGATCCAGAACTTAATAAAGTCAATCCCTTGTTATAAAAAATAGGCATTGACTTAATTAATTTTTGGATCCCCATACTTTCATTTCAAGCTAAATTAAAAAACTCCAATTGTGGTTGAAAAACAATTATTTTATTTATTTTTAGTGCACAGTGAATAAAAATACTTAATAAATTTTTTTTATTTGTATCATTTTTAAGTTTTTAATATTGGCATAGTAAATAAAAATGTAAAAGTATATTGTACTTTAAATTGACTGGACACTTATCGTTGATATACAAATATTATTAGATATTGATGCTATAAGTTAAAATATATATCCTTAATGTATATATTGTAATGGTCAGGTTTGTATATTTGCCCAACAGACCGAGAGTCCGGGCCAGAGAACCAAAGGCTGACCAAATAGAGATAGTAATATCCTACGTCTGATCATACCTCAACTCTCTTACTCATGCTTCCAAGTCAACCCATAGCGAATGACATGCCTGAGGGTACACTCGATATCTCTTTATTCACGTTCCAGCAATAGCAAAGCAGTAAAACATGAGACATCCCCCCATTACATATTATATAACTTAACTAGTGATTCATAAGGTAATGAGCAAGAATGGAGACTGAGATAAATTTATATTTCATAAATTTAATATAATACTTAATAAATTATAGAGCAAAATAAATTGAGTATAGCTTGCTCACATGCAGGTGAGTGAATACTCAGGGTTATTCAGAATATATTACAGCAATTTATATAGTGCTCACACACAGGTGAGTGACTCAGGGTTACAAAGCTAATTGTATAGGGCTCACACACAGGTGAGGGGTTCATAGTTATAAAATACTATCATAAAGCAATTTATATAATACTCACATGCAGGTGAGTGGCTTTTGGGTTTACAAAATGTTTAATTAGTCTATGACTTTTTAATAGGCCCATACCATCTTCCATGTCCCAACTCACGCTATGTTCTATATAGTGGAAATCAGTAATTGTTAGAGTGATCAATTTATTGGTAACTGATAGAGATTATATTATTATTTTTACTAAGTTTAAACTCAACTATAAAGATATTTGTATGATATATATAATTGCTACACAGATAAACGCATTAACTCAGATTCCAAATCGGATCAAAGCCGAAGTTACTTTCTAGGGAAGCTGAACTGAGGTGTGGCAGTCAAATGTCAGATTCTAGTGCATTATAAACTATAGTATCAGAATAAGTGTGCCTCGAATGTATTTTTAATTGAAGTTTATTACCTAATAAATGGTTCCCCAGACCAGTCTGCTTGCTATATTATGAAGAGGCCTTTTTATTCAAGTGAGCAGAAGAGTGGCTTACGAGCCCTTTGGAACACTTTGGTTCCTTCAAATACAAATAAATGTAACAGTTGCCTAAACTTTTGAGGCATGACTTGACGTGGAAATGATCTTGATGTAGGTCATTATAGATATAGCAAGGAGATATGCATATTTATGCTAACTAGCAACCCATTCGCAATGCTAAATTAATATTTTCATAAATTAATTACACCAAAATCTTAGCTTCTTTCAGTGCTACTACCACCGATCAGTTCATAAATGAGATTATTAAGTCACATGATAAAGGCGATAATGAGAATCTTATTTAAGGATCTCTGCATAGCTTCTTAATCTTTAATTAAATGGAGTTATAGCAAAATTAAAGATTTCTTAGAACTTGAAACATTAATTATATGTCGTATAATTCACATCTAACATCAAACGAACTGATTTTTAAATAATCTACGTCAAATATGGATTCTTAAATAGTTCACACAAAATATTGATTCTTAACTAAATTACTCAAATATTAATTTTAAATAACTCGTAAACGATCAATTTCAAATAACTTATGCAAATATGCATTTTACATAACATACACAAAATATGCATTTTAAATAACACAGGTAAAATAAACATTTTAAATAACTTGTGCAAAATATTTTCATTTTAAATAACCTGTGCAAAAGATGCATTTTAAATAGCTTATGTTGGGCATTATGAGTAACTGATTCACTCTAGCATAAATAATAGTTTTTTTCAGAAGGGAGTTTTGCCTATATTCTTCATATTACAATAATCTGATAATAAAAAGGTGCTTAATCGTGCCTCCGATAATTATTAACCTACAAAACTCCATTCTGATGAACATAGCATAAATTAATAAACATGAAATTAAAACTAAAGACATATGGCATAAGAATAAATTGCAGAAAACAATCAATAAAGTCATAATTTTAGAAATGAGAATTTGTTTATAGAAACTAAATATTTATGCTTACTTAAATATTAATGATCAAGCAAGAATTTTGAGAGTGCTCTAAGATTTAAATAAATTTAATATAAACAGTTTAGTGTAACATTTAAATGAGATAATTAATTATGAGATTGATTAGTTAGCTAACTTTTAATTTAGAATGGGTTTAGTAATGGAATTAAATATTCTGCAGAATGATTTACTGGTGAAGTCTTTTAAGGCATTCTTTACTGTGCTTCTCTCTATAAAATCAAGCTGTGGCTTTTCTAGGTTTGAGTCTGGATGCAGCTTTGTAAATTTACTTGGTGGCAGCTTTCCTCCATCACTTTGTTCAAGGAACTCTCTGGCATTTCAGGTGTAGCTTCTATCTCCATCACAGGCTGGGCTCAGCTGAGGTTGATGTTTTCTCTTATTAGGTAGCAGCAGTTTGGGAAGAGTAAACATTTGTCTATTGTCTTCTAGCCAATAGTCTTCATTCTGACAGCTTGTGTGATGGCTTAGTAGAATTTAGCTTGCTAAAGTATGGCAGAAACAGCTTTTTAATGATTTTTTTCACCACTGGTCTTTCAGAAATATTTTTCAGCAGCAACAACAACTTTTTTCAACAGCAACAAACAAGAGGAATAGTGATGGCTACTACAGACCTTTTTTATATTCTACTTTTGACAGTAGATCCCTCCTCCTTTTACTCCTGCCACATGACTTGTTTACAGGTTCAAACTGTGCCTTTAACTAAATATCCACTTAGTAAAATATTTGCTAAAGTTAATTCTGGACTTAAAAGTTCTATTATTCCAATTTGTGTCATAGCTACCTCCAGAGCCAAAGACATATTCCCTAGAGTCTTGCAAAGCACTTAGTGTGGATTTATGCCTGACTGAATTTTATAATTTGTCTTAGTTATAATTTTCAATGGGTCAAGTTTTAGCCAAAAGATTTATTTTTAGATGAAATGTTAAAACTGGTAAACAAATTACTAGCTTGTGTAATTTTAAACAAACAATAGAATTTGAAAATTATAGAACTTGAAAATTATTTAAAATGAATATTGAAACTTAAATTCTAACTACACACCATTATATTTACTTCAGTTTTAACAAACATAAAAGAATATGCACGTATATAAATATTTAAGACTATTTTTATATTATAATTAACAAGGTGATTATACATGCACATACTCAGCAATATTATAAGCACACTCAATGTTTTAAATTAAAGAAACACACGCAATCTGAGTGAAACGAAATACACTATTATAGAATATAATAGGTGAAACATCTAACTGTTTCAATATCATATTTCATATGTGTACATAATAATACATGTGTATATATTGTAAATGAACCTCACTTAATACATATAATTTTACTTTAAATTAATAGACACATATAGTATATATAAGTAATTAGATATTTCTCCAGTAAGTTAATACATATACTCTTAATGTATATATTATATTTAGTATGTGTACATAATCATATATGTATAATAAATCAATAATTAAGTTTTCTATTTAAAATTGTTTGACAGTTTTTATTTTAAAACAACTATTTTAAAAAAAAAAGCTAAAAAAAGAAAATTGTCCATCATTGATTCAAATAATATAGCAATTTTTTTTCTTTAGCTTTTTATGATCAGTTTAAATAATATTAGTTTTCTATTTTAACTTTTTTTTCATAATTGTTTTAAAATAAAAATAAAACTATCAAAAAATTTTAAATACAAAACTTTGTAAGTCAAATATTGCATTTAGATTTGTAGACGTTTCTCTTGTAATAAATTAAGTACTCAAGGTGCATGTACTAAGGTTATAGCTTATTTAAGTATCACGTGCTGACATTGCACTTAATAAGAATTAATATTTACTAATTGATTATACATATATAATTATGTACACCTATTAAATATGACATATACATTAAGAGTTTAAAATAGTTTCACATGTTATTAAATTAAAATCATTATTTAAAAGATATCAAAGTTTGAAGAATAATTGTTAACTATGATATGTGAAGTTATAGAATATTTTAGTATTTTCCCATCCTCTGTTCCATATCTATGAAACTAGTTGATATGGAGTAGGCTGGAATAACTTAAGTTAAATACTAATTTTTAAGCAATTCTATTGAATTTAAATATATTAAACCTTGATTTTAAAATGTCATTTTAACTTGAAAAAGATCAAAAGTTAATAAACAACTAAACTGATTTTCCAATGCCAATAAAAGCATTTAAAAACAAGAACAATTACCTACTTTAGTGTCATCTACTGTAAGTTTGAGTAATCAAATAATTATCAAACACTTTATTGCATAGAGAAGTTGATTTGAATTCAAAACTAATTTGAATTTCAGAATTTTTACCTTCAGTAATAAAGTAAATCTAAAGAAAGATGCTGAATTCTTAGTCACAATAAGAGTCATAGATCATATGACCCTATTCTCTTAAGCATGTAAGTTATAAACAATGAGGGTGGCCAATTCCTCAACAACTTTGTGATAAATGCTTAGCTAGAGAAAGCATTTAAAATATCTCTGTCAGGACCCCTCAACCTCTGAGCATGGTTTCATGCTCTGGCACTTTTCAGAGAGGTGCTAGAGTACCCTACCCTAGCACCTCTGAAGAGTTCCAGAGCACAAAACCATAGTCAGAGATTACCCTAACACCTCTTTGAAGAGTACCAGAGCACGAAATCATGGTCAGAGCTTTGGGGGGGGGATCCTGACAGAGTTATTTTAAATGCTTTCTTTAGCTAAGCATTTATCACAAAGCTTGTTGAGGAATTGGCAATCCTCATTGTTTATGCTGAATTCTTATCTATATTATTTTCAACTTTGTTCTAATGATGGAGACTAAATCTAGAAATTAATAGAACATGGATTAAAATGCAATAATATTTTTGATTACACAAGCTTTCAGAAATGATACCAGAGTGTGGAGCTGTTCTTGTTGTAAATATATTAATAATATATATATTTTTTAAAAGTAAATAAAACAAGTAACAAAAATGTAGATAAAATTTGAAGAATTGTTAGAGAAAAATATATATATATAATTCAATATAAATTTCTTTATAAAATAGATGAATAAATTTACATAAAATTTACATTTTCTAAATTTGTATTCATGAACTTATAGTGGGTTTATCGTAATGTTAAGATATTAAAGATTTTTAGAAAAAAATAAAACATTGATTTTTTTAAACATTTTTTTTTAATTTTTGGAATATTCTATATAAAAATATATTTTATGTAATGAAATAAATTTGTTATTGCTATTTTTAAATAATGTAATAAATACAAATTTTAAAAATACACCTGTCATTTCTTCTAATACAATAAATATCAATAAATTTAGCCCATAAAAAACATCTTAGAGGATCATCAGTAATTTTTAAAATTGTCCAAAAATTTAAAAGCAAAATTCTTAAAATCCACAGGTACGAAAATTTAATGTGTATATAAACATATGTTACACAATAATATTGTAATATCTACTTTTAACTGAGCAGGGTATGTATTCCTATCTATGTAATTAGAGGGATTTTAACTCAGGATTATTCAATCTATTCATCCTCCACTCCTTCTGATTAACCAATATACATGACAACATACATGTAAAAAAGATACACGATTCCCAATTTACATATGCAAAATCTGCACTTCAATATTGGGTCCAGTAGGAGCTTTGAGCATTCCATAATTGGGTTTTTCAATGAAATGAATGGTTGGACATTTGGAAGGGTGACAATATCGGACCCTATCCATTAAAGCTCGAGGTGTGTGGAAGGTTATGCTGTGAACCAATTGATGAGTGCTGGTACTGCATTAAATATGTATATTGGGGGATTATGTGTCATTTTCACATATGTGTGTGTGATAATGTGTATCAATTTATTGAGATAGAGTGAAGGATGAATAAAATGAAAAATCCTGAGTTCAAACCCCTGAGCAAGATATATATATATAACAATCTGAATTGCATAATCGTCTTAACAATTTGATGTTTGACGCTAATTGAACTTTCAAGCAATTAAGTATAAGATAAAAATTAAAAAATGAAATATTCCTTATTTCTTTCCCCTAAAAATGTCTACAATAGTTTTTGTTCAAATAAAGTGATTTTTCAAAAAAAAAAAAAACAACAACTAGGAATTTTTTTAATACAATTCAATCTACATTTTAGGCAGATATTCATCTAATAATATTTTATTTTTGATAAATAAATGATTATTTGTAAAATTGTTAGAATGAAGAATATTATATAATTTTAAGCCCAGATATAAACTTAAACTTATTTAAATATTGTTATATTTATCTTTAAACCACTAAACATCACATGATCACCATCTCACGCTAGATAGGGATTTTATGCACAAGCCTTCTGGCATCCATTGATTACTCTGGTTAGCACAAGGTGGCACTACTATATGGAGAGTTTTTTGCCTGTTTAATATCTATCTTTATTAATATAATCCCAGTATGGTTTATTTAACTCCACCCACTTTTTCCACACATTTGTGATATCTTAAATGTATTTTAAAACTTCTATGTCAATCCACACACTTCAAATATAGGAACAAAGAATCAGGAAAAAAAAAAACTTTACGATTGTATTTAATAACACGTTTATAGATGACATTTAGAATAAAAATAATATTGTAATACCTAATTTAATGACTGAACAACAGTTATCAATTATATATTTCTCTAACAACAAATATCATCAAATGAGATCATGCAAAATGTAACATTTACAGGTTGGATTGGAGTAAATTACCAAGAAGAAATACTTATATTAATAAAGACTACTAAAATAGTGTTTAAATATAAAATTTAGTAAGATATATTGTAAGCCAATAAACATCACATGACCACCACTTCTTATGCTTGTGTATAACTGTTGTTAAAACAGGAAAAACTCACTATATGTATTGCCACACACAGCAAGCTAGAATAATCAATGGATTCCAGAAGGCTTGTGCATAAAATCCCAATCTAGTGCCTACTCATCCAATATCCCCAGACTAGTTTCTGGCTTGTGGCCTTCATCAGTGAGGAGCCTTGAATCTGAGAGCACTGCATAAGAAGTGGTGGTCATGTGATGTTTATTGGCTTAAAACCAATCCTGCGTAATAGGGTAGTGATGGCTATGGTTATTAAAGAACCAAAGACACCAAATGTATGGGTACTGAACTGAGTATATAAGCTAATGGCTTGGATTGAAAACATTAAGGTGTTTTCAGTTTAAGACTCATAGTTTTGTAGTTAAGTGGAGATAAAAGGTGGCTGCTAGAGGGTTACATTAGATCCTAAGATCTAGGTGCAGTGCTCTCAGATCCAAGGCTCCTCACTGACGAAGGCCACAAGTCAGAAACTAGTCTGGGGATATTGGATGAGTAGGCAGTAGATTGGGATTTTATGCACAAGCCTTCTGGCATCCATTGATTACTCTAGCTTGCTGTGTGTGGCAATACTTATAGTGAGTTTTGCCTGTTTTAAGATATATTGTATCAAGTATTCTTTCAATGCTTTCATATCATATTCATGGTTAAACATCTGCTTGGCACACTAATCATGAACATGGTGCGAAAGCATTGAGAGTATACTTATACAATAAATCTTAATAAATTTTATATTTAAACACTCTTTTAGTATTTTTTTACATTAATATTTAGAATGGCAGAGTATCAAAATGTAATTATAACATTAATAAAGGTATATGGCATTGACTATGATTTAGGATAAGTGAAGGGTCGCTGCTAGTTTAGTCAGAAATATGACTTGGGTGCCACTTAGCTATTTTTTTCTAAATAATGTATTTGAAGTGTGTAAAGTAAAATATAATTTAAACAAATAATATCAATGTATGAAAAAAATGAGTGGTAATAAATCAATAATGCTCTAGAATTATTAATATTTAATTAAATTTTAAATTTATAGAGTAATCATTTCTAGTCTAATAATAATTAATAATAATAATTATAAACCAAAGACACTAAAATTTATAAATGCTGAACTGAGTTCAGATCTATATGACTATACAAGTGAGTGATGGTGGATTAAAAACATTATTGTGTTTTCATCTTAGGCTTTTAGCTTTATGGTTAACTAAAGACATAAAAGGTGGCTGTAGGAGGATTGTATTAGATCCTAACATCTAGGTGCATTGCTCACAAGTCTAAGGGTCTTCACTGAAAAGCAGGCACTAGATAGGGATTTTATGCACAAAACTCTTGCATTCATTGATTACTAAGGCTTGAACTTGGGGGCACTACTGTATGGAATTGCTATTGTTATTAGCAGCATGTGCTGTGATTTCCTGCTGGCTGTGTGACTATCATCAAGCCCTATGGGAGCATTTATTAGGACCGCTTGTGTAGGATGACTAGGGTTAATTTCAACCCTGTAGAATCTAGAATATTCAAGGCTTATAATGGGTCAGCGCATCTCTTAAATGTAACACATGTATAATGTATAGATGATTCTGTGAGATTTTAAATATATTTTATAACTCAGCCCTACATTATCAACATTTAATAATGAACGTTTGCGACTCTCAAAGAAATGCAATTTTATGGAATTATTAATCAAGATTTAATAAAATATAAAATAATTTATATAAACTGGAGGATTTTTACAACTAATACGTCAGCCATTTGCTAAGCAGTAGACCCTTGCATTACAATAAAGAAAGCATTGAATGCGTGTCGTTTGTATGAAAATATTAAGTTATTTATGAAAGTAAATATTAATGAAAATTTGACATGCATCCACTGTTTCAAGTGATCATAGATTTATACTTAGAAAATTATGAGCATGTGATAATTAAATAATAAATGTAGATTTTAGAAATACACACTCAAGAAAGATAGAGTTAGGCAGGCTAGATTATTAAAGAAGTTTACATATTAATTATTAAATTTATAGCATTACAAATGATAGTTCTACAATTTATAGTTTATAATTTATATAAAGAATGAATAAGCATAGCGGGATATTAGTAGAGTACTCTAGAGAATTTGGACACAGGTACCTGTTTTATGAGAAGTTTTCCGATTCATTGGTCAGTAGCAAATTGTTCATGATTCTAGCATTAGCAGTTCTTTCCTGTATTTAGGTGGTTCATTTAATTTAACAGCAGCAGCAGCTTTCTCATTATTTTAGGCAGCAGATCTTTGTGGTTGAATTTATGAAGGGCAATGGAAGGTTTGGCATCCGATAGGCCATCTCTGGATGGAGAATAGTCTGGGCGCTTACTCCTCACACATACGGTGGCAGGTAAATTCATATATATCTCTTTGGAGACTCTCCTGATTGAGAGCAAAGCTAAAGTCAAAGTGAAAATCTCTAGAAATTCTCAAAATGGCCTCTTTTATTATCTCTTATCTTTCACATTTTTGTCATAGTTTATTTTTGGATTCCACTTAATCTGCCCTAAGGATAATCAATGCATTTTGTTAATTTTAATTATAGAGAAAGCTGCCATTCTATTGTTTACGTTTAGATTTTACATTTAATTTTTATAATTACATTTTAGGAAAATTTTCTTTTTAATTAATCTATTATCTCTCACCGACCGATGCTTTTAAAATTTCAAAGACAAAAAGGGAACATATGATTATTTTTACTTTTAATTAAATATTACAATCTATTTCTAAAATTATTACTAAATGAAATTTAAACAAAGCCATAACTAATGAATTTTACAATTCAAAATAAATGATTAAAATTATATATATTTATATAACTAAAAGAAGAAATCTAAATTATATTATTTATCTTTATTTATTGCCTTAAATTTGAGATTGAAATGTGTGCATGTTTTTGGTGAATTCTACATATATCTATACATTTTTAATATTGCTACACACACAATTCGATACCAAAAAGTTTAAATTTGGGTAGGATAGACCGGTGAGTGAGAGACAATAGAAAAAGGTGAAACTTAAGATTCGATTACGAATCTTACTGTTTCATTTTCCCGTACTTCCCGTGAACAATTAAGGAAGAACAAAAGAGGCAAGGAAAGAGAAAAAAAATTTGCTACATCACATAATTTAAATACAAAAAAAAAATTATTTTTTTTTTTACAGATATATAGAAATATAGAAAGCAGAGATTACATGGAGCAACGAATAATTTATATACTCGGATCTAGAATTTATAGTTTAATTTAGAATGGTCTAATTTGGCCATGTCTGGTTAGAAATCATATATAAAAATTCTTAGAATACTATTAGTTAAAATAATATATATAAAAAAATTTCTTACGAATAATAGTAATTAAAACAATAATATATATATATAAATTTCTATCTAAAGCCTTATTTAACCAATGTAAATTCCATTCAACCAAATTCATTTTACCAAATTCATTTTAATATTCTTATATATGTTTAATAACCATCCTAAGAGGCTAAAATATTTTTATAACCCTGGGTTAGGTGGATAATATCTATCTCTCGTCGCTGATGACTGCAGCCTTGGGTTTTCTAATTTTTGCCTTTTATCAGGTGGTTCTTTGGCCCAATGGTTAAAATCTAATGTAGTAAGAAATTCAATCATTTCTTCTATGTCTTTTATTTGACTGCCTGCCATTAATTTTTGGATGGTTAGCGGCATGTTACATCGTATAGTTCTATATTTCCATTTCCCCATATTCCACCAGTCTTTGGCAGAGCCTTGCAGATGGTAACTGGCCATAGCTATCCGTAAATCTGGTCCTTTCTTATAAAATTGGGAGAACTTTTGTAAGCTCTCTAAGTGGGTTTGAGGGTTTTCCTCTATCTTTTCTTTAATAAAGATTTTAATGTGGATCATCTTTGCTAAGTAGCTCTGGTGTCCATTGTCCATTTTCATGATTTCTTTCATGACCTTTTGTCCTTCTATATTTTCGTTCCCATCTACGCTCATCTCCTTTTTACTGCTTTCATTCAACAGTTCTTGTGGGCTTTCATCTATTGGAATGAGGTCTATTTGCTCATCTATTATCATAGGTTCATCAGATCTTTCTAACTTCCATTCATTTTCCATATCTGTGATCTCTTCTTCCTTTTTACTAACTCCGGATATGCTTGTTTCCTTTCAATGCTGTCTTCATTTAATGGGTTTTGTGGGCCTTCATTTGTTGGAATGAGGTCTCTTTGCTTTTCCCACTTATCTACATTTATTACACTATCTGTCTGTTCTTCTATTATCATAGGTTCATCAGATCTTTCTAACTTCCTTTCATTTTCCATATCTTTAGCCTCTTCCTTTTTATTGACTTGGGTTATTCTATATTCCTTTGCTATCATTCCTAACTCTCTCAAGATAAATTTCTGAATTTCCTGATACTCCTTAGTTCTTATCTTTTCTTCTTCCTCTCTCTTTTTTGATTCTTCATCTCTTCTTTTCGCTTCCTCCTCATAAATTTTCCTCATTTCTTCCCTATTCTGTCTAAGTATTTCACATAACTTTAAACTAAAGTCCATTGACCCTCCAAAAGCTTTAGATAAATCTACCTGCTCTATACTAACATTTTCTGCTTCCATTTTCTTATTATTTATTTATTTTATTTATTACTAGCATTAGACTATTCCCCATCGGTATCTTGGTCCTATCACACTCTTTCACTGCCCTCACCTACTCTACATTGCCCTATATCTATATTCTCTATATTGCTATGTTTAACATATATATTATAATGCATATAATAAGCCACTGCTGTCTATAATATATATAATGGTGCTTTAATAATATTTACTGCTACTTGCTTTCTCATTTAGCGACTGATTACTTTTTTTTTTGACATATATATATATACAAAATATTTCACTAGATCTGAGTATTTTTGTTCCTTCTTAAATTATGCACACATCCCTGCTTTCCTTAAATTTGTTATTATGTCTACCGTCCTTTCATGCACTCGACCCACATTATTTCACTCGATTTATTTTTTTCATTATTTTTATCAAAAAAAACAAACTCATATATATAGAATAGTTAGCTAACTCGAGTAATGAACGCTAAAAGAAATTTATGCGTTATAAATCTGCTCAGGGATATGGGTTTTTGTATCGAAGCCTCCACGTTTGTTGGCGTCAAACGCTAAAAAAAAATTATACTATGTAATGGTCAGAAAACGTGTGATTCGTTAACATAGTGCAGAATTCTACCACCACACAGAACTGCAGCACCATCTAGATAGTGAAGCTACCCGTAGTACTGAGTTTGAACATAGTTTATCAGTTCCACAATACAATCTACGAAACAAAGCATCTGATGCAACATTAGTAAATATTTCTCACGGTGATCAGGGTATGCAAGAGATTCATGATTTTATTTCGAGTTAGCCAATCAGAACATTAATCTTACACATTTATATTTAAATAATCGAGGAAACATATTGAATGGGTATCGAATAAATAAATAAAGAAGTAACGGCAGACGTATAGTTTGAAATTATTTATTGAAACATTTTAATAAATTATTTACTAATAATATTTGATAATATTTAAATTGAGTAACGGAATTTTCCGATATTGTTATATATTCAAGAAATACATTTATTGATTTAGTAACATTTATATGAAATCATTTTATCAATAATACCTTTTTTTTAAGATCTCAGTAGCGGTATTTCCGATACTGTTCATGTTTACAAAGAGAAATACATTTATTTGATAACGTAATCTAGCTACCTAAAATTCTTGAGCAAGTATTACTAAGGCATGCCTTTAGGGATTTATACCTTTGCAATGCAAGAGTCTAAAATAAGATTTATAATAGTAACAGCGGACATATATTTATTTAATTAAAATATTTATTAATAACTAAGGGCAACCATTTATTTGAGAGGGAATTGTCAATAATGCAGGGACGGAGTTATACATAGAATAATAAAGTAAATAAAAGAAAACACGTGGTATTCTAGAAAGGCGATATGGAATGGCAGTATATTGAAACTGCAATGCCGTGAATGAGTTTATAAGAACGACAGGCTGGAGTTTGCCATCAGCCTAAAGAGGTAAGGTGTCACATAAGCATAACCAGGGACAAGCGGTTTGTGCTGCGATTGCCTGCTGGCTGTGTGACTTTCGTCAAGCCCTATGGGAGCATTTATTAGGTCCGCTTGTGTAGGAAGACTAGGGTTAATTTCAACCCTGTAGAATCTGGAATATTCAAGGCTTGTAATGGGTCAGCGCGTCTCTTAAATGTAACACATGTATAATGTATAGATGATTCTGTGAGATTTTAAATATATTTTATAACTCGGCCCTATATTATCAACATTTAATAATGAATGTTTGCGATTCTCAAAGAAATGCAATTTTATGGAATTATTAATCAAGATTTAATAAAATATAAAATAATATATATAAACTGGAGGATTTTTACAACTAATATGTCAGCCATTTGCTAAGCAGTAGACCCTTGCATTACAATAAAGAAAGCATTGAATGTGTGTTGTTTGTATGAAAATATTAAGTTATTTATGAAAGTAAATATTAATGAAAATTTGACACGCATCCACTGTTTCAAACGATCATAGATTTATACTTTGAAAATTATGAGCATGCGATAATTAAATAATAAATGTAGATTTTAGAAATACACACTCAAGAAAGATAGAGTTAGGCAGGCTAGATTGTTAAAGAAGTTTACATATTAATTATTAAATTTATAGCATTACAAATGATAGTTCTACAATTTATAGTTTATAATTTATATAAAGAAGGAATAAGCATAGCGGGATATTAGTAGAGTACTCTAGAGAATTTGGACACAGGTACCTGTTTTATGAGAAGTTTTCCGATTCATTGTTCAGTAGCAAATTGTTCATGATTCTAGCATTAGCAGTTCTTTCCTGTATTTAGGTGGTTCATTTAATTTAACAGCAGCAGCAGCTTTCTCATTATTTTAGGCAGCAGATCTTCGTGGTTGAATTTATGAAGGGCAATGGAAGGTTTGGCATCCAATAGGCCATCTCTGGATGGAGAATAGTCTGGGTGCTTACTCCTCACACATATGGTGGCAGGTAAATTAATATATATCTCTTTGGAGACTCTCCTGATCGAGAGCAAAGCTAAAGTCAAAGTGAAAATCTCTAGAAAATCTCAAAATGGCCTCTTTTCTTATCTCTTATCTTTCACATATTTGTCATAGTTTATTTTTGGATTCCACTTAATCTGCCCCGAGGATAATCAATGCATTTTGTTAATTTTAATTATAGAGAAAGCTGCCGTTCTATTGTTTACATTTAGATTTTACATTTAATTTTTATAATTACAATTTAGGAAAATTTTCTTTTTAATTAATCTATTATCTCTCACCGACCAATGCTTTTAAAATTTCAAAGACAAAAAGGGAACATACAATTATTTTTACTTTTAATTAAATATTACAATCTATTTTTAAAATTATTACTAAATGAAATTTAAACAAAGCAATAACTAACGAATTTTACAATTCAAAATAAATGATTTAAATTATATATTTTTATATAACTAAAAGAAGAAATCTAAATTATATTATTTATCTTTATTTATTGCCTTAAATTTGAGATCGAAATGTGTGCATGTTTATGGTGAATTCTACATATATCTATACATTTTTAATATTGCTACACACACAATTCGATACCAAAAAGTTTAAATTTGGGTAGGATAGACCGGTGAGTGAGAGACGATAGAAAAAGGTGAAACTTAAGATTCGAATACGAATCTTACTGTTTCAATATATAGCTTACATAGATGATGTCACAGTATTTCTGCAATCAAAGATGCAATTACCTATACTTCAGAAAATCACAAAAGATTATACAGCAAAGTTCAGGATAAAAGTCAAAACCAATAAATCAGTTGCATGGGCAATATTCACTAAAAAATAAAACACACAGATATGATTTTTGGGTTTCTCTTTCCACTTGGGCATGAATCAAATGAGAAAGAAAATACAAAAGAAACTTAAAATAGAAGCAGAAAGAATCACTGAATCACTCTCCAAACCCTATCTCTCGAACTATTCAAAAAGTATCATTAAACCATCAATTTATTCTGACACAAATAACCTACTATCTGCCAATAATACATTTCACAAAATCATTTATTACACCAATTAACTCACTATGCAGCAAGTTACTATGGGAAAGAAAAGTAGTAGCCCTCTTAATAAAACAAACCACCCTACAAAATGGAATGGTCTTAGACTACATACAATATCAGTGTTTCACATCCAAAAAAACAGTAAACCTTCTTATAGCCATATTTAGACATTTCCCAGAGATACAGGGAATAATAGAAACTACACCCACTGATTGGCCTCCCCTACATATAACTACATATCTACCCTGATTGTGATATGTGGACCCATAAGGAACAATATAACACTAAAAACACAAATAAATATACATATTGGCAAATACAAAATCTACTATTTTCAGACCAAGCAGCGAATAAACAACCCACAGTACTGGAAATATATAATGGCTAACTGTTAAGCAAGTTTAAAAGATACTGCTTGAAATCCAAATTTGGTACAAAAGATTTCACACAAATATTGATCCACTATGTATGCTATATCATAGACAGTAAGAAACCCATACCCACTTCCTATATGATTGTCTAACCCTAGAAAAAGTGTAACTGATGATGCAGAACAACTATAGACAAAGTGGCATCACAATAGGTAACATAGTAGATGCATACAAAACACCAGCCATATCAATAATACATGCAGCCACCTTCAGCTTATATGCATACTGATGCACCCATTGCAGATTCACTTCTGGAAACAATCCAAGAAGACACCCCAACACCTACTACAGCAAACTAAAAAACGTCAAGGATAGAGACAGTATTCTTGCACCACAGAACCTTTTCACTGTAACATGGTTTGTCTTCAAAATGAGATCAGCATTATGAAAAGGACTGGAATTAATACTCTTAAAAAATTAATTTAAAAAATGAGATCGTGATGTCCTATCATCTTAACAATGAATGTTTTTTTTACCTGGTTGAACAAGGTAACTTTCAGAATCAAGTACTAAACAATATTAAAAAGAATTTTCATATAAGTATGTATAATCCTAGTGTACCCTTATTTGATGTAACCAAATGATATTCTATAATGTTTGCTTAGAAACATAATAATAATAATAATAATAATAATAATAATAATAATAACAATAATAATAATAATAATAATAATTATAATAATAATGATGATGATGATGATGATGACAACAGCAATAATCAACTTCTAGTAGCAAGTGAGATAAACAATTGTGCTATTTTAACTACAAAAAAAAACTATAGCAATAAAAGTGGGCTAAAAAGTTTATTACGATTTGAACAAATTTATGTTGAGACAAAAAGTTTAGTAGTGCAATATCAACGAAAGACTTTAGAAACGTTTAATGCTAGAAAGAAAATTTTAAAAAATACCATACTATATTTTATCAAACATATATTTTGATAATTTATGATTTAAAAAAACACACATTAATAATCATCACAAAAAAACAACGAATATTAAAACTCTTCAAAATCTTCCTGCTTTTTATTTATTTTTCATTTGCATTTTTTTTCTACAGAAAATTTTTAATTTTAATACATATTTCCTTAAGGTATTGTTAGGTTATAAAAAAATATAGCTGAAGAAAAGATTTTTAATATATAAAATTTATTCATTTATTTTCAAATTCATAAGATTAAAAATTACACCTGGAAATGTCTCTTATAAGAGATGCATTCAAATTTTCATGTAATAACAAACAGTAAATGTTAAATCCCATTACATTTTTTCATTCTTGAGAAAATTTTTCTAACGATTAATTCCATGGTGACATAATATTTATATAAAAAGTCTGAATATTAAAATTCTTGTAAAGCAGTCTGCAAATTTCTTTTCTTCATTAAGAATGTGAAATTCACTTGGAATCGATCTATCTACCTTATTTAAAAAATTTTTGCATAATAGAGAAATTTAGTGAGGGAATCATATAAAAAATTGTGGGTAAAGAAGAGCAAACATATAAAAGTATTAAAAAAAATTGACCATTTAATTTATCAGTGAAGTCTTTGTAAAAAGTATACTAAGTGCTAATATTTATAGTCTTTTTAAAGTAGTCTATACTGATTATGGGTGACTTGTGAAAAAGATAAATGCAATGCCACATAAGAATTGATGATATATCAGAAAAAATATCAAGAGTACATATTACATTTAATGAAAATAAATAATCTTCCACAAATGCTCCTTTTACTGAAGAAGAGTTTTACTTTAGATTAGATATTCAGAGTGTGTTTGAATAGATAAACAAAATTGAATATTTTAACAGTACAATGTGAAAATTAAGCTACTGAATAGCTAATCTATAAAAAACAGAAAAAATTCAAAAAGAAAAAGAAAACATATGTGAAGTCTGTCTTATTGATTTATTACGTCACTCAAACAGAAAGGATCTATTAGTAATATGTAAAATACAAATAAATTGTAAACGATTAAGAAAGATAAATATTCCATATAAATGCAAGATAAAAATTATACTGAACAATGTTAGAGATATGTGTAAGAGATTATGGTCTCAGCCAACTGATGAGAGCTGGTTCAGCATGAAATACGCATCTTGGGGATTACACTTTTTTTTTTCACTTGTACTTGGTCATATGTCTCTGATTACAACCCTCCACATTTATTTTGATAAATTAATATCAATGTGAACAATATAAACTAAGATGATAAAAACAAAAAACAAATAGACTATAAATAAATATGAGAACATAGAATAAAAGATGAAAAAATAAAGAACTGAAATCTAGTAATTATTATAAAAAAAACTAGTTCTTTTATATGTGCGTATAATGGGATAACCAAGATTATAAAATAATATTAAATATTTTAAGAAGTGGTTTAATATAATTATATTTTAAATCTATAAAGTGTACTAAATTTAAACCAAGGATCCTAGGATAAACAATTAAAAGGGCTAAGAAGAAGTTTAAAAGCAATTCTTATTTGTATATATTTTTCTTGTATAAAATGTATTTATTTTAACAATAATTTTTGCATGTTGGGGGAGAGAGAGAGAGAATGGAAACAAAAGAAGAAATTGAAACTCCCAACCATTGTCATGTTGATATCTGTTAATAGTTTGGGAATATTTAAAAGAAAAAAAAACATTGAAAAAAAAAAATTCAATCTAGATTTTTTTGTGTGTGTTTAGAATATTCATTTCTTATTATAACAATAAGGATAACTATATAGGTAATATATGTGTTTATTGGTATTTTAAATATAGGTATTATTTTATGATATAATATTAGATTTAAAGATATTAAAATTAAATGTACGTGTTATGATTATTTTCTACACATCTTATATGGATTGCCTCATTGATATATAAAAAACTGAGGGAATAATCGGTAATTATGATAATTTTATTATATAATATATGTTATTATGCAAAAAGTTAAATGTATATTAGTAAAGGAGGTGGTATATGTTACATTGTTAATGCTCCCAGATCCAAGTCTCCTCACTGATGAAAGCCACAAGCTAGAAACTAGTCTGGGGATATTGGATGAATAGGCAGTAGATAAGGATTTTATGCACAAATGTTTTTACATCCATTGACTACTCTGGCTTGCACTGAGTGGCTCTACTGTATGGAAAGTTTTGTCTCTGTTTTAATAGTTTAAGCAAGGATAAGAAATGGTGATAATGTGATATTTAGTGATTTAATTTACCCAATTTTATATAATAAATAATTATGAATCAAAAAGAACTATATTTCTAGGATAAAATATGACTATATAAGACGTGTAATATTATGTGATGTGTGCAATCGAATGTATGTAATACTTCATTATATTTATAATTGATCTCAAATATTATTAAACATTAAGAGTATAATATGATGATTGTTATTGATAGATATTTGTTTTGACAGATGATCTTATATAGAGAAAGTTTTATAAAATGTTAGGGAGATAAAAGTTTTATATACTTAAATTTAAAAGATAATCTCTATACTATGCTGTAAATTAATGAATGAATTTTGGATAAGTTAAAATACCAGGACAGTTAAATATAAATCCTGAATAAATAATATTGAATGTAATGGGTTAAATCTAAAGGATGTCCATATCTTATTAGAAAAGTATTGAGGATATTTTTAGGACAGATAACCGTCCCATTCTGTAAGTGCTTAAAAGAAAATCCCAGATTCCAGAGATAATATCATTGAAAGAATAAGAATAAATGTTAGTTACCTCATTTCCTATAATGCACTATTTAAATTACTTTTTTATTTAAAATGATGTCTTAGATAGTGAATTATATTTTAAGCATCTTATGTTAGTAATATGAATATGAATCTATAGCTTTTCTTCCAATAGTAATTAAGACTAGTTTAAGGAACAATAAATAAGCATATGCAAAACAAACAAACGAAGATCTTATATAAAAAAAGAATAAGATATTATTACAAATTATTGCATGAGATCACAAAAACGAAGGTTATAAAAGCAATCTATATGATAATTAGGATGTATGAAGATAAAATACTATAGGTAAAATATTCTTGATTCCAATATTTATTTATAATATCTATATATTTATATTGTACAGACAATATAAATATTAAAGGGAATTTGGTACATAACAGTGATTACAAATTTGCATTGCATTGTATTTTCAATAAATTCAAGAAAGGGCAAATAATAAACAACCTACCACTTAGGTCTTATTAGTAAAATATAATTTATAAAATTTCTGTATTCACTCCAGATGAACTGGTTCCTGCATTACAGGAGATTCTTCAAGAACATAGATCCTATGTGTCACAACTGCCACAGAACCTCTGAAACCTTTGAGCACCTGATAAATGATTGCCCGGCATATGACAAAATCAGAACATTCATTTCTCACAACTGCCACATTTCCCTGAATGAAATATTAGATATCAAGTGTTGCTTCCTGTCTAGGGACTGTCATCTCAAGACTTTCGACCTTTATCACTTATGCCACCTGCATGGCCAGATGTCACAACAAGTTTACCATTTCTCATCCCAAGCCTGAAGAGATATTCATTTCTAAGTTGAAAGAATTTCGCCATAAGGACAGTATCATCTCATCCAGATTTTTATTTGACAACACATGGAGCATGATTAAGCTGGATTAAACAACACCAGCAAGCACGTCAGGCCATCTGGTTGCCCAAGCAACATAGATTACTTTTATTTTATTTACAATTGTATCATTCTTACATATGTATTTTAATAAATTTATTTATAAACTAAAATTTCTTGAGAAAAGTATGAGAACTGAAACATTTCAATATGAATATCTATGTTAATAATATTGAAATAATTGTTCTAAACTCAGTAAAACTAATGAAAGGATTATTGTATTCATTTTATTTTATGTATAAACTTAAATATATTATAGTCGTAATGTTATTTGTAAAGTAATCTTAATTTAAGTAGAAAATGCTTTTTATGAATATCAAACTATTGAAAATGAATGTATGTTTTGATTTAAACTAGATAGTTAGTGCCATTCTCTTGTTGAATCAAAAGTGTCATAACATCATATTTATCATCACATGATCACCATTTCTTATGCTTTCTCATAACTGATATTAAAACAGGCAAAACTCTCCATACTGTAGTGCCATTCAATGTAAGCCAGAGCAATTAGTGGATGCCAGAATTTTCGTGCATAAAATACCTATCTCTAACTCTGGCTTGCACTGAGTGACATTATTATATGGAGAGTTTTGCCTGTGTTACTAACAGTTATGAGAAAGCATAAGAAATAGTGATCATGTGATGTTTAGTGGTTTAATACCAATCTTCCCTAATAGGATAGGATGGCTATGGTTATTAAAGAACTAACGTATGGGTACTGATCTGAGTTCAGACCTAATGACTATATAAGTTAGTGAGCTTAGATTGAAAATATTATTGTGTTTTCAATTTTATTTTTATAGTTTTGAAGTTAAGTAGAGATAAAAGGTCGGTTGCTGGAGGATGCACTAGATCCTAAGATCTAAGTGCAGTTGTCTTCTCACTGATGAAAGCCACAGCTAGAAACTAGTCTTGGGGATATTGGATCAGTAGGCACTAGATAGGGATTTTATGCACAAGCCTTCTGGTATCCATTGATTACTCTGGCTTGCACTGAGTGGCACTACTGCCTGGAGAGTTCTGTCTGTTTTAATAACATCATACTTAATTATATAGCACATAAAAATTTTTCATATAAATTTTATTTATTTAATATTCTATCACACGATTTCAAATAAAGTATTAGAAATGCCATTAAATATCATTAATAAAAACGAGAATTTATTAATTCTTAAATATTATCAGTTGTAAAAATAAATAAAACTAAATAAATCTAATACCTGTCACATTTTATTTATAATTGGATGACAGTAATGTCATATTTACTTGTTAATCTATTTAGAATATATGTATGTGGAGAGATATTTGAAATTTAATTATAAGGTATCATTTTATGTTCAGAGCATTAAGAAAATTTATCCTATTTATAGAGTCACATATACTTTTCAAAATTAATTTGGTTGTTATAAAATTCTAAGATAATAACAGTGTATAAAAGTTTTGGAAATGATTAAATATCAAACACTGCATTATTTAAACTAGGTAAAACTTAGTAAGTCAATTATAATGTTTGTTTGAAAGATAAATGGAATAGGTTACTGCTAAAATCATTAGTATTTTCTAAGATTAACTTATAAAAGATGATATTTTGATTAAAGATAAGTGATGTGATTACTAAAGAATGATTATTCTAAATAATTGTATAAGTGTATGGTTAATTAATGATGTGTTTTCATAGGTTAGTATTCTAATGTTAACTTAGTAATTCAAATATTATTTGTTTGATATTGAAGCTAGATGAATTGTTAAATAGTTGTTTTAATTAGCATCTGTAAATTATAAAATTATTATTATTATTTTGATGATTGGATTTAAATAAAATCCCTCTTGTCATTCAATTATCTAACCATTAACACTATTATTAAAGGAATAATCATTATCCATAAGATTTTAATAAGATAGCTTAATAGTAAATTATATTAATTTAATATATATTTTATATTTATAATATTGTAGTTTATTATAGGTATAATGAAATATATAGTTATGTAAACACTTCTGATTGGTTTAGATATATAGAAAGAAAAGTAGAGAAAAGGGTGGCCATCCTTTGCTTGTAAATTCTTTGTCATGTGTTTATGATTTGATCGTCATTTGGACAGTCATCACAACATCTTATTGGCTGTCAAATAAGCATTATAATGAGTACAAAGAGATTTCCAGTATCTCAATTTATGTCAGTTTCAACTCTCTGTGCTTTGCATATCAAAATATTATGTAAATATTTATAGTAAATATTTGAATATGAATTTATTATGTTAGTCATTGTTTGTTATAGAAATTTTCCTAATAATTGATAACACGGCAATATATGGAAATTTTCTATTATGGCAATGCCATTGAATGTATATTTTATATACTTTACAATGTTAACACCTGTACTTTGTGACCTCACTTGTAAAATATGTCAACTGTTATTGTGAAAGAGTCTCAATGATAGCATTTGTATTTTAAGTTAGGCTGAGCTATGTTCTGCTTATTGTAGTTTGTGGATGAGTCTATATTCTTTAGAGGTTGTACTATGGGTGTGTCATACCATACAGAAAGGTTACAATATATAGATATCATAGATTTTTCAATAATAAATAATGGATTAACTTTGTTAAGATTATGACATTTTGCATAGAAAATGTATCTTGCAGATTTGTGTATTATGGAGAATCTCATGCAAATAGATCCATGAGAATTGCCCAACATGTATATCTATACAACAGAACTAAAAAAAGGTGTGAAATAAGATTTAACTGTTTTGACCATGACTGTGTTACAGGTCATACATTTTTTCCATCCAATGTTAGAACAGTATTCTCAGAAAGATACTAGCTAAAGAAAGCACAAAATGGCTTGGGAAATTGCAAAGAATTCATATTCCATTAAACAAAAGGATTTGTATGTTTCATTGCCTGGAAAATGGGATATCTAATTGCCTTATATTATGCCTCATTTAAATATTATATAAGCATAGCTGTACTGCATAATGTTATTCAGCACTATGATTCTGGCCATGTTTAGCTCAGTGTTATTAATTAGTTTATAGTTATTAATTGGTTACCTTTTCAATCAAACTCGAAATAAACAAGTGTTTTACGAATTACATTATCTACTAATTAAAAACTGAAAATTTATTTCCTCCACATTAGAACAAAATATTTATGTTATAATTGATATTACCTACATATATAATGGAATTTATTATAAATTAATTCTAAGATGATGTGAAAATATTGTGAACAATCATACATTGAAGATACTAGTTGTATTATATATATATATATAGTTTGTTAAGCTGGATTTGAAGACATTACGTGTCTGATAAATTTCATGCTTTTAAACTGATAGAAACATGTTTGATAAATGCTTATTTTAGAGTTAGTACTTAGATCTAGTTTCTAGTCTCCCTACCCTTCACTGACGTGAGCCAACTAGCTCGAAACCAGCTGGTCTGGAGGTGGAGATAACAAAAGAGATATTGAATTCTATCTCTCTCAGCATTTATGTAAACAAAAGCGTGATGTAATGTGATGTATCGTGGATTCTCTTTAAATGAAGTCAAGAATATATCAGCAATTATGCCCAGATAAACCTGTTAGCCACCTTTATTTCCCATTCCCCACTCTAATTTTTCCCATATTCTGCTTGTTAGGAGCTATTGGTAAAGCTCCATCTAGTGATCATAAAATGTAAGTTACGAAATTTATAACTTGTTTTGTTTATCATATATATATAAAGACAGACAATTGTGTAATGAAATGAAGTTAAGAAAATCATTAGACCAACATTGAGTACTTTTGTTTGAATTGTTACTAAATGCACTTTAGTTTCAATAATGTAATATCTTATGTGAAGAAAGGAATTTTTAAAAAAAGTAAAAATTCTATCTAAAAATTCAATATCCATAAGTTAACATCATAGGATTGGTCTCTTTATTATATAATATTGGTACAACACAAATCCTATAGGCTTAATTATAGTAAAAATGAAAGCATAATTCTAAAATTGAATGTATATTTTAAATATAGTTTTTACATTTTGCCATTAGCAATATTTATTGTCGCATCTTTGATAACCAAAACGGTACTTTATATATGTTTTTGAATTATAAATAAAAGTTTTAATAATATTCTGAAACAAATTTCTTATAGAGAGGACAAAAACAGTTTTTCTTAACATATACATATAATATATATTACGTATAAAAGTTTATAATCACTTTGGATCCAAATATAATTGTAATATGATTTTAACTTCATTATTTTGTAAGTAATGTTTATGTCATTTTTTTGTCTCATTTTACTTACTAAATTAAATTTCCTTGCCTATTTTTTAAAAAACAATCTCAAAATTTAATTTTGAACCGCTGGAATTTTCTTTTAAATTAAATTACATACATGTCAACTTCTATTTGCCATACTTCTTTGTTTATTTTAAATATTAAAAAAACAGAATTAATGTTTATTTCAAAAATGCAATTACCTGAAATACTTATTTTTAAAACAATATATACACATACATATATATGTAATCTTGTCTTTTCTTCCAAAGAATAAGCTTGTGGTTTAAGACCTGTAGAGGTCCCTACTATCGCATTTTTATACACATGTGCTTGAGGCTACAGCCTTAATGATATTAATTAAATATTAATAAATATAGTAACAAAAATATATATAAATTACAACTTTAAAATTTTTTATCCACTTAGAAGCATATACTTAAACAAAAGGTAGGATGATTATGTTAGCAGATTTGTTGAGGGTAATAGTTGTAAAGAATGCGATAGAAGAATAGATGCATTAATAATGAACAGGGACTCGGAGAGATGTAGAAATAGTATGGAGAGTAAAAAGAGTTTAAATATATATAGAAGTAAACAGAATATTGAATGCGAGTTAATTTATGATAATAGCAAGGACAGTGGTTTACTGTTTAAGGCTCAAACAGGATCTTCAGAAACAAGGGAATATACACATAAATGGGAAAATGTGGGAGACTTAGTCTGCAAGTTGTGTAAGGAAGTCGTAGAACGTATTAGGCATCTATTAATTAAATGTAAATGCCTGAAAGCAGAAAGAGTACAAATAATGAAGTGGTAGAAGAATAAATATAAACAAAGTGATTATACAGAAAGTGGGTTCTCGATTTTATGCAGGGTTTGGGGAAAGATACGGGATATTTAGATATAAAGGACATGGAGTTGATAAAGATTATGTTATGGAAATGGGATAAAACATGATAAAAAAGAATATGGAAAAAACAGGACAGAAAATGGAAAGAGAAGATAAAGTTCCTATCAGGTTTCTCTGGGCATGGTAGCTGTGAGATTCCTGACTCTGGAAAAGAAGCCACAGTGCATCTAATCATCATCATCTCTTTGATAATGACTACCAATCTAATCGAAAGTGCTCCTAGATGAATAGAAAAATTTAAAGTGTTGTACTTTATATCCAAAGACTATGAAGTTAGTCAAAAGTGCTTCTAAGTGGATAAAAGTTTTTAAAGTTGTACTATTTATGTTACTGTATTTATCAATATTTAATTACAATTATAAGATTATGTATATAATTTTAAAGAAATACAGATATCAAATAAGAATATCATTACATACCTATATATGTATCACAGTTTCAAGTTTTATTAGTTTTTATCCTATACACTCTTATCTCAATATCACAATGTTGCAACCATCAACCAATACAAAACTCAGATCACCATTTGTCACTCCATGTATTTTGCAAACAATCTTCACTTCTCAGAAGAGATAAAAGCATCAAGCATCATAATCTCTACACCCATGTTAATATTTCAATACTCCTCCATTAGCGCTTGCTTCCATGCAAGGTTGAGACTGGTTTCTAACCACTTTTAACACCTCGTGGAAGATTATTGCACTGCAGAGATATCTTCAAGTTTTTAATTTTTTTTTAGTTAGCATTTCAACCTCTGTATATATTAATGTCCATTTCAGA
The DNA here is from genome assembly GCA_028023455.1 of Epiperipatus broadwayi. NCBI lineage: Eukaryota > Metazoa > Onychophora > Udeonychophora > Euonychophora > Peripatidae > Epiperipatus > Epiperipatus broadwayi. The sequence continues at coordinate 12,181,823 of JAQFVV010012409.1, read as the reverse complement.
TTATTTAGTCTATACACAAATTAAAACAATAGACAAACTTCATCCTATAATTTCACAACTAAGATTATATAACTACATCACTTATAAAGAGTGGGAACTTTCTGGATTTTACTGTATTTGATTTCACATAACTGGGTGGGAAGTCGGTATGTCCACTTAAATTACAGATATTATAATTTAAAAATTTCCCCAAGGACAGAGTTTTGAAGTTTAAGCAATGAGGTCATTAAGGTCGAGCAGTAACTCTTTATTGACATTATGACAGTTTTCCTCTCTTTTCTGCCTTTTTTTCCGTTTTTTTTTATAGGTCATAGTATTGGCCGGGAAGCGAACCTGCAGTAACTGTCTGCAACCAACTGCTTGCTTGCAAGGCAGCTGCGCTGACCTCTCGGCTAACAATGCTTTTCTGTCTTTTACACAGTTTATTCTAAATATTCTATTTTTGGTAACTGTTAGAATAAATTATAAAATATATATATATATATAAATATTCTTATATTTGTTTCTTACAGAATATAAAATAAATTTAAGTTAATAATGATCATTAATGTGTTTTGCAAATAATGTTTTATGAGTGTAATTAATATGGATTAAAGAATGATGAATAATTAATTACACAATATCCCATTATGCATTTTAACACATCATTAGCGTTTGACATTCATTTCATTAACTTGTTTTTTTTTGTCAAATAATAAAATTGAAATGATTTTGCATTATTGAAATTAAAATTAAATTTATTACTGCAGTTAAATTCACTTCCAAGTCATTGAATATGCTTATAGTTTTGAAATTTTCTTTTGCTTTATTTTTTTTTCACAAACGTTTTCCTCACTAGTTAATTTTATTTTCTTATATGTTTAAGAGTCAATTCAGATTTGGCTTAAAATATCCTCAGTATATTTGATTGATTGAGATTTTGCTGTTGATTTCTGTTTATACAACTATGCACTTTGTTTATTTAATTATGACATGGATTTTTATTTTCAATAACTACCTTTATAATTCTCATTTCTATACAAAACTTATCCTATTTTATATATAAGGGGAAACCCAAAAATAATCAGTATTGTTCTCTGGTTTGCACTCCTGTTGTAGTATATGCTTCTGCTGCTATATACTTCTTGCATGAATCCTTCTGCATTAATCTGCCCAATTACATTGCCATGTGAAATTGTGATGCCCCATATCACATTGTTTTGTAAATTGCATTTCTTATATTAATCAATTTTTATAATGACTGAAAAGTTTGAACAATGTGCAATTCTGTTTTTTCACAGAAAACAGTTGTAATGCTTGAAACAGATTATAAGCAAGCTGATCTCATAAAAACAAAAGTTTATGAGTCACTTAATTGAAATGTTACATTCACCATATCCCTAAAAAAAGTTGCAAAGTGAAGTCCAAAGTCAAAACAATGCTGATTTTTTTTGACGCAAATGACATTTTTCTCTCAGATTTAGTTTGCAACAGTCAGACATTTTATGTTCAAATTCTGAAACATTTTCAAGCATTGGTGATTGAGAGGTCAGTGATGGCTGCTTTACAAGCAGTTGTCCAGGGTTAGCGGGTTCGCTTCCCGGCTGATGCTATGACACATGAGAAAAAAAAATCTGAAACATCTATGTGATGCAGTAAAATGTAAATGACCATTTTATGGCAAAGAAAACAGTACAAGCTTCACCCCAACAAAGTGTCATCTTTCAAAACCTTCAGTGTCAAACACTTTTTAATTATATTCAGCATGAGCCAGCTTATCCTATCATCTATATTCATTTGATCTCACTTCATGTGATTTTTTAAAAATCTTTTGAATGAAAAAATGTCTCAATTTTTTTTTTTGCAGACTTAGAAGTGATGAAAAAAAATGTTACAGATATTAAAAGGCATCATTTGCAAGTATTTTTGGACTTCTTTGAAAAAAGGTGAAACATGTTTAGACCTGTAAATTGTATCAAATGGATAGTAATTTGAAAGTGATTAAATTTATAAGACTTAAAAATAATTTTTTTATTCTAAAATTCCACTAACTTTTGAATACCTATTCATACCATAAAAACTTTGTATGTAGAGAATATAACTTTTTTTCCAATTGGTTTATATGTACTTCATAATCTGTTTAAGTTTTCTCTTTGAATAAAATGATAATGAATGCATTATATATCTATGGTTACTTTTTTCCAGTTCATTGTAGGTTATTGTTATGTTTTGATTTAAAGAGCAGAATATTTAACATTATCATTGTTTTGTATGATTTTAAATATTTTGGTATTCTGTAGTATTTTCAAAATTGTATTTACTTTTTATAATGGATAAAAGTAAAATTATAAATTCGAGGTTATGTATGATAATTTTATCAACTAATACTTCTTTATTCTAAAGTATTTAATTTTTTTATGTGTCAAATGCATGGATGGGGAAGTGAACCCAGGCCAGCTGCTTGGAAAGCACCTATGCTAACCATTAGTCCACCAACACTTGACATGTACATAAGAGATGATTTTGTAATACAATTGACATTTTTTTTGCCATAATTTTCTCCCTTGATATTTATTGAGTGCTTATTATTTATAAATCAATTCAACTTTGAAACATCAAATGAAATAATTGTAACAATAGTGTTTTCCTGAAGGTTTGTGATGATTGTGTTCTAGCTGTATTTTTATATTGGACTATTTCCATAATCTAATATGTGTGTTGAACATCTTTAGAAAAGTTTAATTTTATTTAAATATTCCAAATACATTCAACTGTTAGTAACATCACACCAAACAGGTTATCATATGCACCAACTGTTAGTAATATCTCAGCAAACAGGTTAGTATATGTACCAACTGTTAATAATATCACAGCAAACAGGCTAGTATATGCACCCACTGTTAGTAATATCACAGCAAACATGTTAGTATATGCACCAACTGTTAGTAATATCACATCAAACAGGTTAGCATATGCACCAACTATTAGTAATATCACACCAAACAGGTTAGTATATGCACCAACTGTTAGTAATATCACAGCAAACAGGTTAGTATATGCACCAACTGTTAGTAATATCACAGCAAACAGGTTAGTATATGCACCAACTGTTAGTAATATCTCAGCAAACAGGTTAGTATATGTACCAACTGTTAATAATATCATATTAAACAGGCTAGTATATGCACCCACTGTTAGTAATATCACAGCAAACATGTTAGTATATGCACCAACTGTTAGTAATATCACAGCAAACAGGTTAGTATATGCACCAACTGTTAGCAATATCATAGCAAACAGGTTAGTATATGTACAATGTTTCGAGGGGTATTTTTCCCCCTCTTGTTCAGGTGTTGCTGGTCTGACCAGTGACAGTACTAGCATGGGATTCGAATCTGGGTCCTTAGATTTTTGATTATTGAATTTTAAGATAATGCTCTAACCAACTCAGCCAACTTTATTTTGATATGATTAATGTTTTCTACCAACATGGAAGATATAAACATTTATTTATGCTTACATTGTTGTATTATATTTAAATAATGACATTAAAAACTATTACTAGATGGTAATCTGTTTTGGTATAATATTATACTTATATAAACTTGTAAGGCTAAACAGGTAAGGTTCAAAATATGCATATCTATATCCAATTTTTTCTCAGCTCATTTAAAAACATTAATAGCAAATTTCACTCTCTCTATATTAATACCATATTTTTTATTTTTCAAATAATGATCAAAGGAAAGGTAAAATTAAAACTTAATGGAATAATTATAGTTTTTAAATAATGTTATTCATTTTTGAATAGAGATATGTAATTTAAACTTTATAAATATGTGTGTTTCCTGAAAGTTTGTAATGACAGTGTTCTAGTTGTATTTTTATATTGGATTGCTTCAATCATCTAATATGTGTATTGAATGTCTTCAGAAAAATTTAAGTTTATTTAAATATTCCAAATACATTCAACTGTTAGTATATTTTATGTCATAGTTGGACATGTTTTTATAAAATTTTCAAATGGGAAAACTTGATTAACTTCTGTTGTTGTATGTTTCTTTCATAATCAACATCATCCACAGTCTAGAAATTTGACACTCCACAAAATAAAGCAATATAATTTAATACCATTATAATGTTCAATTTAATATTAAAATTTAAATTTAACATTAATTTAGCAAAAATGTTTTAATTAAATTTTTTTAAAATATATGTTCAGACTTTAATATCAAATTGAATATTGTGATGACAACTAAATTGCATTATTTTTGATGGAGTGTCAATTAGTTTTTAGGTTTCTGTTGAAGTCAATTATGACAAAACATATATCCAGCAGTGATTGATGTTTTCATCAAATATTGATGCTTAAAAGAATGAAAAAAAAATCTGATGGCATAAGTTAAATTGGTCAATTAATATATATATATTATAGTATTATCCCTTTATATTTTATATCGCCATTGTACGCTTCTACCCATAGCTTCAAGTGAGGATATTTGTGAGCATGGTCTGATTCCATCTCACGCGCCAATCTTACACATGGATAAGAATTATCTCATCGAAAATGTAAATAAGGGTTCGGGTATATATATATACCTCTATTTATGGTAGCGCATCTGTACCAGCTCAATCTCAGGGTTTGGGGACTATAGTCTAACTAGAGAACAAAGCTAAACACTACCCAACTAAGTCTTATGTGTCTATCTATTCTGTCCGATAATTTATCCGTTATAAATCTAATAACTCAACCCGAATGTTATCATACAATTTACTCTATTTATTACCATACTTAATACCGATAAAATCTCATTTATCCACGCATATAAATATACCAATATTCAAGCGCACAGCCCATTTACTCTGATACACACATATATAATTCATATACGCATCAAAATAATGCAATTATACATCAGAGCTGTTTATTTAATGTTGTTACTTTATTTAATTTAAAAGAGATTTATTATAGCATTAATATTGAGGTAACACTAGTTTCTTTACCAAGACGCATTCATTGAACATATATTTAGTGTAAACGTCAATTTACCTTAAGTACCGTCGACTGTTCACACGGTCAAAGACAAGTCCGCATTTATAATTCTCCACGAATACTGGTCTGGTTGATATAACGGATGGCAAGTAGTTCCAATATGGTATATCGAATAGCTTATTCTGGAGGTGGAGTAGATGATTCACTCGCTTTATGAAAGGGTCCAATTTCATAGATCTTTCATCGCCATTACTCTTGATGAAACAAGAACTCTTTTTTTTTGTATAGCGAAGTTCGTAGGTCCACTTCAGATGAGTTCCACGACAACTGTCCACTGGATCGGTTAACGAAACTAACGCTATTGAATTACCCCGACATTTTGGGTGAGAAATATTAATAAACTTCTTAAGAAAATTTATACGTCCACACAATCTGCAGTCCTAGCCGCGTCTCTTTTTTTTTCTATCTCCTTTCGAGCCCACAAAAAGTTCTTTTGTTTTCACTTTTTAACTTTGTAAAATTTTCTTCCAATATCCGTACGCCACTGTCCAGTTCTTCTATTGTTTTCCAAAAATACCCACCTGACCCGTTTTCGGACTTCTTGACGCCAGTTATTACTAAACCGCCTACAGCAACTGATTTATTTCTATTTCTATCTTCATATGTTCAAAAGATTAATTAGTAAAAGAAAACACGTGTTACCAACAATATTATTAAAACCAGATTTAAAGAAAAAAAAATCAACGGATAGAATATATACGAATAATCAATTACCATTTATTCAGCTCTGTATATAATTGATTGTAACCATCACCGTTAATACATACACATATTTTATACTCACATATACAAATATATCTATATAAGCATACCCACATAACATTCACACTCTTTGTAACAGGGTTCGAATGACTATTTACATATATATCTTTTCGTATATAGTCGCTCAACATTAACACTCGCAATTAGTAATATATTGCATACGCTTGTATTCGAACCCCGTTTGTTACATACCCCCCTGGTGCGATAGCCTTCAAATACCTTCTGTGTATTTGAACGGCTTCTTAACGACTCCTTTCTATCCTTTATCCCTCTCTGGGTTTGCGAAGGGTTTGAGTGACCGGGCGTTGTATGATCCCTTTACTTCCTGCCCAGTATCCACCCAAAATGCATGTTTTCCCAGACCTTTTACTATCGTAAATGGGCCCTCATATAGATTGCAGAATTTTTTGCAAATAAACTTTCCAGGTTCGCTTACATGGGGTGTCCTCACCATTACCTGGTCCCCCACCTTAAAGGCATGTGAGGAGCTCTTGAAACTCTCCTTTCGTTGTTGGCTCCTGTGAACCATCGCCTGGTAGGCCTGCTGCCTATCCTTTTCTAGATTGATGGGAGTTTCTTCTCCTGGTAAACCAGTCTTGAACAACCTAGGTGCGTGCTTACCAAAATGCAAATGTATTGGTGTGAAGCCCGTAGATTCGTTCACAGCCCAATTCATATAGTTTAAAATGTCCGGAAGGTGTTTGACCCACCTTCTATGGTCGGTTTGGACATAAGTACGGAACAATCTACCCAATTCCCGCATCATTCTTTCGCAGGGATTGGACTGAGGGTTACGGATCGAGGTTAACACATGTCCGATCTTCAACCGTTCAGTCCATTTCATCCACTCCCTCGAAACGAATGGGGTTCCATGATCCGATATGATAGTTCGAGGTTTTCCCACTGATGGAATATGCTCCTTTTCCAGGACACGTATCGTGTTCCGCGTGTTGGCTTGTGTGATGGGATATGCAGACACCAGTTTAGAGAATAAATCATAAACGACCAGGAGGTATTTTTTTTATTAAAGGCCGGCAGTGGGCCATAATAATCCACCGCAACAATTTCCTTAGGTTCTCTGGGAATCATGGACAACATCGGAGCTGCATATTTCTTATTTGCGGGCTTAACCCTCTGGCAAATTTCGCACTGCCCAATGACTGCTGCAACTTTGCCACGCATGCCTGGCCAGTAAAACCACCTTCTGATCCATCCTTCAGTCTTCATTATCCCATAGTGGCCCGACCTGCGGTGCATGTGTGCCACCACCGCAGTCCTCATGTGCCGCGGGATGACTGATCTCCATTCTGCTGGATTTTCCTTAACTCTGTATTGTAGCACACCTTGCTCCAATCTAAAATTTCGAATATTCCACTCGACCCAACCCCCAATCAGTTTGGCTTCTTTACCTTCCAATTGGTCAATGGCTGGCTGGAGTTGTTGGTCTTCTCTCTGAAAGTACTCCAGGCACCTCAAATCACTTTCAAGACCTTCATCTGTTCTTAACCCTATGCTTGCTATATACAAATTCTCAGTACTCAGATGATGTGATTGATTGTCCACTGGATTGCGACTCAGAGTATCAGCTACTACATTGTCAGACCCTTTACAATACCTCACCGTATAGTTGTATTCTTGGAGATACAGGCTCCACCGTACTAATCTGCTATTGGTGAGGTAGCTGTGGTTGATAAATTCCAGACTCTTGTGGTCGGTAACCACGATGACCTCCGAGCCCAGTAACAGTGTTCGAAACTTCTGAAAGGCCCAAACAATGGCCAATGCCTCTTTCTCAGTGGTTGTATAATGTACCTCAGGACCCTTGAGTAGCCTGCTCAGAAAATATAGTATACCCATTCTTCCATCTTCTTGCTCTTGAGCCAAGGTCACCCCGAGACCATATCCACTGCTATCTGTCTGAACTATGAACGGCTTTGAAAAGTCAGGAAAGGCCAGCATAACATGTTCCAAGAAACCCGTCTTCACTCTTTGGAAGGCTTGGTCCTGTTCTTCCGTCCACTTCCACTCACTACCCCTTTTTAATAACTTCACCAATGGCTCCATCCGTTCTGCAAACCATTCTTGAAAGCGGTTGTAGAATGTACACAGACCCAGAAATGATCGGATCTGTTTCTTGGATCTAGGTGTTGGAAAGTCACGAATAGCTGAGATCTTGTCCGGGTGCGGTTTGAGTCCCTGAGCTCCCACCATGTGCCCAAGAAAGGCCACCTCTTTCTGACACAGTGTGCTCTTCTTAATATTTATTTTTATGCCCTTTTTTTCGCATTCCTCTAGAAATAGTCCCACTTCCCGTATGTGTTCCTTGATATCAGTTGAGGCTATCAACACGTCATCCATGTAAATTGTGACCATGTCCTTTATCTCCGAGGATAGCACCTGGTCCAAGCACCTGAGTAAGCCTGCCCCACTGTTTATTAGACCAAAAGGCATCCTGTTAAATTGATATGAGTGACCTTCATATCTGAACGATGTGTATTGGCAATCTTCCGGATGTAACTTAATTTGCCAATAACTGGCAGTCAAATCGAAGGTCGAAAATACCTTCTTTCCTTGGAACTTCCTTAGTAATTCTTGCATGGGAGGTGGTACATTGCAGTCCGGTACAGTCACTTTATTTAACTGTCGAGCGTCAAGACATAATCTAACGGATCCATCTTTTTTTTTAACTACCACCATCGGGTTGCAATATGCTGATGAGCATTTTGATATAATTCCCCACTCTAGCATCTGATCTATTTGCTCTTTTACTGCCTTTCGGTATTGATGCGGGATGGGGTATGATCTAGCTTTGAATGTCTGGCCATCTCTCATCTTAATTCTCTGCTCAAACCCTTGGATAACCCCCGGCTTGTCTGAAAAGACGTGGTGATACTTGGTCAATGTTTGTTGTAAGGAACTATCTTGAACTTTCCCTTCTACTTTCATTCCATTGATCTTATCTTTGAGTTTTTCTGGGACATCCTCCTCTAAATGTAACATTCCTATCGACCATTGAGGCTCCTCTGTCAGAAAACGTACCACTTCACCCTCACAGGTGACCTGACCCCTCTCATAATCAAGGTTACATTTGTATCTATTTAGAAAATCTGATCCCAAAAGGGCCTCATGTACTAAACCTTTCATTATAAGGAACACATGTGAATAGCTCTTTCTATTAATTTTTAGATCCATCCATATCTGCTTTGGCTCTACTTTAGCTCTCCAGTTGTCTGCCATTGCTATGTGAACTGTTTTTAGAGGGAGAATTGGTATATCTGGTTGTTCCCTTCTAATTTGGTGGTATAATCTCTCTGATACTACCGATACCTGACTGCCCGAATCCATGAGGGCTTCCACATTCATTGAACCTACCTTTATAGGGATGATGGGGCATGTCTGAAGTGCATATCCCGGGACCCGGTCTTCCCAAGAACATATTAAATTGCCTATTCTTTTTGTCCCCTGCTTATCCGCATCTGTGTCCCCTTTGGACCTAAGCTTATGATCCTCTATCTGTCTCCTTTCTGTGTCTATTTCTAATTGGCTCAACATTTTATCAATTGTCCCCACTGATCTTTCTCCTCTTTTTCCCAGCATCCATCTAATTTCACTGGGTAACTTTCTGCATGCCGTTGCTATAATCTGCTCCTCTGATAGTTTACATGCATCTAGAGTTCTCAACGTAGCCACCTGCCGCCTAAAAAAATGTAGGTATGCTTCTCCATTACTTTCTTGAAACTCCAGCTCTACAACTTGAGCCCTCACCCTTTCTTGTATTTCTTCATTCCAGAATACATTGGCTAATGCTTCTTTATACTCCAGAAATGTTCGAGGTTGCTGACTCAGTGAATTCCATCATGTCTCTGCATGTTTCTCTAGATGATGGTATGCTATGATCACTTGGTGTTCCTCTGCTATCTCATAGTACTTATAGTATCTTTCCAGGCTCTTGAGGTGCTCTATGGGTGTCTCCTCCTTTCTCCCTCCATATATTCTTATCTTCAATTCCATTGCCCTTTTCTTTCCTTTTTATATATCACTATTAATGCTAAATGTGCCAGGTTCGTCACCCCGACTTCCAGTGGTCCACTGCATGACCCACCTGATAGACCTTTGCCCCTCCTTATTATCATATTGAACGATATTGTTTTATAATATCCCAATGTTAGATAAATTCTTCAACCTCTATTTATAAACTATGACGTTATATATATATACACAGGACATACTTCAACGCTATTTTCCCCCTTGACCACTCGAGAACTTTTCCATCCGTATATTCACACCGCCAAATCTGCCCATCTACTATATTTCCAATATGTATTCAAACTCTTTCTGATTTATAACAAACTATCGCTTTTATTTCCCCCCCCTTTTTTTTTTTTAAAAAAAAAAAAAATCTCCAACTCTCGTTTGTACGCTCTTTTTACGTTACGTTAGGATGCCCTTTTAAATGCCCGTTCTCTAACATTCGCAGCCCCGTTAGTTGGGATGCCATTATATTTTACATTGCCATTGTACGCTTCTACCCGTAGCTTCGAATGAGGATATTTGTGAGCATGGTCTGGTTCCATCTCACGCGCCAATCTTACACATGGATAAGAATTATCTCATCGAAAACGTAAATAAGGGTTCGGATATATATGTATCTCTTTATGGTAGCGCATCCGTACCAGCTCAATCTCAGGGTTTGGGGACTATAGTCTAACTAGAGAACAAAGCTAAACACTACCCAACTAAGTCTTATGTGTCTATCTATTCTGTCCGATAATTTATCCGTTATAAATCTAATAACTCAACCCGAATGTTATCATACAATTTACTCTATTTATTACCATACTTAATACCGATAAAATCTCATTTATCCACGCATATAAATATACCAATATTCAAGCGCACAGCCCATTTACTCTGATACACACATATATAATTCATATACGCATCAAAATAATGCAATTATACATCAGAGCTGTTTATTTAATGTTGTTACTTTATTTAATTTAAAAGAGATTTATTATAGCATTAATATTGAGGTAACACTAGTTTCTTTACCAAGACGCATTCATTGAACATATATTTAGTGTAAACGTCAATTTACCTTAAGTACCGTCGACTGTTCACACGGTCAAAGACAAGTCCGCATTTATAATTCTCCACGAATACTGGTCTGGTTGATATAACGGATGGCAAGTAGTTCCAATATGGTATATCGAATAGCTTATTCTGGAGGTGGAGTAGATGATTCACTCGCTTTATGAAAGGGTCCAATTTCATAGATCTTTCGTCGCCATTACTCTTGATGAAACAAGAACTCTTTTTTTTTTGTATAGCGAAGTTCGTAGGTCCACTTCAGATGAGTTCCACGACAACTGTCCACTGGATCGGTTAACGAAACTAACGCTATTGAATTACCCCGACATTTTGGGTGAGAAATATTAATAAACTTCTTAAGAAAATTTATACGTCCACACAATCTGCAGTCCTAGCCGCATCTCTTTTTTTTTTCTATCTCCTTTCGAGCCCACAAAAAGTTCTTTTGTTTTCACTTTTTAACTTTGTAAAATTTTCTTCCAATATCCGTACGCCACTGTCCAGTTCTTCTATTGTTTTCCAAAAATACCCACCTGACCCGTTTTCGGACTTCTTGACGCCAGTTATTACTAAACCGCCTACAGCAACTGATTTATTTCTATTTCTATCTTCATATGTTCAATAGATTAATTAGTAAAAGAAAACACGTGTTACCGACAATACTATTAAAACCAGATTTAAAGAAAAAAAATCAACGGATAGAATATATACGAATAATCAATTACCATTTATCCAGCTCTGTATATAATTGATTGTAACCATCACCGTTAATACATACACATATTTTATACTCACATATACAAATATATCTATATAAGCATACCCACATAACATTCACACTCTTTGTAACAGGGTTCGAATGACTATTTACATATATATCTTTTCGTATATAGTCGCTCAACATTAACACTTGCAATTAGTAATATATTGCATACGCTTGTATTCGAACCCCATTTGTTACAATATATATATATATAAAGAATAGAAATGAGGAGATAATATCCATGTAAATAGAAATAACTTTTAATATATGATTTCTTGGTAATATCAACAGTTAATTTTATTTATGTGGATATTATCTCATTTCTATTCTTTATTATAATAACAATCCATGAAAATATTAATTATATATATGGGTATAGTTAAAGGTTGTCTTGTTTTGATTATTCAATGTTATGTAGTTGATAAAGACTACAAAATGTATAGTTGAAAGTACTTCTGAAAATAATATAATTTATGTAAATTTTACTGTATTTTGATATATATATATTGAATCAAATCTAATTGAAAAAAGCTCATTATTGCTAGTTTTAATACCTTTTAACATAATTTTTTAATATTACAAAAATGGATCAGCTCTTCAACCAGAGGGGAGAATACCATTGATAGCATAGCCATCAATGATACCCATGGTCAGATAAAGCTGTGCAAAGCATAAAATGAACACATTTCCAGATTGTGACCCACCTCAACTGCTGGATCCAAACCCTTGCTATCCAAAGCATTTTATTTGTTTTAAGATTCAACCTCAGGCACCAGCCAAACATAGGCACCATCTAACCATAGGTTATATAATCAGCATGCTTAGAACAACACAAACACAATACAGTGCTTGAAATATCCCATGACTAGCTCATTTTCTGTCTCAAAATCCAGCAAATTTGACTTAACACATAAAAATAACAATACTCTTAAATTAATGATGACACAGTGATAAAAGAGAGAAATAGACCAAATAATATTAAAGCAAACAATATATATTTAAACATATATAATAACATAATAGGATGGAAATTTACATTTAAAAATAAATGAGGCTACATTTTATCATAGTCTTTTGTTAAAGTTTATTGCAAAAAATAAAGTGTCTACATACAATTATTTTGGAAATATATATTACTTGAATTTTCATGAGATTGTGATAACACAGTTCATTTGCTTTTGGTTGGAATCAGTGTTATTTCCAACTGGTTGTCTTTTTGGTCTCTGTTGATGGTTCCAGAGCTTGTTTTTTTATTTTTTGGCTTGACAACAGGAAAAAGAGAGTTTGTGGCAGCATCTATTTCACCATTTTGGCATTATTTTCCAGTGAGGTTCAGGCAGGTACAGTTTATTTGTGGATTTTTGAGGCCTAAAACCCTGTTGAGCACTTCTTAAGTTGTCTAGCAATGCATGTTGCTAGATCTGCCACTTCTGCAATAATATTTTTCACAGCAGTAAAGAATGGTTCTATTTGTCCTTAGATTTCTGATTCTCTGGAGCAATGAATAATGTAATGAATCAATCACAAACTGATTCACAGACTCAAGAGCAGAATAATTCTATCACAAAATGAAGGCTAGAAAAAAAATAAAAATAGACAGTGGTGACTTTATATACCTTCTATCTCATTGATTTAATTTCTTATTATCTTGAAGAAGTTCTTATTTAAAATTAATTTTTACATTTCATTTTATCTAATTGATTTTTACATTTGCTTTAATCTAATCTTTTCTTACATTAATCTACTATCACTTTTATGAGAAATTTTCTTTTAATTAATTCAATCAGTAATCTTACTAGCATTCCAAATTAATTAATTAATGTTTTTATTTTCTATTTCTATTAAGGTTTATATTTATACCTTTATTACCCTAACTTATTTTTACTTTGTAATAATTTTATAAAACAAAAATGAAGGCAATTCAATATTTGCAGAACATCAAAAAGCATTTAATCATAAATTTCAACCTTTGAACATTGAAATTATCTGCAAGAAAAGAAATGTCACCAAAAGAAAAATAAAAGAAGTGTATTTCATTGCAAATGATCCAAACCCATCAATTGAAGGGGTTCCTACTTTACAATATCAAGAAAATGGACAGGATAATGGTTTGCATAAAGTTGCATTCATTATGTTCACACATAATAAAGGCTATGAATATGAAGTAAATACTCTGAAAGAGCTAAGCTAAACTTTGTTATTTGTGAATATTTTTATTAACTTCACCTATATATGTTTAAAGCACATTATAAGTATTTATGATACAAAGAGAGTTTTTTAAAAAGTAGGGAGTTTTTAAATCTTTCCCTACCTCATTTTCCTTTAAATACTAAAATATATAATGCAGTCTTTTTATTTTATTTTACAAGGTTGCATTTTAAAATCTACTTAAATAATTGTGTTTTTAATTATTCGTTCAAATAAATTTGATATTTTTTTAATTATGAAACCTGTAATGCAAAATATATGTAGTTTTATACATATATCTTTTGCTAGCATTACAATATCTATGAGAAAGAAACACATGGTAAAAATACAATGAAAAAATTTAAACCAGATTGTTTTCAAAACTAATTATCCTCATACCAGAGTAAAATTCTTCTTAAAGCTGATAAGATAAACTGATTTGTCCTAAAATAAGCAATCATCATCAGTGAAAGTTTGTGATCCACTCATAAAATTTTGTATTTTCAAACAATTATCACAAACTTTTGTGTGGTATTTAACATTTCAGAAATACTGAATACAAGATAATAGTGCCACTGATAGTAATGTAATTGATTTGATTATAATTCACTTTCCTGGTGCTATCTTTAATATTTACTTGTCAGTTTTGTATTTATTTAACAGCAAAAACTGGAATTAAAATATGATTTATTAATTAAAAAATAAACCAAGATGGCATTAATTCACAAAAAAATTACAAAATCACTTATTAGTAGTTTTGTGTTTTTTCCATATGACAATGCTAGCATAAGCTTTTGAGCATATTCATTGGTTTGTTTTAATCTTGAAAATGAAAACATATATGTTCCATAGTTTGTTTGCATGTTTATGATTTTTTTCACAAATATTTGTATTATTTATTTTTTTAGAAGAATATTGTGATTGCATTCAGATTATATATGAAAATATTTAGTTTTAGAAGAAAAGTCAAAAAAGATTAATAGTGTGTTTATCCGAAGGTTTGTGATGATAGTATATTCAATGTGATATGTTGGACTTTTTCCATCATCTATCAGTAAATGGTGAATGTATAGAAAAATTTAGCTCTATTTAAACTTTTCTCCACTCTTCTTCAGGTGTGTCTGGCCTGACCAGTGGCAGTATTTACATAGGAGTCAAACTCATACTTCTAATTAATTTGTGCACATAGTTTCTGGCATGTGGCCTTTGTCAGTGAGGAGTCATGGGTCTGAGAGCACTGCACCTATCCTAAGATCTAGTGTAGTGCTCTCAGATCCAAGGCTTTTTACTGACAAAGGCCACAAGATAGAAACAAGTCTGGAGATATTGGATGAGTAGGCACTAAATTGGGGATTTTATGCACAAGCCTTCTGCTATCCATTGATTACTGTGGCTTGTGTTGAGTGGCAATATATATAGAGAGTTTTGCTTGTTTTAATAACAGTTCAAGCAAGCTTAGGAAATGGTGATCATGTGATGGTAAGGATATACTCATCAGCATATAGTTCATCCACAATCCAAAGTGATAAAATTATTGTTTTTTTAAATATTTTTATTCAGTTAATATTAAAATTTCCACCAAAATCTGTATCAAATTCTTATTCTTTATGCAAAAATGTCAAGATCATAGTCATTTAATGCGAATATAAAATTGAATATTCACATTTGACATCAGTTTTTATTCCAAATGCTTTAGTTTAGACTGATAGTTATAACACTTTATCTTATCCCATCACTTAAAAATTTTGCAATATGAATAAATATAGATAGCCATTTAAAAATCAGCATTTCCCTTCTCAACAGACTGCTTCCATATTGTCACTTTTATCATTATCAATTCACTGCCAGATGAAGATCTTTTCAAGTTTAATTTAGTTTTTTCAATCCTTAGCATTTTCTTTTTCATATCCACCAGTAAACTTTATTTGATCTATTTGTCTCATATGTAATATTCTTTTACAATCTCTTGAGATTCAGTTTCAATTCTCCATCTATTCTCATCTCTCCCAACAATATGTCCAGCCCAATTCCGTTTTGACTCTTTATTTTTTCTCAATGATGTCAGTAATATGTGTTTGTCTTTCATCCAAGTATTCCATTGCTGATTCATTATTTTCACTCCCAATACAGACGTCTCCATATTTCATTAAACGACTTGAAGACTTTATATCATTCTCTATTAAGTAATTTAGTCTTAGATTCACATGTAAGACTTTTAAAACACATCTATTAAAAAACATTTTTCATACACATATAGATACTTCTTTTTAATTTTAAGTTACTTTCACAAAAAAACCCATTCCAACCTAGTTTAATTCTGTGATTAATTACATCAATTAAGCTTTCACCTGTATTAATAATGTGATCTAGGTATTTATAGTTATTAACGTTTCTACTTGATGAATATCAGTCTTAATTCATTTTTCTGAGAAATCCATTTAACATTACGTTAGTCTTTTAAGTAATTATTTTTAGCTCTCTTTATTACGTAAGATCACTTACAGGTCATTGAATTAAGTTCATTTTATTAATTAAAATTATATATATATATATATATATATTACATTTAAATATTTGAAATACAGATACTCTTCACATACCTGGAGCCTAATTGTAAATATAGGGGATTTGAACTCAGACTTTCAAGCACTCTTCAACTATCCATATTATCTCATACCACTGATTCACATGACCACATACATGCATGGCAATAATATTGGCATCAGCATGGGATTTGGGCTTTCCATCATCAGATTTTCAATGGTATTGATGGCTGAAGAGTTGGATGTTGGAGTGGATTGAAGCCTGTCCATTAAAGTATGAAGATTTGCTATCTTAATATAAACTGAGCACTGGATTATATATATATATGTGAGAGATGATAATCTATACCAACTGATGAGTGCTGGTTTAGCATGAAATATGTATATTGGTGATTATTTATTTTTCTGCAAGTATGTGGTCATGTGTATCATTGATATGAGATAATATGGATAGTTGAAGGGTGCTTGAAACTCTGAGTTCAAATTCCCTATATATATATATTACATTTATGAAATATTATTAACTTATGATATTATAAGGATGATTTATGTCTTCATATTAAATTTACTAAAAATGTAAACTTTAATAAAAATTTATTGTTTTCTAAATTACTGTATTTAATCAAAATGTGAAATCTTAATAAAAATGAATTTTAAATAAAAACAGTAAACTTTCATTTCTTTAATAAAAATGTTACTTTTCGCTTTGATAATGTTGAATAATTAAATTGATTGTATTCCCAAAGGTATATGCATTTAAGCTCATATCTGATTTGTCAAGATTATAACTACGGACAAGTTGTACTGGGATTTGGTTGAAGCGGAAAAAAAAACCAAATCACTGATGCGCTTTTAGTTAGGATTTGTTTCTGTTATTTAAACGAAGTTGCCAGAATGTTTTCATTGAAAGTAATTTATCTTCATAAACTTGGAAGTTTAAATTTTTAGAACCTAGTAAATTACTACATTTAATAAAATTTTAATGAAATATTTTAAAAAGCAGTTATATTTATAATACGATTATATATAATTAAAATTTACATTCATTTATCAGATTTGAAATACCAGGCACTCTTATACCTGGAGCCCAATTGTAAATATAGGGGATTTGAACTCAGACTTTCAAGCCACTTCAACCATCCACACCATCACATACTAACTGATACACATGACCACACATATGCAGAAAAAATAAATAATCACCAATTTATGTATTTCGTGCTGAACCAGCACTCATCAATTGGTCCAGATTATCACCCCCCCCCCATATATACATATAACTGAGCACTGATTGTATATATGTATGGGAGATGATAGTCTGGACCAATTGATGGATGCTGGTTCAGCACGAAATACCAATATTGGTGATTATCTTTTCTGCATGTGTGTGGTCTTGTGTGGATGATTGAAGTAGCTTGATAGTCTAAGTTCTAATCCCCTATATTCATTTATTACTAACATTGAATAAAATAAACCGTAGGAACAAAAACTTATCTGCACATTTATTTTATAATATAAATATAAATTGTATGCAGTTTTAGCAAAATAATATTTAAATGAAGAAAGCTCTAGATTAAGTTCTATATGTTTATGCAATACTTTGTTATAATTATAGTTTATTAGCTTTTAATTACACGGCCTTACGGATTAAAACATTAGATCATCCAGATATATAGATCTATGATATTGTTATATTGGAAAGAATATTTGTAAAAATGCAATAGCAACAATTAGATTACATAATGGTACTAAAAAGATTAACATTGAGAAGGGTGTTAGATTCTCCATTTTTCCAAAACGTTTTATAGCAGTTTTACTAAAAGTATTTTGTGGATTAAAATGGAAAACTAAAGGTGTAAAAGTAAATGGAAATTATTTAAGTCATCTAGACTTTTCAGATGATGTAGTTGTTGCTGCAAATAGTGCTTTAAAGCTTCATGAAATGTTGCAAGAGTTATCAGATGAAAACAAGAAAGTAGGACTGAAGGTAAACATTAACAAGGCTAAAGTAATGTTCAATGGATTTTCCTCAGAAGATGAAAATAAAGTATGATTATGATGAGTTAAAAGAAATTAACAACTACAAATACCTTGGCCAGATAATTACTATTGATGGAAACATAATTGATGAAATTAATTGTAGAATTAAACTTGGTTGGAGTGTTTTTGGCAGAAATAATTTAATATTAAAAATATCATATGTATTCTTAATAAATGTGTTTTTCCAGTGATTAATTATGAATGTGAGACTTGGACACTTAATAGAAGAGAAATACAGAGACTTTTCAGCTGACTCAATGAAGTATGGAGAGATGCATGTCAGGAGCAACAAGAAGAGATTGAAAATGAAATACATGGGTGAGAGAACAAACAGGGGTTACTAACATCATCAGAAGAATTAAGATTCTGAAATGAAGTTGGGCTGGATATATTTTTAGATGCTAATAGATGGACAGTTGAAATCTTAAACTGGATTCTAAGAGATTATGAAAGATCTAAAAAGAGACCACAAATGAAATGGATGGATGAAATAAGGAAGTGTCCTGGGGTGATATGAAAGAAAGAGATTAGAGTTTGGAGAATATGGATTTAATTTGGAGAGACCTTCGTGATTGAAAATGATGATGATGGTGCATTTTGTTCAGGAAAAATATTCCTTAATTGATTTAAGTTAAATGTTCTATAAGTATTTACATATATATCATAAAAGCAAATATCAAATTACTACACATGGTTAAGAAATTCAGCACAGCCCTCTGTGAAATAAATATATAAATATATTAGAGTCCATTTAAAAATAGCCAGCGCAAAAATTATCTTTTTAAAATTATATGCTATAAGGTCTAAAGTATTGAAACATGAAGTAATTCAAACAAAGAGCATGAAATCCAAATAAGCAATATTCTTAAATTGCTTTTTAAACAATATTTAAGATCTAATAGTATACAATTTCAAAGATGTACTTTATTGGGCTGACTATTTTCAAATATGGATTCTAATATATTTTTATATTTACTTCATAGAGGGCAGTGCTGAATTTTATAACCATGTGTGGTGATTTGATATGTGGATATTTATTTCAGTATAGAGTTTATGCACCAGAATTAATTATCATAAAAGCCATACTTGACATTAACTTTTTTCATTCAACTTATTATGTAGTGTAATGAACCTATTAAAGTTCCACATGACATTAAAAAAAAGTTTTCCCATGATTTTATAACAATAGATTTTAATAACTACTTCAGCTTCAAGCCGCCATATTGAATTTTTTTAAATACTGCCTTGAGACACAATTTTCACAATAACTTCAGTTTTAATTATGTTAGAGCAAAAACAATTACATTGCTAGAAATTAGAAACATTAAGAAAAATAATAAGAATAAAATAAATAGTGATAACTATATAAAAAATAAGGAAAAAAAAAATTTTCACATCCGAAATAGTTATTATTTTATTGTTTGTTCATAATTTGAAAATTAACATTAACTAAAATTCAAAATACATCTTCAGTAATAATTTCTTTATATTCCTCACAAAATTATATTTATAAACATGTATAACATGTCTTACCTGAGATAATCCACAGCTTCACAATCTCCAAAAGAAGTCGGATATGACTTCTTCATTTTTATCTTGTACCCCAAATGTTCTAAATGTCAAAGGCATCTATAAAGAAAAAGATTCATCCTAATAAAAGATACAAAAGAAATCATCATAGCAATTGGCTTCTTGTCTCTCTAAAACTAGAAATTGTAGCTTACTGTCTATATCACTGATAAAATGAGTTTCATCTCTTCATTTTATATTTTTTTGTGTACATCAGTGATGTTTATATTTTTTATGGACACCAGTGATGTTTATATTCTTTATGCACAGAAGTGATGCTATCTTGTTATATTTATTATATCACATAGATATAATTTATTTGAATACAGTTCATTTGTTAGCTACAGACTTGAAAATAATGTTATGAAACATATAGCAAAACCAGAGCATGAACAAGAATAAACAAAAACATAAACAAGAATCAGAATTTGATTATATGTCTGTGTATGCAATATTTGTACATATTTGATTATTAGTTTTATAACACATTACTTATAAACCATATTATATAAACATAATTAATGATTTTCATAATAAATTATTATACTTTTTTGAAAAACATTATTTTTTATAATACTGTAAGTAGAATGTTAGAAAATTACTATAGATATGAATTCTATATGAGCATAAATATATAACTACAATCTAATACGCACTAATTTTTTGATAGATATGAATTCTATATGAGCATAAATAAATATATAACTAACACACACTAATTACAAATCAAAATTAATATAAAAAATAATTTTATCAAACAATAAAAAAAATTTAAAAATGTTACTTACAATGTTACATTGAAGCTCTATTGTAGGCCTTCTTTGTGAATAACACCAGAGAAATTTTCACTTGCAGCCCGTAAAACATTTTTTTTCTTTTATCGCTTCATGATAAGTACGAAAATGATAAAAAAACAAAAAAATTAAATACTGTGGTCGATTAAAAATTTTGTAAAAAATCCAAATTTCAACCGATTTTTTTGAGATAAACATTTTCTGAAAAACACGTGTTTAAGCTATCAAATGCCCATACTTTGTGTGACATGATGCTTATACTTTTTACATCAGTAAAGAAAGAAAACAAAACATCATCTGACAAGTGACAACAGCACTCTCATAGCACTCACAAAGCGGAAAAAGTTAATAGAAATGGCTACCATCTAGCAGTTTATGCTTTGTAATTAGAACCCCTACTGCCTTGGAAATGTGACTTTGTTGGTTGTGTGCTAAAAATTATTAGTTTAAGTAATATGTAATCAGTACACCAACTCTTTCTGACTGAAACATTTATTTGAAATTAGGCAATATTTTATGTAATCATTTTAAAGCTAATTGGTAGCAATATATGTATGAATATGTATTAATATATACCTAAATAAAATAAAATGACCATTATAGAATAATTATTGTAATAAAATTTAATAAAAATAATGACTTATAAGGCTGATAGTATATTTTATAAATAATTATAACAAACTGCAAAAGTACTTTCATAATAGTACCAAACTCTCCCCACAGTAGTGCCACCAAGTGCAAGCCTTTGTAATTAATGGATGCAAGAACGTTTGTGCTTAACTTTCAGTTATTTTCTTAATCTTCTTCAACTAAAGACCATTTAAATTCCAATTTAGTGGAAGCAATTAAAGATTTCTGATTATAATATTAGAACACCGACTGTTAAACAAAAATATTCTATTTTTATTTATCAAAATTTCCTCCTTAATTTTTTTTTTACCGTTGTTTGTCTCCCCATGAAAAACCTTAGAATTTTCTGAAACAAAATTGAAAATAAACTGACATGTTTTTCACGTTCAAAGAAAACAAACTCCATTATTAAATCATTATTATTACTATTTTTATTATTTATAACAATTGATTCATAACCAAAATGATAGGTAAAATATCCAAGATGATCGAAATAGGGTTTTATTTCCAGGACATAAATCATTAGAGCACTAAACCTTCTAAATTATAAAATGTCAGGTAAACTTTATTTGCTTTTGAACCATATCATCAGATTCCAATTCAGAGTCATGAGTTTTAAATCTACTTATGAAGACTGAATAAAAATTCTAAATCAACATTACTGCATTTATCTCTAAATGTTGACTATTTTTAAAGAGATTCAAAAGAATATTGATGTTTTGAAGTCAGATTATACGTATCAGACACTAAAAATGGTTAATAGTCAGATGATAGTATTGATTTCACAGTACTATTATTCATTGACTACTGAAATGTAGAGTATATAGTTTTAAAATAAAATTATAAATTATTTCTGTTAAATACAAATACTGATTACGTGTTTATTGATCTAGTGTCAGATATCACAATTATAAAAATAAATTAGGTTGGGTTCAAAATTACAGGGTTTACAAATTTAAAATTAAATTAAAGCAGGAGTTACCGTAAACTCCCTATGAGCTATATCCAAAGTAATAAATATCCATTAATAAATGAAAAACTACTATATGAGACTAACTGTACTTTAGCTAGGACCATAAATAACATTCAATTCATTGATATGTCACAGAGCATCATATGATCACCATTTTTTATGCTCGCTCATAACTGTTATTAAAACAGACCTATATGAGTATATAAGCTATTGAGCTTAGATTGAAAATATTATGTTTTCCAATTTTCTCATAGTTTTGTAGTTAAGTAGAGATAAAAGGTGGATGCTGGAGTGTTGCATTAGATTCTAAGATCTAGATGCAGTGCTCTCAGATCCAAGGCTCCTCACTGATGAAGACCACAAGCCAGAAACTAGTCTGGGGATGTTGGATGAGTAGGCATTAGATTGGGATTTTATGCACAAACCTTCTGGCATCCGTTGATTACTCTGGCTTGCACTGAGTGGCACTACTGTATGGGGAGTTTTGCCTGTTTTAATATGTTACAAAGCAGAGTATAAAATATCTCAGCACAATAGTAAGGTATTCTGAAATCACCATAAACAATCAAAGACAAACACCATGACTCACACTTAAAAACTTCTGAATAGTAAATAAACAGGCAAAAACTCTCCATATAGTAGTGCCACCTTGTGCTAACTAGAGTAATCAATGGATGCCAGAAGGCTTGTGCATGTGCCTACTCATCCAATATCCTAAGATCTAGGTGCAGTGCTCTCAGATCCAAGGCTCCTCACTGATGAAGGCCACAAACCAGAAACTAGTCTGGGGATATTGGATGAGTAGGCACTAGATAAGGATTTTATGCCCAAGTCTTCTGTCATCCATTGATTACTCTGGTTAGCACAAGGTGGCACTACTATGTGGAAAGTTTTTGCCTGTTTACTAACAGTTATGTGCTAGCATGAGATGGTGATCATGTGATGTTTAGTGGTTTAGTAGTAAATAAGACAGCAGTGATTGATATATTCGGAGGTTATTAAATTTGAGGCATGGTCTTTTCCTCTGATTATTTAGAGTAATTTCAGAATAGCCTACAGTTGTACTGGAGTTACGTTATTATACAGAATTCATGCTCTGGATTGTAATGCACTAACAAATTGAATGCTTATATAGGATCCAAGCTAAAATATTGGTTGGCTCTTTCTGTAATTTTTCATTTATTGATGCATTAGTATTAGTTTATATATAGAGGTCTCTGCTGTTTACAGTAACTTCTGCTTTAAGTTCACCTATGCTTGAGTTATCACTATTAATATTTGAATTTAACATGATTAAAGTACACAATTGGTGGTCAAGAGGTCAGCGATGGCTGCTTTACAAGCAGTTGTCTCGGGTTAGCGCATTCGCTTTCCGGCTGATGCCATGACACATGAGAAAAAAAAAAAATTAATTATATTGATGGATAATTTGTGAGATTTATTTTTTCATTAAAGGAGGCTAATAATAAATGTAATCTATAGATGTTAATATAGCAATACCATCAGTCCCTATTAATCATTCAGGTTTAAAGTAAATGGTTCTGTAATAAATAAATTCAGTAAATTACTGTATGGTCTTAAGCCTTAATATATATTAAATTACTGTTTATAAATGAGACTAATACACCTTCATAATGATTTATTTTAACTGTTTAAAGGCCTTGGTCCTGCAATAGTCTATTAAAAGGTTATTACTTCCGTTTATGTAGAAATTAATAATTTAGAAAAATATGAAATAAAAAAAAGTATATGAAATCTATAGCATATTGGTTTAATGCGATGTGTAAATTTTGATAGAAAAGTCTTTTTGTGAGATACGTTTAAGATCAAACAATCGTAATTTAACGAATAAAAATGAATAATATAATATTTTGAATTCTGATATAAAAACAGAATAGAATTATATTTTTCTGTCAAGCATTTAATAATATAAAAATGTTATTCAAGTTTATGCTGGTGTTCTTATATTAATATATATATATATATTAGAGATGCCAAAAAATGTTAAACTACTGAAAATAACCAATTTCTGCTAGATTTTACTACTGCCTCTTCCTTAGCTACCCAATAAAATTTTTAAATAATATATATATAAACCAATAAACACCACATGATACGTATAGAGAGTTTTGCCTGTTTTAATATATATATATATGATTTATTTAAAAAGTGGCTAATCATGCCTTGTCATTTATTTATTCAGGCTAATATCAGCTGTTGTAATTTTATATCAAACATAAATATGATATGGGTCTTAACAATGACTTCATGATACAGCAATTATTTTTTATGCTGTATCATCATCATCATCATCATCAACCATTATCAATCCACAGCAGGATGAAGGTCTCTCCAAGTTTAATCCATCTCCGATCTTTAGCTTCTCTTTTCCACAACCCACCTGCACATTTTCTTATTTCATCCATCCATCTCACATGTGGTCTCTTTCTGGGTCTTTTACAATCTCTTGGAATCCAGTTTAAAATTTCAATTGTCCATCTATTATCATTTCTTCTAGCAATATGTCCAGCCCAACTCCATTTCAATCTTTTAATTTTTTCAATAAGGTCAGTAACACCTGTTTGTTGTCTTACCCATACATTGCGTTTTCGATCTCTTCTTGTTACTCCCAACATACATCTCTCCATACTCCTTTGAGTGGTCTGAAGTCTCTGTATTGCTCTTCTATTAAGTGTCCAAGTCTCAGATCCATAAGTAAGAACTGGTAAAACACATTTGTTAAAAAACATCCTTTTCAAACACATAGGCATATTTCCTTTTAGTATCAAGTTATTTCTACCAAAAGCACTCCAACCAAGTTTAATTCTGTGATTAATTTCCTCCATTATGTTTCCATCTGTATTAATAATCTGACCAAGGTATTTGTAACTGTTAACTTCTTCTAATTCTTCATAATCTTTATTTTCATATTTTGAGCAAATCGATTAAACATTACTTTAGACTTTTTAACATTTATCTTTAGTCCTATTTTTCTACTTTCATCTGCTAACTCCTGCAACATTTTCTGCAGCTCTGAAGCATTATTTGCAAAAACAACTACATCATCTGCAAAATCTAAATGACTTAAATACTCTCCATTTACTTTCATTCCTTTAGTTTCCCATTTTAATCCACAAAATACTTCTTGCAGCACTGCTGTAAAAAGTTTTGGTGATATGGAGTCACCTTGTCTTACACCTTTCTCAATATTGATTTTTCCAGTATCATTATGTAATCTAATTGTTGCTGTTGCATTTTTATAAATATTCTTTAAAATATGACAATAACCTGGATCTATACCTTGATGATCCAATGCTTTAATCACTGAAGAAATGTGTATAGAATCGAATGCCTTTTCATAATCTACAAATCCAAAACATAATGACAATTCATATTCATTTGTCCTTTCTATGACTTCTCTCAATACCTGGATATGATCTATTGTACTAAAACCACTTTTAAATCCAGCTTGTTCTCTTGGTTGGTGGAAATCCAAAGTTCTCTGTAGACGAGTTGTAATTATCTTGGTAAAAATTTTATATAAAACTGATAAAAGGCTGATAGGTCTGTAATTTCTAATATCTTCTTTATCACCTTTTTTAAATATTAATATTATTACTGCATTCTTCCAATCTTCTGGTACATCTTTATCATTTAGTCATTTGATATATAACGTTGCTAAAATTGTTTCTATTTCTTCACCTGCTTCTTTTAATATATCAATTATAATTCCATCATTTCCTGGAGTCTTTCCTTTCTTCATACATTCAATTGCATGTCTCACTTCTTCATTTAAAATTCTGGGCAATTCGGAAGATGTAATAGATATAGGAGGTACTTGTTCTTTATTACTATATAATTCTTGATAAAAATCTTCTACCAATTTCATGATGTCATCTCTCTTTTTAGTAATAATTCCATCTTTTATTCTTATTGCAGATATAAATTTCCTACCAATACTAAAATGTTGTTTAACATTCTTGAGACTTTTATTTTCTTCTACAGCTTTCCTTGCTATTTCACAGTTATACTTTCTTATATCATTTTCAACTCTTTTCCATACCATTTTACAAAATTCGAGATATTCAATTCTTTTTAATACATCACTTTTGTATATCTTCATATTCCTTCTTTTCTTCATAAATTTTCTAGTCTCAGTAGAAATTTTATTAGTCAATTGCTGCTTTTTTCTACCAGCTATCTTTGTTGCAGTTTTTAAAAGTGTATCAGTTATTTTCATATTAATTTCATTCAAATCTGAATCATGTTGAAAATCTCCTAACACTTGAAACCTATTTGTAAGTTCTAATTTAAATTCATTAGAATGTTTCTGAAGATTAGAAATATCAACTGTAAATATTGTTTTCCTTAATAATTTTTGTCTCTCTAGTTTTACATTAACACGTAACTTACACCTTACAAATCGATGATCACTTCCTGTGTTAAATTTATTAAGAACATTACAATCTTGAAATATGTATTTCCTGTTAGTCAAAATATAATCCAATTCTGCTGTACCTTCATTTGGATGCTTCCATGTCCATTTCCTTTTAACATTTTTCTCAAAAAATGAATTCATAATATAAAGTTTTTCTTTTTCTGCAAACTCCACAAGTCTATGTCCTCTCTCATTTCTATTATCATAACCAAAATTACCTACAGCAATTTCATCTTTCATGTGTCTACCAATTCTCGCATTAAAGTCTCCCATAACAATTTTAAAATGTTGTTTACTCTGATCAAAAGCCTTTTGTACATCCATATAAAAATCTTCTACTACTTCATCACTATGAGAACTTGTTGGGGCATAAACCTGAATTATCGGCATTTGGTATCTGCTATTAAGTTGTATAACTAATCTTGCAACTCTGTCCGATACACCATCAATCTCCACAATATTGTTCTTCCACTTTTTATTTATAATGAATCCTACTCCACTTGTATTTTCAATATGTGTGCCTTTATAATAGAGTATATGTCCACTTTTTAAATCAATTGTTTCTTCACCTTTTCTTCTAACTTCACAAAGTCCAATAATGTCCCATTTAATATAAGACAGTTCTTCTTCTAATTCTTGCAATCTTCCTTCACTTGAAAGTAATCTGCAGTTGTAAGTACCTAAACAAAAAGTCATCATCAAATGGCAGCCTGGGTCCGCAATCAGGGGATTCTTAGCACCCTTTGTCTTCGGCCACCAACCACTGCCTTGGTTGGTGACTTTACAGCCTCATGGGAATAAGGGCCATGCTTTATTTTTGTCTGTCATAATTGTATATATGTATTGGGAAAAATATTTATCATTTACACAAACATTCATTCTGCCTTATCAGGCACTGAGAAGAAAGACCATGATGTTTCTTGATCTTAAACTCAGAGGTAAAAAACCAATAAACTCACCACATTGGCTAATGTGTGTTGGTGAGCAACCCATCCATGTTCATATACTATATGAATAATCACATAGTAATAACAGCTGCAACGACAAGAACGTATGGAGTGGACATTAGGAATTTGCCCTGCTCGGTTCCTTTAAGGCCTCCAAGAGGAATCAAAGGGTCTCCTTTCAGTTAATATATATATATATATATATAATCTTATAATAGAATATTTATAAACACAGTGATTAGATTCTTTAGAAATTTTATCCACTTAGGAGCATTTTTGACTACCCTCATAGTCTTTGACAACTAACACTTTGAAAGACTAACCTTCCCACAATTCCATGATCTTAACATTTGCTGCCTGTCTGTTAAGTCTTGTTTGTATTTGTATTGTACTGGATGTGTTAATTTCTGTTTACATACTGGCCTCTTAGGCAGAAAAGAACATACTTGGAGAGTATGTATGTCCAAATGATAGCTATAAAATATGCATTTCCAGGACATAACTTTTTCTCTGGCTGTTGACTTTAACACCGATCATTCAAAGTGCTCTTTTGTTTTGGAAGAAATATTCTGGGTGCCAGTTAACTACCCTGAAGGGTGAATTAATGCACTTCAAATGATGGTAAACTAACTCAGTGCCTAAGATATTTCATGACTAGCTCAATCGACACTACAATAACACTTTACTAAATTTAACTAGTGGTAAAATTTACTTAATTAATGATAAAGAATCAACTGACAGATATTAAGTTTAAGAGACAATTTTTTTTAATTAACATTTATTATACTAATTTTAAATACTTTTATAAATCTTAACTAACACAACACTGGTATTTTTACATAATGATCATTCACATTCTTAATTCACACACTAGAATATCATATAACAAAGCATTAAATAATATTTGACATTTAAAAACACACACATCAATAGTTCGTTTATGTATGCTATAGAGTTCATTATGACTTGACTCTGGGAGGCTTCAAACAAATGTGATGGCTACTTTAGAAATGAGAATAAGAAAAATGTTATTACCTAGGATTTTAGAACGTGGACTTCTTCCTACTGTTTGCTGCTTCTAATGAAATATTTCTAACCGGTGAGATTTGAAGTTTTCTTGTGGAGATTTGAAGTTTATTATTCTGAGACATTTTCTTTAAGACAATTAGATATTGAGCGGATTCAGATTGTTACACAGGCATTATTTTTATTGAGCTAGTTGGATGTTTTCATCGAACTCAGGCTAGAGCAAAGTCGTATGTTTCCAAGGTTTTTAACACTGCATTATCAGCTGATCGATTGGCTGATTTAGTTTGATGTGATTTCACTGAACTGAACTGCACTCTTTCTCGACTGTTATCTCAACTGAACTCAATCTCAACTGTAATCTCAACAAACTGTCCCTTGAAAAACTGGACTATTTATCCATAAGACCTGTTGTCATGTTGATGCCCGCCAGCAATGTCTATTATCAAAATTTCTTTCTTGTTTTTAATCACATTCCTCTGATAAGCTTTTAATCCTGTTGTTGGGAGTTGCTTTAATTAGCAGCCATCACACATCTGTTGTTGTTTTTTGTTTAACTTAATAGCCATCACAAAACTTGTTTTGTAGATTTTTAACTTAGTAGCATTCGCTGAGTGTTTTTATTTTTTTAACTTTTATTTATTTCATTTTAACATGCATGTATTTATGCTATGTTTACAATCGAACATATATATTTTACTAACAAGCTCACATTAATTTGTCATTTACGCACATGTGTATTTTATTCTAATGAACTCAATATTAGCTTTAAGATTACTTTTTCTTTATTTAACTCAAAAGAGATATTCTTTGCTTATTTGAAAATCAACTTCTTTTAATTTAATGTTTCTAAAGCAAACCCCTCCCTCCTTCTAATTAATTAATTGTAACTTTTATTTCAGAAAACTCTTTGACTTTTAATTTTATGTTTCGAAAACAAACTGCAATAATAAAAAAAAAACTCTTAAACTTTTACATACTATTTTCTTTTAACGAAAGATTTTTATTTCAATAATTTTTAGACAAAATTATTATATGTACCAATACAATATTGGTACACTATATTAGCATAGCTTCCTTTATTTTCTACAAACAAGGCTTAATTAACAGACAGGCAGCAAATGTTAAGATCATGGAATAGTGGGAAGGTTAGCCTTTCAAAGTGTTAGTTGACAAAGACTACGAGGATAGTCGAAAGCGCTCAGCAGTGGATAAAATTTTTAAAATTCTACTTTACATATATTTAATTACTGTATTTGTAAATATTCAATTATAAGATTACATATATTGATTTAAAAAAATAGACATCAAATTATAATATTATTACATATATATGTATTGTATAAGAGAATTGGCCATAAACTTTCAAGCTCTCTACAGCTATCCACTCTATCTTATACAATCAATACACATGACCACATATATGTGAAAAAGATAAATGATCTCCATTATATATATTTTGTGCTGAACCAGTACACATCAATTGATCTAGATCATCAACATATGTGTAATCAGTGCTCAGTTTATAATGAGATGGCAAATGTCAAAATTTAATGAATAAGATTCAATCTTCTCCATCTTCCAACAGCCATCTATATCAGTAAAAGTTCAAGGATGGATTACTGAAAGCCCTTGTTGATGACAATTTTATTGTCATGACCATGTTGACCTTGACTCAATTTGACCATGTCCATTTATATATACTGGCAGAATACAGGCTTAATATGTAATATTTAAATATGTATATTGTCTATACTAAACAAGATGTACTTAGAAGGGATTAGAATTTAGACATTCAACCTCTCTACAGCTATTCCCTCTTTCTTGTGCAACTGATACCCATGATCACATACATGTGAAAAACATAAATGATGTCCAATATATGTATTTCATACTGAACCATTACACATTCAGCCTATACTCTGCACATCCTTCTTCTATATATTTAAATGGACATATTGAGGCCCTATGTGTGAGGAGTCAGATTGACCTAAAGTCAATAAATATCTAACTAAAACATTATCAAAAGAATTTTATTATTGGTTTCCGCACTCCAGCCAACACCAATAGACTAATCCCAAACTAACATCTCAAGTGGTGTACCAGATACAATGCCCTCAGGCTAGATGCAGAGCCTCATATTATGGGGAAACAAAAACTACCATTACAAACAGAGCATCCCAGCACTTATATATGTATAAAAGGGCACTGAACAACAAGGAGTCTACATCAGCATTCGTGTAACATGAAAAAGCTACTGGACACAAATTTGAACCCACCAACCCCAGAATAGTGTGCAAAGAGAGTAATGACCATAGGCACAAAATAAAGGAGGCATGACACCCAGTCAATCAATAGAAAAGACACCTGTTTTGCCATTTCAAAAAGATGGACAAACTCATTCAAACAATATTTTAAATAAAATACCGAAACATCTAATTAACATAAATTTGAATACTCCCCCTCATCACTATCAATCGCACACAGCTATGATTATGAAGCCATAGAGCTTTGAAAGTGCTAAGCTTTAAATAAATTTAATAATATATATAACTTCTTTAACGAGCATTATAAGCGCATAATTATTGATAAGAATATGATAATAATATGGGCATCAGCAAGGGCTTTGCATGTCCCAACCTTGAATTTTCAATATGCATGTGGATGAAGAGTTGGAAGGAATGAAGAATTGGAAGGTGGAGAAGATTGAAGCTTGTTTTTTAATGTTTGAAGACTTACTATCTTAATATAAAGAGTGCTGAATGTATATATGTGTGGGAGATAGTGATTTGGATTAAATAATGAGTGCGGGTTTATTATAAAATATGTATATTAGAGATCATTTATCTTTTTCTTATGTATATGGTTATGTGTATTATAATTTCCTTCTTCTTCCTCCTTTCCTTATGTATTGATTTCTATATTTACACATTATACCATTTCCAACCTTCTTATACACTTAACAATACTATTTTTACACAAAAACTTTACTCTTATAGTTTTTGTGTAAAAAGTAGTATTGTTAAGTGTATAAGAAGGTTAGTTATGTGTATTAGTTGTTTACTATAGAGTGGATAGCTGTAGTGAACTTGAAAGTCTCAATTCAAATTCCTTGTAATTACATTAAGTTTAGTATAGATAATATATATGTATTTAAATATTATGCATATATTGTAATGGTACAGAGTCACCATAGGGTGATGGAAAATCATCATCATCAACCCCAAGTTAAAGACTCAATTTTAAACATACAAATATGAATAAATATGAGCAACAAATATGAAAGATCAACAAAAACACTACAAGTATTTATAAGTTTATGAGCATTATACAAAAGTAATAATCTTTCATCATCATGAATGATCAACAGTAAAAATAAATCAACAGACAATCTTGTGAGTGATTTTGAAAGTGGTTCATTACAGACAAGGCTAATTATTTAGTCCTTGCCAAACTTAAGGCAGATTATATAAATTATAATTTGGAGGCACAAAATTAAGTGCTAATCCGTAATAATATAACAATTAAAAAAATAATGCTGGAATACTAAAACATGCTGATCATCATCAATGCTCTGGCCACCTAACACCATTAATGCACAGGCTAAATATAAACTTAATTTTTAAATAAATAGAATGAAATGTAGTGCATGGACTTTAAAGGATATCTTCTTTGTGCCATTCAGTATCAACATCATCTGGATGATCATAACACTAAACATAAACCCTTTTTATTTATCAGACTATTATGCATGAAGCCATCTCAGAAACAAAAGCTCTATAATTGTTAGTGTAAACAAGAACTCTAAAAACTCCCCTTTAATCTTTTTTCCAACCTTTTTATAGTCAAGGCAGAATTTAAAAAAAAAACAGTAATTAAAAGTATGTTTTCTTTATTTTGATTGAAAAAAGTTAGTCTCTTTTCAATTTACCTTAATCCTTTCAAAAACAAATTTGTTGGATTTTTACCAAAATATGTTATACAAGCTTTAATTTAATTACATTCAAATATCAGCCTTTCAAGCTAATTGTGCATACGCTTTTGCGAGTGTTAATAATAATAAATGAATACTTTTTCTCCAATACAAGATATAGTATTTATGCAGGAATAAAATGAATCCACTTATTCCTACAATTCAAATGCTTATATATGAGCAAATCTGAAGTACTGGCAAAGAAAGCATGAAGATGGAACAGTCACTTTAAATTACTATATACAATTGTAAACATACGCTATATAAAATAAAGCTTTAATTTAAAAAAATTTGCTAATCAAAATAGATAGTGGAATCTTATAATTACCAGTGTATCTATTGTAACATAAAAACATGCTTGTTTTAATTTTAAAATCAGAACTGTGCATATGCACGGTGAACAGCACCACCTAGCAGTTGGCCCCCTTCTCTGAATACTTCTGTAGTTGACACAGAAACAGCACCTCATGCAGCCACATGGGGCATAAGTTACAACTACCAAATTAATAAATTAGTAATGAGACCTTTTAAATGTTTAATTTATAATTTTTTTTTAATTCAAAATTATTTAGTTTTTAATTGGTATTCCAGTGTAATGTAGAAAATATCTACAAAATTTTTTTGTTTGTGTTTATTTCTATTTTTTCTTTCAAGTTTATTATATACATGCACACACACTATTTTGTTGTATGTCATAAGACACATAATTATACCAACATATATATCAAGGCATAGTTTACAAGAGCAGTTTTTGTTAGTAATTTTTAATCAGAAAGTAATCAGCCTTCAAGATGAACTATTTACTCATATTACTAACTCACTGATGTTATCATGAGTATATAGGACACTATTTACCAGCCATAAATCTGAACATTTTGGTTTAATTATAAATTAACAATGTGACGAATATACAAAGTTAAGATTAAAACTTTATGCCCTCATTTCAAAAGGCTTTAGATTGTCCTATATAATGACATTTAAGTATAAAAATAAAACAGCCATTCTTATCTTTTAAAAGTCTCTAGTCTTGTATTTGGGTTTGAGATTGTCTTGTGTACTCACAATATATTGAAGACTGATTCTGATTAAAAGTCCTTATATGTTGTAACAATCTGGTAATCACCATGAACATTTTTGGTCATTTCTAACCATCTGTTGTCTAAAAAATTTTTACATTTATCTTTTTTATACATTATTATTTATTTACTCATATGGTTATTTACTAACTTTATTATTTACTTTACATGATTCTCTTTCTTACTTAATATCTCTGGCTTAAGATCACACATTCAAGCAAAGGGGTAGAATATCATTGATAGATTAAGTATCAACAATACCTATGGCCAGATCGAGGCTACACAACAGACAACATTGACCATCTTTCCTGATTATAACACCCCTCGATACTGCTAGGACAACACCTGACATCCAAAGCACTTTATTTGTTTTGAGAACAAGTCTCAGGCTCTATCCCACCATATATGTTATATATAGCCAGAATGCACAGACGCCACTTGAAACATACTCAGGCTAACTCACACTCTATTACCAGGGGACCCAGCACAGTACTAATTCACACATGGAAATATTTCTAAACTTTAAATTACTGGTAATGCAGTTAAATTTTAAGCAAACATGTATTTATTCACATGAACACATATTTATATAAATTAAACAGCACACATTAACACAAAATAATAAATAACTATACATTAATTGTTAAGAGATTCAATATTATTGATTGTCCTTCATTATAGTTCATTTCATTAAAAATGTGTAGACAATTTATGATTGAAAGG
Organism: Epiperipatus broadwayi; assembly: GCA_028023455.1. Lineage (NCBI taxonomy): Eukaryota > Metazoa > Onychophora > Udeonychophora > Euonychophora > Peripatidae > Epiperipatus > Epiperipatus broadwayi. The sequence goes on along the minus strand of JAQFVV010012409.1, from coordinate 12,147,256 downwards.
TATATTTATTTAATTTTTTTTATTATGTTGAGATGACTTTATCTTTCTGCAGTTGACACTTTCCTTTGCTTTTATTTTCTAACTGGTTGGTCTTTTGGTCTTAAGCAATGGTTTCATGCATTTCCTTCTGATGGACAATGGAAGAGCAAGAGTATGTGGCAGTATCTATATTATAGATGAGGCATTGATTCTAGGTGAGAGTAATTGATGGAACTGAGGACCTGGGGCATGAAGACCAGCCAAACACTCCAAAGGTTCTCTAGCAATGCATGTTGCTATTTCTGCAGCCTCTACATTTATATTTTCGCCAACTTTATGGACTGGCTCACTGAGGGTCAGGTTGACTATGCCCTCAGTGCTGATTAATGGCTCGATGAACTCAATAATGGATGAACTGAACTGACTTTTATATAAAAAGAAGAGAGAGGATTTTAAGTCCTTTTCTGTCATGATGCTGTTTCCCCACCCTTATTTTTGATAAAACAATTTTGTTCTTTAAAAAACATTATGCAATCTTTTTATTAATTTCATTTTTTAAAATCTGCTTTTAAACTATTTTTGTTTCTCTTATTCTTCATAATTTATTTATTTGTTTTCAGTTATTACATTATTAACATATGTAACATTAATATATATGTGTGATTTTACAACATATATGTTGTGAGCATTACATCATATATATATATATATATAATCTTTTGAAGTTAATACAAATAAGATTATATATATATATATATATATAATCTTTTGAAGTTAATACAAATATTTATAGCTAATTAAATATCATAGATAATAAAAAGATTATTATTTTAAGCATAATACTTTAATTGTAAATCTTTTAAGCATAATACTTTAATTGTACTAATTATAATAATGTGCAATAATGGCAGCAAACACTCCATGCAGTAGTGCCACCCACTACAGGCCTTAGTCATCAATAGATGCAAGAAAATTTGTGCATAAAATTTTTATCTAGTGCTTACTTATCCAATGTCCCCAGACTAGTTTCTAGCTTGTTGCTTTCATCAGTGAGTAGCCGTTGACCTGAGAGCACTAAGTCAATATATTATATGACTATACAAGTGAATGAGTTTGTATTGAAATATTGTTTTATTTTGAGCTTATAGTTTATAGTTAACTAAATATATAAATTGTGATTGCTGTATGATTACATTAGATCCTAAGTTGTATTCTCAGATCCAAAGCTCTTCGTTGATGAGTCTAGAAATTTCAGATGTGTAGGCATTAGACAGAAATTTTATGCACAAACCAACTTGCATCCATTGGTTACAAAAAGTTTCACTAGGTAGAATTATTGACTGAAAAGTTTTCTACTGCTTATTAACAGCTTCTGTGAACATTGGAAATGGTGATTGTGTTCTTCAGATAATAGTATAAAATAATAATGTGTTAATTTATGATATGTCATAAACATGAATCATAGATTATACTGCAGTTAAAGATTCAAATTGTTCACATAGTATCATAAGTTTGTCATAATATTGAACATCACATGATCACCTTTCTCTATGCTTTCACAAATTGTTTACACAGAAGCTAAACTCTCCATACAGTAGCACCACTCAGCACAAGCCAGAGTAATCAATGAATACAAAAAGGGTTGTGCATAAAACTCCCATCTAGTACCTACTCATCCAATATCCCCAGACTAGTTTCTAGCATGTGGCTTTCATCAGTGAGGAGCCTTGGATATATGAGAGCCCTGCAGATCTAAGTGCAGTGCTCTCAGATCAAACACTCCTCACTGACGAAAGTCACAATCTAGAAACTAATCTGAGGATATTAGATGAGTAGGCAATAGATGGGGATTTTATGCACAAACCTTCTTGCATCTATTGATTATTCTGGCTTGCACTGAGTGGCACTACTGTATGGAGAGTTTAGCATCTGCATAATACTGAACAGTGATGTACAAAGATGTTTTAAGGTCATGCTATGTATTTTTTTAAATATCCTTAACATATTTTTTTTAATATATTGAGTTAGCAGAGTTAAAAATAACAATAAATAATGGATATATATATATATATGAAAAATAAAAACAAGTTAGTCACGTAACCTGCTATCACTTGTTATTTATGATCAATAGATGGCGTCTTTACCAAAACCGCCGAAACAAGTGTAAAATATTTTTACATAAATGCAAAAGGAGTCAGAATTAACTACCTCTTTCATTTTGCTCACCTCCAGATCAGCTGATTTCAAGCTGGTTTGCTTTCATCAGTGGAAGGATAGAGCTATAGAAACTAGGTCTAAAGACTGACTCTCAAGCATTTATGCAAAACGTTTATATCAGTTTGCAAGCGTGAATTTTTCAGACCGGTAAAGTCTTCAAACTCACCCTAGCAAGCTAGATATCTATATGGGTCTGATCTCAGTTCAGTTTCACCACATAGTCAAAGTCTCTGCAATATATATCATTGCAAGAAAACTTTAAAGGTACATTTATGAAAAATAAAAACAAGTTAGTCACGTAACCTGCTATCACTTGTTATTTATGATCAATAGATGGCGTCTTTATCAAAACCGCCAAAACAAGTGTAAAATATTTTTACATAAACGCAAAAGGAGTCAGAATTAACTACCTCTTTCATTTTGCTCACCTCCAGATCAGCTGATTTCAAGCTGGTTTGCTTTCGTCAGTGGAAGGATAGAGCTATAGAAACTAGGTCTAAAGACTGACTCTCAAGCGTTTATGCAAAACGTTTATATCAGTTTGCAAGCGTGAATTTTTCAGACCGGTAAAGTCTTCAAACTCACCCTAGCAAGCTAGATATCTATATGGGTCTGATCTCAGTTCAGTTTCACCACATAGTCAAAGTCTCTGCAATATATATCATTGCAAGAAAACTTTAAAGGTACATTTATGAAAAATAAAAACAAGTTAGTCACGTAACCTGCTATCACTTGTTATTTATGATCAATAGATGGCGTCTTTACCAAAACCGCCGAAACAAGTGTAAAATATTTTTACATAAACGCAAAAGGAGTCAGAATTAACTACCTCTTTCATTTTGCTCACCTCCAGATCAGCTGATTTCAAGCTGGTTTGTTTTCGTCAGTGGAAGGATAGAGCTATAGAAACTAGGTCTAAAGACTGACTCTCAAGCGTTTATGCAAAACGTTTATATCAGTTTGCAAGCGTGAATTTTTCAGACCGGTAAAGTCTTCAAACTCACCCTAGCAAGCTAGATATCTATATGGGTCTGATCTCAGTTCAGTTTCACCACATAGTCAAAGTCTCTGCAATATATATCATTGCAAGAAAACTTTAAAGGTACATTTATGAAAAATAAAGTTTTCTTGCAATGATATATATTGCAGAGACTTTGACTATGTGGTGAAACTGAACTGAGATCAGACCCATATAGATATCTAGCTTGCTAGGGTGAGTTTGAAGACTTTACCGGTCTGAAAAATTCACGCTTGCAAACTGATATAAACGTTTTGCATAAACGCTTGAGAGTCAGTCTTTAGACCTAGTTTCTATAGCTCTATCCTTCCACTGATGAAAGCAAACCAGCTTGAAATCAGCTGATCTGGAGGTGAGCAAAATGAAAGAGGTAGTTAATTCTGACTCCTTTTGCGTTTATGTAAAAATATTTTACACTTGTTTCGGCGGTTTTGGTAAAGACGCCATCTATTGATCATATATATATATATATATATATATATTAAGAAAGAGTGATTTTATAACCATTAGACTCAGATAAATATCAGTTGTTTGATATGTGAGGTAACACAAAGTAGAACAACTAATAAAACTGGAAAATACAGCAGCTTAAAAAAAGTAGGTGTGAAAAACTATGTAAAAGATGAAAAAAGAATAAGGTTAAATATGTGTGGTTTAATCCAGTGGAGAGTGTCAAATTCTAGAGCATAAAATCATTGGATTGATTTCAATTCTATTGCTACTGCTCAATCTGCTTATGAACTCCCAAGTATAAAAATTACCAATTTTTTTTAGAAATATTGGAAATTAAAAGATTTATTTGTGGTAAAAATAAATTAGAAAAATAGTTGACAGAATTATTTTTAAAAATTGATAAAGCATGAGTACTGCAAGAGATGAAAAAAATGAATTTTTTTGTTATCATTAACGATGAATTGAAAAGATGAAGATATATTAGAAACAGTTTATAAAAAAATATTCATAGAACAAATAAATTATATAAAAATTTGATGTAGAATAATTTTAAAAACTTGATAAAGGTATGCAGTGAGTAATAAAAAAAAGATAAAAATGAATGTTTTTTTGATAGTGTTAGAAGTAAAATTTGAAAGTTTTAAGAAGATAAAACAATGGGTAGAATTTTATGCAGAAGGTAAATAACTAATGGTAATAATATTATATAATTTCATCTGTCATCTGTCTATAAAGAATTATTTTATCTGAATGTAAATGTATTATAAAGTTTGTTTGGTCATTATTTATCTTTTCAATATGTGTGTGATCAGGTGGGTAAGCAATATGAGATGTCATGGAGAGTTGAGGATTGTGTGAAAGTCTGAGTTCGAATCTCTTATATAAAGTTAGTATTATATAAATTAGTGAATAATGTTCATTATTTATTACAAATAATCTTATAAAAATTATATATATAGACTGACAAAATAAAACTATCTAATTAAATTATACAAAAAAGTTCATTTTTTAAAGATAATTCTATAAATAAAATTTTATTTCGAGACATAGCAAAATGATAATAAATTAACTTTTAATTTTATTAGAGATAAAAAAAAACATTAATTATAAGATATAATTTGCAGAATAAAGTAAAAGAAAAAAGAAAAACAATGTGATGGATTTTTTAAATCATTTTTTTATATATTTTTAATAAAATTATCAAATGGAAATAAATAATTTAAATAATAATAATTGATAAACCATCAGGATAACTTCTTTAAAGAGTTATATGGTAAGCAAATAACTTTCTTAGCACATTATCTCATAAGAATCAAAATAAAAATAACGTTAAAGTATTTTTTAACTTTCTAATTAATTTACTAACACAGCAGTTACTCATATGTAATTTTCATCAGAAAACACTTTAAATTGGCCTATGTAAAAGATTTCAAGTTCAAAGATAAGACAGCTACTCTTATTTTTGCAGTCGCTATCTTGTGCTTTGGTTTGAGAGCATCTTCTGCTATGGTTTGAGAGTATCTCGTGCTTTGGTTTGAGAGTAGCCTTTATACTCAACAAAACATCTTTGAAATCTTTAAACAACATTATAGCCATGTCTCTAGGGTATAAATTCCTTCTGATCAAAATTAAAATATTTTCTATAAAAATAATTTATTTCTAAGCACAATTCTTTTGGAATCTTCCAAAATTTTATCCTATATTTATTAAAATATATAATAATTGTTTTTTTTAGTATGAATAAATTGGTATACTTTAAGTATTTGGACATTGTTTATATTTCAAATGGAAATAAGGAGTTCAAATTGTCATTCATATCTAATTAATTGATTTAAAAACTTTTGAATAGATTTCTTCTACATTTGTTCTATTTTAATAATAAATGAAGCTTTCTTTGATTTTGATAGAAGATACCAATTTCAGTATTTTATGAAAATACCTTGTTCCTTCCAGGAAATATTATGTATATGTCTAAAATGAACTTCATATTTAAAAATCTGCCTATTATTTATAAACCTGTTGTATTCAATCATTTATTATTTTCATCGTTTTTTGTTGTAAATGGTCTTGTTATTATCTAACAATCATATACCATATACATCACATGATTTCAGCTACTGCATAAAATAGAGTAATTTCCATTACTATTTACCCCAGCTTTTACTAATTTGTTTAATGTACGTTTTGAATCAAAATGTAATATTGATTTTATATCTCCTGTGGAATTTAGCTCACATCTCAGAAATAAAAAGAATGATAGGATAGAACTAAATCTCATAAATATTTATGACTTAATAGTTACGTAGTTTTTTTTTTTTTACATTAATCTTACAACTTTTTACCCAATCGTAGAGTGTGTTACATTCAATATATATTTAATAAAGTGTGTTGAAATAAAAGAGAAAAATAGATAGTTAGAAATATATTAATAAACTAGAAAAGAAATACGTAATAAAATTTAAAATTATTATTATTATAATTGCAACGTGACTTAATTAAGATAACTTCTACTTATTAAATTAATAAATTATCCATTTGCTTTTACAAACAACTTTCAACTTATCAACGTAGAAAATAAATACATTAAATAAACCTGGAGAAATTTTAATTTCCTGTAGAGATTTTAATTTGATGATTATATTTTATTATATAAAAAAATTAATAATTTAAATAATAATGTTTTATAAGATAGTATTAACCAAATCTCTTTATTATACCTTGAAGTAATGATAATTGTTTTTAATAAAGAATATATATATAAGTCTTTTAGAGTAAATAAATTATATAGATGTTTAAATATAATAGTTTTTTACTAATAATATTTTTAAATATATTTTCATAAAGTGGTTTCTATCAATGTTGTACTACAGAAAAGTTGAAACCTGTCAATTAAGCTATAGTAATTTGATATATATATATAGAACAAATGATAAATATAAGTGTAAGAGATTGTGATCTGCGACAACTAATGAGCACTGATTTAGCACAAAATACACATCTTGGGGATAATTTATCTTTTTCACATATCTTTAATCATATGTTTCAGTAATGTGTAATGTTTCTCTACAAATAATTTGTATATGAAGTTGAATTATAAAATGTGCTATATGGATTGCTAGACAAAATGTATGTTTGTAATGTATCTATGATATGGATGGTTGGATTAGGATTGCAAACGTGATGTAACTCATTAGAAGCTTGAGTTACTTCCTGTTTAGTTAATTTTTTTTTAACTGTAAAGCCTTAATCATTCACATATGGTTATATAAAGTGAATGTTTATGAAATATGCAAATATAAATTATTCTTATTTTTACTATAATACTAAATACAAATGACCAAAAGAGTAAACAAAATATTAGAAAGTATAATCTATATATTGTGTTAAGACTAAAAATGTCAACCCCATTGATAAAAGAAATATATATAATATATACTAAAAAAAATGGTGCTAATATATCTCAATGTTTGAAAACAATGAAAGTGAACTGAAAATAATGCAAATTTTAATAATGAAGAGTTTACTATGTCTTTGTTTTGGGGTTCGAGAACAATGCAGGTGAACTTTGGAGATTATAAACAGGCTTAGGATTTTTCTTTTAAGTAGACTGTCAGTAATCTAAACAATTGGTCATGCAACTGAGGTCAAAACATAGATTTCCAGCTATTTTCGGCTGGAGGATAAAAATCTGATATTAATTTGGATGCGAATACAGAATTATAAATATGTATTTTTACTATTTTTTACTGTAAAAAAAGGTCTCATATTAATTAGGGTTGATCAAATGAATTGATAGAAAATTGAAAAAAAAAGGATTAAAATAGAATACTGAGGACCTGATTGCTGATAGAGAAGGATTAGTGAGATTCTGTGATGCACTCCTTTAAGTGATGAGTCCAGGATTAGCTTTGTTATTTAAGTAGTAATAAAATTAATCTTTAAAAAAGTTACTAAAAAATATCCACAATTATATTTTATTTTATTTAGCATGTATCATTTTAATTATAATATAAAGGTGAATGGAAGTTTGCTCCTAACTAAAAGAAGCCTGTTTGATTCCTCTTGGAAGTCTTAAAGGAACTGAGCAGGGCAAATTCCTAATGTCCACTTCCATACATTCTTGTTATTGCAGCTGTTATTACATGTAATTATTCATATAGTATACACACATGAGGGGCTGCTCACTAATTTGTATTAACCAGTGTGGTGAGTTTATTGGCTTTTTACCTCTGAGTTTAAGATCAAGAATCGTGGTCTTCTCAGTTGCCAGATAAGATATAATGAATGTGAGTGTGAATGAAATTTTTATATACAATAATGACAGACAAAAATAAATCATGGCCCTTATACCCAGGAGGCTGTAATGTCATCAGCCAAGGCAGCAGGCAGTGGCTGAAGGCAGAGGATACTAAGAATTCCCAGTTTGTGGATCTAGGCTGCCACTTAATGATGCCTTATTATTTAGATACAACTGCAGATCAGTTTCAAGTAAAGGAAGATTGCAAGACATGGAAAAAAGAGCAATGTCATATTAAATGGGACATTATTGGAATTGTGAAGTTAGGAAAAAAGTGAAAAGATAATTGATTTAAAAAGTGGACATGTATTATCATACAAAGGCACAAATATTGGTAGTACAAGTGGAGTAGGATTCATTATAAATAAAAAGTAAAAGAACAACATGGTGGAGATTAATACTGTAATGCACAGAGTGGCAAGATTAGTTATGCAACTTAATAGCAGATACCAAATGCAGAAAATTTAGGTTTATGCCCCAAAAAGTTCTCATAGTGATGAAGTAGTAGAAGATTTTGATATGGATGTACTTTGATCAGAGTAAACAACATTTTAAAATTGTTATGGGAGACTTTAATGCTAGAATTGGTAAACAAATGAAAGTTGAAAATGATATAGATAAATTTGGTTATGGTAAAAGAAATGAGAGAGGACATAGACTTGTGAAGTTGGCAGAAAAAGAAAAAACATTATATTATGAATTCCTTTTTTTTTTTTTTTGAGAAAAAAGAAAATGAATATGGAAGCACCCAAATAAAGGTACAGCAGAATTGGATTATACTTTGAATAACAGAAAATATATATTTCAAGATTGTAATGACTTTAATAAATTCAACACAGGAAGTGAGCATCAATTAGTAAGATGTAAGATACATTTTAATGCAAAACTACAGAAACAAAAATTATTAAGAAAACTATATTTACAATTGATATTCCTAATTTTCAGAAACATTTTAATGAATTTAAATTAGAATTTGCAAATCGTTTTCAAGTATTAATAGATTTAGAACATGATTCAGATTCGAATGAAATTAATAAGAAAATAACTGATACACTTTAAAAACTGCAACAAAGATAGCTGGTAGAATAAAGCAGTAATTGATAAGTAAAAATTCCTACTGAAACTAGAGAGAATTTATAAAAAAAAGAAGCCATATAAAGATATATAAAAATGATGCATTAAGAAGAATTGAATATCTCGAATTTTGTAAAATGGTGTGGAAAAGAGTTGATAATGATACAAGAAAATATAATTGTGAACTACCAAGAAAAGCTGCAGAAGAGAATAAAAGTCTCAAGATTGCAAAACAACATTTTGGTATTGGTAGGAAACTTATATCTGCAATAAGATAAAAAGATGGAACTATTACTAAAAAGAGAGTTGACAATATGAAACGGGTAGAAGAGTTCTATAAAGAATTATATAGTAATAATAAAAAGTCAGATGTCACATGACTTATATATAGCTTGCATTTACCAATATGTAAACTTAAGAGCATGCTAACGCTCAAAACAAGCTTTTTTTTTTTTTTACTTCTTAAATGTATTATATTTTCTGAATTGCCCAGGATTTTAAATGAAGAAGTGAGACATGCAATTAAATTTATGAAGAAGGGAAAAGCCCCAATAGTGATGGAATTATAATCGATATATTGAAAGAAGTAGGTGAAAAAATAGAAATTTTTTGGGGCAAAGTTATATACCAAATGTCTAAATGCTAAAGATGTACCAGATGATTGGAAGAATGCAGTAATAATATTAATATTTAAAAAAGGTGATAAAGAAGATATTAGAAATTACAGACCTATCAGCCTTTTATCAGTTTTATACATTACAAGATAATTACAACTCATGTACAGAAAACATTGGATTTTAATCAAACAAAAAACAAACTGGATTTAAAGGTAGTTTAGTACAGTAAATTATATCGAAGTATTGATAGAAAGTTATAGAAAGAACCAATGAATATAAGTTGCAATTATGCTTTGGATTTGTAGATTATGAAAAAGTATATGATTCTATAAGCTTTTCTTCAGTGATTAAAGCATTGGATTGTCAAGATATAGACCCAGGAGAATGCCATACTTTGAAGAATATTTATAAAAATGCAACAACAATAATTAGATTACATAATATACTAGGAAGGTTAACATTGAGAAGGATATAAGACAGGGTGACTTCAAATCTCTAAAACTTTTTACAGAAATGCTGCAAAAAGTATTTTGTGGATTAACACGGGAAGCTGAAGGAGTAAAAGTAAATGGAGATTATTTAACTCATTTAAATTTTGCAGATAATATAGTTGTTTTTGAAAATAATGCTTCAGAGATTCAGGAAATGTTGTAAGAATTATCAAATAAAAATAAGAAAATAGGACTAAAGGTAAAGGTTAAAATACTAAAATAATGTTCAAATAAATTTTCTCAAAAGATAAAAAATAAAGGTTGATGAATTAGAAAAAGCTAACAACTACATTTAAATACCTTGGCCAGATCATTACTACAGGTGGAAACATAATGGATGAAATTAATGATAGAATTAAACTGTTGAAATGCTTTTGATAGAAATAACTTAATATTAAAAGGAAATATGCCTACATGTTTGAAAAAGGTTTTTAATTAATCTGTATTATCAGTTCTTATTTATGGATCTGAGACTTGGACATTTAATAGAAAAGCAATACAGTGACTTTGGGCCACTTAAAAAAATATGGAGAGATGCATATTAGGAATAACAAGAAGAGATCGAAAATGCAATACACGAATAAGAGAACAAAAGGTGTTACTGATATCGTTGAAAAGAATTAAGACAAGTGGAATTGGGCTGGACTTATTGTTAGAAGAGATGATAATAGATAAACAATTAAAATATTAAACTGTTTCCAAAAGATTGTAAAAGATCCAGAAAGTGACCACATGTGAGATGAATGAATGAAATAAGAAAGTGTGCAGGGCTAATGTGGAGAGGATAGGTTAGAGGTCGGAGAAGATGAATTAACACAGAAAGACCTTCATCCTGCAGTGGATTAATAATGGTTGATTTTGATTATAATAAAAGTGAAATAATTTCCAGAAGAGAGCAGGATATTTATTATAAATTAAATACAACTTTACAGTGCTATTGTAAGAAAAATTTATAAAAAACTTACAAGAATTGCTAAATGTTTGACTAATCTTAACAGTTCATACATGTCTACTATCAGTGTAAACAACAAAAGAGAGGCTCAAAAAAGCTTAAAACCTTTACAATTTCGAAATGCATGAAAAACAGGTAAAAGCAATAGGTAATTAATAAGGTTTTTAATATTTCAATAAAATAAATGTTACTCATTGCCTTTGGTTGTTTTAAACATTTAAAAGAAATATTACAAATGAGCTATGAAATGATTACAATTTATATAAAAATAAAAAGAGGGAGAATGGAGAAGAATAGTCAGACTTAAATTTTTTTAAAATTTATTTGGAATTATAATAATTAATATATTCAAATTTGCATATTTGTTTGTATAATGAAGTGTTTTTTTCTTCTTTATAACTTAATGCTAAGTGCACTTTTGGTGAAGTTTTCCATAATCGTAGCCCTCTTAAATTAATTATTGTTGCTAATTTATTTATACTGCAATTAAGCATGCATTTTTATTTAAATTTGTCCATTTAAATAAAAATGCATATAAATATTAATATGAAATGCATGTAAATAATTAAAACAGGCAAAACTCTCCATACAGTAGTACCACTCAATGCAAGCCAGAGTAATCAATGGATGCCAGAAGGCTTGTGCATAAAATCCCTATCTAGTGCCTACTCATCCAATATCCCCAGACTAGTTTCTGGCTTGTGGCTTTCATCAGTGAGCAGCCTTGGATCTGAGAGCTCTGCACCTAAGCCTCCTGGCATCCACTGATTACTCTAGCTTGCACTGAGCAGCACTACTGTATGTAGAGTTTTGCCTGTTTTAATAAAAGTTATGAGCAAGCATAAGAAATGGTGATCATGTCATGTAAATAATTATGATAGAGATAAAGCACTACCAATAATTAATTTAAGAGAGCTATTATTATGATGAACTGTCTTAAGTTAAAAAAAGAAAGAAACCACTTTGCTACACAGATGAACAAACATATATAAATTTGAATTATAAATGCAAATGAAGAGAATAGTCAATAATAATTAATTAACTATAATACTTTATTGTTTATGTTACAGTCTATAATGGGTCTAATTATCAATGTTTCTTATATATCTTTATCTGTTACGTGATTAAAAAATAATATTATAATCTTGAAAAAAGACAAGTAAAACAATGTTTAAATATACTATTGGAGGGCAAAGTCTTTTCACAATTCCCAAGTGAAAACATAATTTATTTGGCTTATCAGTTGCAGTTGGTGAGGATTTAATCAATTTTTCAATCATTATTTTATTTTCTGGCTAACAATAATTAGATATGTATTTACTCATTAATTAGGGAAATTATTCAAACGGAAGTCAATCTCCAATAATGTGCTATTTCTTAAATATTATAAATCTCTGCCAGTAAGAATCCAAAAAACTTAAGTGAAGCACTTAAGTTTGGAGGTACATTCTATATACCCCAACTCTTACAGGCCATGCTTAAATTAGGGTTTGAGTCTATTAATTTAAGCATGGTTTATAAGAGTTGGTGTATATAGAATGTACGCTCTAAACTTAAGTGATTCACTTGTTTTTTAAATTCTTACCGGCAGGAGAATGTGCAGAGATTTATAGTATTTAACAAATAAGGCATTACTGGAGATTGACTTCCGTTTGAATAATTTCAATGTTTTCAGGGCTTTATAATAATAGGTTTTCATTCATCAGGGGTGTTTCTCTGGCATGATTATCGATTTGATATTTGAAAAACTCTTGTTTTTGGTTAAAATCTAGAAAATATATTTTAAGTTTTACCCAGTTAAGATTTGAATGTAGATTAGAGGCATATCAAGTGAACGTATTACCCCTACACTATAACAAATATCAATAATAAATTATTAAAAACTAATTTAATTTTTTCCCCTAATATTTACTGCCATCTTTTGATTCTAGCATCTATGATTGATTTGTGCATCTTCTTTCAGCAGAAATGTAGCAAAATTATAATAAAAAGATTTGAATAAAAGTCTGATAATTCTTATTAAGCATATAAAAACATATTTAAAACCTTCAATAATAAAAAAAACCACTGAAAATAAAATTTCTTTGTATTAAACTCGGCCACTTGTAAAAGATCAGAATTATAATAGTAGTAAATTTGTTTATTTGACATTTGGCATAGTGTAGTTTGAGAAAGATTTGAATTTCAAAACATAATAGCTGCTCATTAATAACCAACTTAATATATGAATAATTAATTATATAAAATTTAATTCTTTTAAAAATATTTACAGACCACTTTAAAATTTACGTAGTGAACATTTTTAGCTGACGTAGCTGATTTGTTCTGCAAGTTTGTATATTTTTTCCGTGAATCTTATTCTGCAGCAATAATGTCTAAAACTCAATAAATAGGAATAACTCACTGTACCCTTTTCTAATATTTTCTTCATATTTTAAATTTGTTATTATTTTTTATCATGATTTTCATACTTTCCAAACTTGTTTTTACTTGATGCTGACCATTATAAATTCTATACATTCCATTACAATCTAAAAAAATACCATCTTTTCTTGCATTTTTTTTATAATGTTAGAAATTTCTTTGGCCATTTTTATCATACTTTACTTCTTTCAATCTTAATTTTCAAATTTGATTTGTTTTTGATATATTTTAGAATTTATATTGCTCTTGTCAAAACTTCTTTTAAAATTTTGCAGTTCTTTCTTTAGTTTCCAAGTGTTTTTACTAGTCTGTGAATATTGGATAAGCAGGCACTAGATAGGGATTTCATGCGTAAATCTTTATGCATCCATTGATTACTAAGGATTTGTACTGGGTGACATTACTGTATGGAATGTTTGTCACTGTTTTTAACAACTTGTGTAAGCATAGAAAATGGTGATCATGTGAAGTTTAGTGATAACACAAAAAGCATTAGAAGTAGTTTATTTATGTCACTGATCTATACATTGTACAGACTTAACATCTGCATTTATATATATAATATATATGGGATTCGAACTCAGACTTTTACACAATCCACAACTCTCAGTACCATCTTAAATTGCTGGTCCACCTGATCACACACATAATCAACATGTGTGTGATCAGGTGGGTCAGGAATATAAGATGGCACTGCCAGTTGTGGGTCATGTGAAAGTCTGAGTTCGAATCCTGTCACTGATCTATGGAAATGTGAAGATATATATATATCGTAAATATCTAGTTAAAGTCTATCAAATTTATGCTTGCTGTGCCAACAACCTCAATAAAATTTAAAAAAATATGTCAGGAGCAGAAGATCAAATAATATGTTGTTGTTTGCTGAATGTGAAATTAATTAACAACATATGGACTTCTTTAAACAGCAGTTTAAATTGAACTTCAGGATGGTTTTCAGTGGTAAAGCAGAACCTGTTTATATTGAAAAAATTATTTCAAATATATTCTAAAGTAAGATACAATGATGAGCTAAAATAAGGCATGGCATTAAAGCCTTTTAAAAAGAAAAGTTTCTTACAGAGGATGTTAAAAACATCATTGAAACATAAACAAAGCAAAACTCTCCATACAGTATTGCCACCCTGTGCCAACCAGAGTAATCAATGAATGCCAGAAGGCTTGTGCATAAAATCCCTATCTAATGCCTACTCATCCAATATCCCCAGACTAGTTTCTGGCTTGTGGCCATCGTCAGTGACAAGCTTTGGATCTGAGAGCACTGCACCTAGATCTTAGGATCTAATGCAACTCTCCAGCACCCACCTTTTATCTTTACTTAACTACAAAACTATGAGAATGAAATTGACACAAAAATATTTTCAATCTAAGCTCAATAGCTTATATAGTCATATGGGTCTGAACTCAGTTCAGTACCCATACATTTTGGTGTCTTTGGCTCTTTAACAACCATAGCCACCACTATCCTATTAGGCAGTATTGGTGTTAAACCATTAAGCATCACATGATCACTATCTCTTAATACTAGCACATATTTGTTTATAAACAAAGCAAAACTCTCCATACAGTATTGCCACCCTGTGCTAAGACAGAAACTAGTCTGGGGATATTGGATGAGTAGGCATTAGATAGGAATTTTATGCACAAGCCTTCTGGCATTCATTGATTACTCTGGTTGGCACAGGGTGGCAATACTGTATGGAGAGTTTTGCTTTGTTTATAAACAAATATGTGCTAGTATTAAGAGATAGTGATCATGTGATCATTGAAACATATTAAATAAATAGAACTAATAAAACCTATATACAAACAGATGTATATAAATGGTATATGGTTGGCAGTATTGATAGATGAATAAATAGTAGGCAAATAGATAGATAAATACCTAAATTGTTAGGTAGATATTGGCAGATAGATAGATAGATAGCCAAACATTTGCATAGATTGATGACCAGATGATAGATAAATAACTAAAAATAGATAGGTGCATAAGTAGATAGATAGATAGATAGATAGATGGATGGATATGAAGTTAGATTGATATATCAAATTCTAAATATCATAGATCACGGATGTAAACACAACTACATTCTATGCATAAATAATATCGAAATGAATTTATTTTTTAATAATTGGCAGTTAAACGATCAAAGGTGCAATGTGGCTTTAATCAGATTTTAACCTCAAATGACTATTTCCGTGATAACCCGTATAATAATATTAATAAATCGTTTACATAAATGAATGTTTTTAATTCCACACTACATATAAAGGGTTAAACATTTAATGATTTATAAATGTTTTTTTTTTTATAAAATATAGAATTTTTATTCAGAAATTTGGTTACAACACATGATAACAGTTAAACATAGAATATATTACATGATAATCTCGGAGATGAATGTTGAATATTGATATGTTGCTTGACACCAGCTAAAAGGACTAATATGAAGTATATCAGCAAGGAACAAGTCCAGAATAGTATCTTGTTGATAGGTGACCACACTTGCATGTCTCATATAGTTCAATGGTAGATCAAATCCTTTGTCCATGCTTTGTATGATCAAATCGACCCTTCATATTGGAGGTTACTTCCATAAAACTCAGCGTCTGGGTAATAATTATGTACAGCAAGGTGAGTCATCACAAAGGGATGCAAGCCATTCAGCCTCAAATTACTCTCCAGGGTAGGAGCTTTCTATTCAGGAGTGAAATGGATCAGGTTGTGGGGGCCAAATCAATAATCTCCATGTAGAATCATAAATGTAAGAGGGGGCCAAATTCTGGTCCCTTTTCAGAATTTTTTCCATTTTCTTAATATAGAGCTTGAGCGGACATTCCAGTGCATGATTAAAGGTAAGTCAGAACCTGCATGTATCATAGTGAGAACACTACAAATGTTGTTAATCGTATCTCCAGAATGGATCCACATAGTATATTGTCAATGAGAGTCAACAGAGCAGGCGTATTGTTATTTAACATGGAAGCTATAAGGACTCTGTAGGGGTGAAGGGAAACACAGTGGCAGAGGAGGTGAAGAGAAGTTTCATCCTCTCTGAGGCATAGTGAGCAAGTGAACTCTATGTTTGAGAATGATTTATAAATGTTTAGATGAGTTTATATGCTAGTTGCTGAAGTCAAATTCTAATCGATTTATTTTACTACAGCTAGCAAGTATTATTTGCAATTTTCATGGAATATATAATAAAAATAATATACATTTAACCTATTCATTCAGTATAGTGAATGTTTGCTTACTATAGTAAATAGGAGAATTAGAATTTTCAGTCTATATTCATCTTCCACTCCATCTCATCCATATTTCGAGCAGAACCAGCACTTTTCAGTTGGCCAGATCATAATCTCCCACACATTTATACAATCAGTGTTTGGCTTATATTAAGATTGCAATTCCGTAAACTTTAGACAGGTTTCAATGTTCTCACTTTTCTAATAATTGATCAGTCTATTAGTTTTTTAATAAAATGAACAGTTGAATTGTTGGAAAGGTGAGAAGATTGAAGCCTGTCCCTTAAAGTATAAGGAATTGCTATCTTAAAATAAGCCAAGCATTGATTGTATACATGTGTGGGAGATTATGATCTTGATGAGTACTGGTTTTGCACGAAATTGATATATTGGGAATCATTTATCTATTTCACTTGTGTGTGGTCATGTGTATCGGTTGTTTGTAATGAAGTAGGAAATGGATATAGATTAAAAATTCTAAGCTCAAATCCTTCTATTAATTTAAAAATAATATACATTTTTATAACTAAAATACAGGTTTATTATATACCTGTATCAATATATGTAATATATAAGGTATAGGAGCACAGACTTTCACATCACTCATCACTCTATCTCATACCAATAATACACTTGAACACTTATATGTCGAAAAGATAAATAATCACCAATATATGTATTTCATGCTAAACCAGCAATCACCAGTTGGTCCAGATTATCATCTCTACACATATATGCAATAAGTGCTCAGATATATATTAAGATAGCAAATCTTTATTAAGATAGCCAATCTTCATGCTTTAATGAACAGGCTTCAATCCACTCCACACTCCAACTCTTCAACCGTCCATCCAATTGAAAATCTGACGATGGAACACTCAAACGCCACCCCGATACCGAGATTTTCGTCACACCCATGTTGACCTAAAGTCAATCTGACCCCTCATGTACAAGGCATAATCCATTCAATACATATACAAGGAATGGGCAGACATCTCTACTATGTAATAACTTATATACAGGCTTATTATATACTTGTATCAATATATGTAATATATAGGATATACGAGCACAGACTTTCAAACAACCCACCACTCTCCACTCCATCCCATAACACTGATACACTTGAACACATATATTGGTGATTATTTATCTTTTTGATATATATGTGTTCAAGTGTATCAGTGTTATGAGATGGAGTGGAGAATGGTGGGTCGTTTGAAAGTCTGTGCTCATATACCCTATATATTACATACATTTTTATGTAAAACATTTTATTTGACGGAATTATTTGTAAAAGTAGGCAAAAAAAAAAATCTCTCAATTTAATTTTTCTAAAAATAATGCAAGATATTGATGCAAACATAAATAGTCATATTTGATTTACTTTAAATCCTGGATTTAAAAAAATATAAGATTGTAAATACATTTATTCATAATTGTTTTATGTTTTATTCTATATTATAAAAGTTTATTAATAGAATCTTTGTTTATACTATTATGTTCTAGGAATAATTATATCTAGATGAAGTTATTAATAGAATTTAATCATTAACAATAAACTTAAAAGATATATTTCCGCTTGCACGAATCTATTATTATTTTCATAATCACTGTGTAATAAAGCAATCTGTCAAATTTTAATATATATATATTGTTAATATTTATTTAATTCTCTTATTAATAAATTTTAAAGATATGGAACATTATTGTTCTTTTTTTTTTTTTTTTTTTTTTGAAGAGCTAGCTGTATATTACATAATTTATTGTTTAATGGGCAGCAAAATTAGATAATTTGGTAAAGAAATAATGACATTTTTGTTTTTTTAAAACGAGTCTTATGCAGAAAGAAAAATAACTGCAACACGATTGAGTTGCTTGCATTTCACAAAAGTAGGAGACCGCAATTTAAAAATTTTAATAAAAAGAGCTGCTACTTAATTTAAGATTAGAATTATTTAAATTATTTAAAGATGGTTTACACATGCAATTTTTTTTTTAAAAATATCACAATTATTAGAGCATAAACAACAGAAAATTGTTTAAAGTGAGATAACGGAATACTTTTGGTGCGGTCATAATTTCGTATTGCTATTT
This sequence comes from Epiperipatus broadwayi, assembly GCA_028023455.1. Classification (NCBI taxonomy): domain Eukaryota; kingdom Metazoa; phylum Onychophora; class Udeonychophora; order Euonychophora; family Peripatidae; genus Epiperipatus; species Epiperipatus broadwayi. The sequence goes on along the minus strand of JAQFVV010012409.1, from coordinate 12,128,370 downwards.
CTATACCAAATACAAATACCGTAACTAGATAAAAAGGGTTATGTGTGAATACAGTTTGTGTGAAAAAATACAAATTAATCAGACTGTGCCCAGCCTAGGAAAGATGAAAAGGCCTTGGTTTTTTAAATTGACTCATTTAACAAATTGTATGTAAATTAAACACAAGATTTTAATATTATATAAATAAATGTGAGAAAGGTGAAATAATAAATCTGAATTAATTTTAAATATACCTGTTATATTTGCTAAGTGAATTTGACAGCATTATGAATAACTATAAAAATTATGGTTTATTAATGGCAAAATTACTTTCTTCACATAAAATATGCTTCAGTAATAAAAATTACAGATTATTAAATATAAAGGGTTGAATTACTTCACTTGCATAAAATGCTTGTAATGTAAATTATCGTTTGTTAGGTATAATTATTTATTTATAAAAATAAATTTAAAGGTTCTTTTTTGATTTTTTCAATTGTAAATTTGACAGCATTACTGCTGAACATAAGATTTTTTATTGTTTGTCAGTTTGTCATATGATAGTCTTACGGACAAACATTCACAATTTGACATGTGACAGCCTTATGGCCAAACATTCATACATGTACATGGATTTTATATATGCAGATGAAATTTTTACTAAGGTCTCACAAATTTAGAATGGCTTTAAATGAATTGGAATACAAAGATTTGAATACAATTAATAACTTAAGCCCAATCTATTTGCACAATAAAACATCTCAATAGAGCATTAATAATATTATTAGAAACTAAAGTTTGGCCTCCGAAACAAAGAGATGAATTAGTGCTATATATTTTATATGTACTCCAATATAATCTCTAAGAATACTAAGGAGATAAATTAATATTCTATTAATAAAACATAAATCAGTATCATGGAATAGCAATCCTAAAGAGAAGTTTAAATAATATCAAAATAAGTGGACTGCCAAGTATGAATATAAACATTTTAATGTGGGAGAGGTATGAATATAAATATTTTAATGTGAGAGACATTGTGTTCAAATATAGAGAGGAAGTACAAGGATAAGTTATAAAATATGTATGCATGATCTATGGCTTTATTGCACAAGAGTTCACAAGAAGGTGTTGTTGGTAAAGCATATAACTTGGGATTAGGAAATTCGAGGATCAATTCCAGCACTCCCAAATCTGATGCTCAAACATCATATAAACTCCTGAGCATTAAAGCCATACACATTTATGATGTCCTACTAGATACTAAAATAACATTTTATATTTGAACATTCAGAAATGTAATAGATCAAACATCTGATTCTTTGAAAAACTCTTACTCTCTCAAGACATAGAAAGAAAAATGTCAATCACAAAAGGACATATTCTTACATAAGCTTGAAATTATGTCATGTTTCAGAAGCAGAATGAATGCATAAATAATATAAATTGAATCAATATTAGGCATGACCTAACATAAATCAATCTAACAATTTTTGTTTGCCTAACTATTAAATTCAAATATGCCATGTTAATTGTAATTTTTTTATTAAATAGTTGTTATTACACACCTCAGATAGAATACTCTTTATACTTATTCTATAATATTTAAATGATTTATTAAAATCAGAGAAACTCTTGTTTGTTTAAAATTTCAGGATCAATATATATATCTATAAGGAAAATAACAATCACGGTGCAATCTATTCTTTATTGATAGTTATGAAATGTCATATTATCTTTACTGAAAGGCAATTTTAGGTGGAATATTGAATTATCTTTATTAAAGTAATCAAATTTTTGTTTAAATTACATATTTATCCTGTTTAGCAATGGATGGCATGTGAGGATTCACCATAACAGTCATCAACAGTTTGTAATTATTATTTTGATTTACCATTGATTATTTGTTATTATAATAAATGAACCACCATTTTTTTCAAAATGGTGGCCATTTTATTTTCAAAATGGTGGCCATTTTGTAAGATATGTAACATTACAGGATAAGAACTTCATGATAGCTTCATCTGAAAATAAAATGGAGTTGATGTCAAAAAATACAAAACAGTACAAAATTTATTTATTATACCATATACAATATTGTAATTGAGATATATTATCTAATTCCCATCCAGGATCTTTGAAAGACACTCAGTATTTTCATTTATGACATGTTCAAAGTAAAGGAGATTTTTATTTTAAATGACTACAAAAAAAATATACTTTAATTTATTATAGCAAGTAATCAGAGCATACTTTAATCACATGAAATATCAAAGTGCACTGATGTTAAATTTTAAGTTGTGAACATTAGCTAAAATATATTTATTTAATTAATATTATGAATTGAAATTCTTCTAATTATTATTTTGGTTGAAGCTAAAATATTTTCATGATAATTGTAAACTATAATTATTGTAATTGTAATCTATTTTGAAAAGTTAATAAATTTTTGCACTATTTGTTCAATTTTAAGTCAATATTCTTATAATTTGTTTACAAGCATTTCAAGAATAGCTCTTTTATTATAAACATACAAATACAATATTGACAAAAATGTTTAATCTTTTATGTAATTAAAACTACAACAATCAACAGGATATTATATATTTTTATAATTTTTATTTAATTTTAATTGCATTTATGCAAAATAAAAATAAATCATAAACTGCAACTTTAAAAAAAAATTAATAGCACTCCAAAAATTTCAATGTTTTAATGGTTAGATATTACAAAAAAAATATTTGATAATAGAACATAAAATATATAAAAATAATTTTAAAGTGTACATTATCTTAGGTTAATTTTTTTTAAAAAAATGTAATATTTTGAATAGTTGATTTTTTTTCTAAGTGCTTTATTTTAATTTAACCATCAACTATAGCAAGTAGTATATAATACCACTCTCAATTTGCAAATGTACTAATTTTATATTATTTTTTTAAATTGAAGAGATGTTTATCTCAATATCTTTCTAGTTAAATCTCTATATTGCAAATATCAGTTTAGTTTAAATTAAGATTTTGTGCCTTCTCTTTTTCTTATTTAATGTACCCATACCATTTGTAGTCTAAACTGCTGTAAATTTTTTACACCTTTGTTAAATGACCACTTTTTTCTACTTTTAAGATAAATATTGTAAAACTTATTGCAACAAATGATTACAATAATAAAACGCAAATTTATTTTATTATAATTACTGATTGTAAGAAATCAATTTTATTTCTCCATTTTCATATTTTTATGACTGTATACTTTTAATTTTTTATACATAAAATAAGCAATGACATTTGATACAGGTTATAGTCAATATTTATGCAAATGGTATTGTTGTCATTGCAGGTTAGTGAATCTTGGTTCTGTAAAATATTTTCTGCCTTCATAAGAAACAGAATGGTGGCCCATCAATGAAAAAATTATTGCTTTTTAAAAAAAATTAATGCTACCAAAATATTTTGCTACATTATATTTATCCATAGATAAATACTTTTTAAAATAATAAAATCCACTTTAAATTAAACAAAATTCAATGTATCTGTATACAAAGGAAGTAAATCACCCTCCATCAGGCTATGACTTAAAAACATTCTAAATGTTGTACAAAGGATCAAGAGTAGAAAGAATTCACTCTATTCTTGATCATTTGTTCTACATTTAGAATGCTTTTATGTCATAGCCTGGGAGAGAATGCTTTATTCCCTTTGTTTACTAATATCATTAATTAATACCCTTTTGATTTAAGCATTATTTTTAATGAGTTTTTATATATTTTGAATTTAAGGTAAGTAATTATTTTTTCTTCATAGAAACTCATATAATTGCTTATATTTTATATGTCATAGCATCGGCCAGGACATGAACCCACACCCATCTGCAACTAACTACTTGCTTGCAAGGCAGGTGAGATGACCTCTCATCTAAGAATGCTTGACTATAATTGCTTATATTTTAAGTAAGAATTTGGTTTATAAGGTATTTTGGGAAATCAATCAAGCTTACTGTCTGGTGTAAACATGTATTATAAGCTTATAATTGAGTCTTCTTAATACCAACATTTAGATTGTTTTTCTGTATTTTAAAAACAAAGTTTTAGTATAAATACTATGGTATTATTAATATATTCTTTAAAAATTCTTCAATATAATACAAGAATTATAATGTGACTGAGTTTAATAATCATCATTTTTAACTTACAAAAAACAACATAAGAATATAGAAGCTTTTTATAATTGTTAAATTATTTTTTAATACATTTATTTATCATTATCCAGTGATAGAATTTAACATTTGTAATTACATTTAAGACTTTTTTATCTAAAATTTCTCAGTCTCAATAAATCAAAAACCCACTCTTAATCAAGAGTTTTCTACATTAATTTTTTTTTCTGGGAATACTATTTTCCTGAAACCTTTTTTAAAATAATTTGCATTGAAAATTACATTTAATTTTTTTACTAACTGAATTTTATTTGTATTGTGGATTTCAAAATAAAAGAATATAAAAACTATGTTTTTATTAATATAAATCACATTATCCGGATCAGTGGTTTTCAACATGAGGCACATGCCCCACAGGGGGAAGGCAATTTGATTTTTAAAATGGGTAATTCGAAAACAAATTATTAACAGTGAATTTGAAAATCCTCTAATTGTTCCTATATCTTATTATTCATAAATTAAGCTAAGAATGTTTTTTTTTTAATTTCCCTCTTTCCACACCATCATATTCTCAGTATGTTTTATGTTAAAATATAGGGAATTTGAACTCAGATTTTCAAGCAACCTTCAATTATCCACACTATCTCATACTACTGATACATATGACCACACACACATATAAAACATAAAGAATCATCAATATATGTATTTTGTGCTAAACCAGCACTCATCAGTTGGTCCAGATTATCATCTTCCACATATGAGTTCAGCACAAAGTACATATACTGGTTATTATTTATCTTTTCTACACATGTGTTGTCATCTGTATCAGTAGTATGAGATAGTGTGGATAGTTGAAGGTTGCTTGAAAGTCTGAATTCAAATCCCCTATATTTACAATTAAGTTCCAGGTATAAGAATGCCTATATTTCAAATCTTTTATGCTTAGATAACCTTTACTTCTTATATCTCCATTGTTACATGGAGCAAATTAAGTGGCTTAAAACTTCATTGTTCTTCAACTCGAGGTCACTTTTTGAATAATAAGAATTATATGTCATGGGAGAGTTCATGGCAGGGGTGCTGAGATGCTGGAAAGACTGGCCTGGATGAAAGTCAAGTCATTTATACTTTATCAAACATTATTAAATTTATTGAATATATTGTTAGCTATTTAACAATATGTTTGAGATTACAGTAAACTATTTCACAATAACAACATTCTTATGAAGGTATTTCTTAAAAACTGGTTTAATAGAAATAACATTTAGTTAAAAAGCCTCACATCACTACATGATTTCATATCACTAGTATATAAAGATTACAAACTATATCCTAAAAATCTTCATAAGAACCATTGACAAACATATTTTAAGCATTGCTTTATTGATCTTGAATGACATTAAATATAAATGAATTGGATTAATTTTGTCAACTGTCATGTCAAGAGATATAATTTAAAATGAAAAATGATTATACAAATGTGCTTGGACAAAAATATGTTGTAGGATAATGTTACTTTTTTTTTTACAGAATAAATAAATAAAAGATATAGAAAAGACAATGTAAAACAAAAATGTTATATGAACACTATTTTGTTTTATATCTGTTTAAATGACCACAAATGTGTAATATTTTAAAGCAAACAAGTTACAATTGGTAAAATGAAAGTAGCAATATTAAATAGTTATAATATGTCAATAGAATTAATGAAATTACTGCAAATATGCAAAGATAAATATAAAATAAGAATGTAACGCTTGTAAGAAAGATTGTTTCATATTCCCATTATATTTTTGTTTTGTACAGGCTTAAATCTGCATTTATATATGTAATATATGTGGGATTCGAACTCAGACTTTCACATGACCCATTACTTTCAGTGTCATCTCATATTGCTGACCCACCTGATCACACACATGTTGAAAAGATAAATAATCACCAATATATACTGAGAGTAGTGGGTCATGTGAAAGTCTGAGTTTGAATCCCGCATATATTACATATATAAATGCAGGTTTAAGCCTGTACAATATATTAATTTCTATAAATAGTGTGTAAAAGGTCTTCACTTTCCTCACATATGTACGTATAAATGGATTATTCTCCTGTACATGAGGGGTCAGAATGACTAATATGTCAACATGGGTAGGATGACAACCTTGGCACTAACAAAGGCTTTGAACATTCCACTATCAGATTTTCAATGAAATGGAAGGTTGAAGAGTTGTGAATTGGAATAGTTTGAAGCCTGTCCATTAAAGTATGAAGATTGGCTATCTTAATATAAAGCTGGGCACTGATTATATATGTGTGTGAGGATAGTAATCTAGACCTACTGATGATTGCTGGTTTAGCATGAAATATGTATATTGGGGATTATTTATCTTTTCAACATGTGTGTGATCAGGTGGGTCAGCAAAATGAGATGGCACTGAGAGTAGTAGGTTGTGTGAAAGCCTGAGTTCGAATCCCACATATATTAATAATCATATTAACATTCACTTGAGTACTACTTTCTAGACAATAATAGCTTAAAATTTCATTTAGAAATCACTGCTGAATGGCTTGCAGATTGAATACAGATGGGCTATCAAAAGAAAAATCTCAAGATTTTTGTTAGGATTACTTAACTACATTTGAACTCAAAGTCATAGAATGAAAGGTTGACATTTTAACTATTATACCACAAGGAGTATTCTATATATATGAAGAAAAATAAATCCATTAAAACCAAAAACATAAAACTGATTGAGAGAATAAAATTTTATTTTGTAGCATGATAAAACAAGTTACTGATTATTTATATATAGTAAATGATTGATTAATGATATAAATAGTTGTAAATATAAAGTAAAAATTTTGATGATAAGCAGACATTGTTAAGTGTATATGTTTTTATATGGTAAATTAAAAATATATATTTATAAAAATTTTCATAATATGTACATGCTTGAAGTGGACATATAAAAATATGGAAATTAAAAGAGGAAAAAAATCATTGAAATAATTAAATTTAGATGTTGACAAATTGTTCAGCATTAAAAGTGAATTGATATATTTAATATTTTCAATATTTTCTCTATGTATAAAACAGTATTAGTATTTCTTTTAATTTATTATATTCTAGATCTGTGAAGATGAGGAAGCCTGCAAAAGATAAATTGAAAGAATATATTTGAAATGAAGAAATAGTGAAAACAGTATCATAAACATTAAGTTTTAGAATCTAGGAGTGTTGAAAGGAATAATGGTACTTATCAGTTAGCCAGACTGTGCCACTAGGTGACACTGCAGTAACCATCAAAAACAATACAAATGATAAATTTCTAATGGAGAAATCACTGAAATTAAAAAACTCTAAGGCAACTCAAAAAAATCTCTAAAATACAAATTACAAAAACAAGAAATCGCTGAAATCACTGCATGGTCATCACTTTAGAAGAAAAAATAATAATTTCATTGTTCTTAGAGGCAAAAAACGCTAGAATTTTTTTAATAAAAATTATAAAAAGTGAATAAATGAAAGTAAGTTTCAATATGAAGGTAGTTATATACTTTTAAATGATAAAGTAGAAAAAGAAGCATTCGAAGAAATAATCTGGACTGCATAAATTGGTGTTTAATAGATAACTGTAAAAATAAATATATATTTTGTTGTAAAGAATCGTTAGATAGAATATAATTTTTATAAACTATAAAATGAAATTGCCCAATTTATACATTTATTAAATTGCAACTATAATAACATTTTTCAGATAATAATATTTGTTTAATTTAGATAAAACAAAATTGTAAGAAATTAACTCAAGTTTTATTTAAAAGAACATTTATCACAATTTTAAATGAAGGTTTGACAATCGATATTAGTCTTTATTTGAAAGAAGAGATAAAACTTATACAATTTAATAATAACTTTTTCATTATTATATTATATATCAAACTAGAACTAACTGTCAAAAAGTAACTAAACAAATTTTCCAAAAACTCAGATATTTCATAATTTAATGTGTGTTATAAATTAAGTGAAGCTGAAAATATAATTAACTGTTTTAAAAGAGAATTGTCAAAAATACATTACGTTTAAGATTAGTAAAGATTAAAAAAAAAGAGTTAAATCTGCCCAATCTCTATTATGTAGATTTTTTTTAAAATAAAAAAATGTACAAAAGTTATAAAAAGCCGAATTTATTAGGAACCTAACAAATTAAAAACAAAAACAGAAACCTTGTTTGAAGATAGTATAACATTTTAAACAATGAATTTATAAGTATATATGTATATACTATAACCTATTATTCAAAATGGTCGAACTAACTATATGCACACCCGAGACCAAGAAAAGAGAAGAGGCTGTGTGATGAGGGGTTCAAACTAGAACTAATCCCACAATACGAAATTTTAATAATATATATTAGAAAGAACGTTTTTAACAAAAATTATATATAAAGCTTAAGATCTATAAAGAGTTATTTACTCTATCAATATCACTAATAATAATAAACAAAACACTATCTGATTTATATAGCTATGTGTGATTCTAATTATACTAATGTCAGTAATGCCTCAGGGTATTCTCATAAACGTTTAATAATCTAATCTCAGGGTATTCTTATAACTTTATACAAAATATATAATTGTGTGTATAAAATAAGCTATCAAAATATTCAATTCTTACAAAATATTAAAAATGCTGGATCAGACACGGTAAAAAATGCCTCTCACTTGGTCAACACAAGCAGGTAAAAGACAGATATTTACCCAGAATTGACCCAAGTATTGAAAATCTCGAAGATAACACCTTGCCCACTCCTATTGATTAGTCATGCCAATGTTTCAGTTGCCATGACATTGTTTTGGTTCTTCATCGATGATATCTACCGGTGGGTTGTGTAGTACATCATAGCTTAGTTAGTACTAAAGTACCTAACTCTTCTAATAAAACTTCAGATATTTTATATTTAATAAGGCTGGCAAGTTATTTCTCACACACAGGTTACTTTTCTTTGAATCAAACACTTATCTCAGGGTTCTTAATAAAATACAATAATTACTATTCTGAAAAATGATTAATTTCAACAATTTTAAACTGATCTATTCTTGATAAGATTAAAATAGCAAATGGATTTTATTGTATTCCTTCATATCAGATAATTTAATATTAAAATGGAAATGGTGCAAGAAAATTGAGTGAAGAAAATATTACTTCTTAAAAATGAAGTGTAATTGGGCTGGTATTTATTTATAAAATGTGTAGATGATAATAATTTATCAATTAAGCCAATAAACATCACATTATCATTATTTCCTATGCTTGCTCATAACTGTTATTAAAACAGACAAATATGTATAGAGAGTTTTGCTGTTTTAATAATTTTTCAATTAATAACAAACAGCCATATAGTAAAGAAAATTCTAACAATTAATTATAAAATATTATGTAAAAAATATTTAGACAAATGTAGTCATAATAACAATAATTAGTCAAAATAGGAGTCATAGATCTTGTGACACTATCTCTTAAGCTTGTAAGTTATAAACAATGACGATTGCCAATTCCTCTACAAGCTTTGTGATATATGCTTAGCCAGAGCCAGCACTTAAAATATCTCTGTCAGGAACTCCCCCCAAACACCTGACCATGATTTCGTGCTACCTCTCTGATGAATGCCAAAGCACGAAACCGTGGTCAAGGGTTGGGGGGGGGAATTCCTGACAGAGATATTTTAAGTACTGGCTTTGGCTAAGCATTTATCACAAAGCTTGTAGAGGAATTGGCAATCCTCATTGTTTATAATAACAATAAGTTCTATGAAAAGATTATCAATCATATAACATTGTTCTACTCAAGTTATAAATACCTATGTCTTATCATAAACGTGATGCAACAGCAAAACACTGTATTGAGGAAGGTTGTATGGTGTTTATTTAAAACCTAAGCATTAACTGCAGATAAGATACAAGAATGTTTTATTGCACCCTTAAGCATGCTAATAATAATCACAATAGCAACAACCTCTTTTTATAGGTATCGGACTTATTGTTTAACTTTCTCATAAACAAGTAAAGCATTTACTCAACTCATATTATTATTTTTAAAATATGTAACTTTAATAAAACTGGGCCATCACAGCTGCTGGTCACATGACATAATATACTTTTCAAGCTTATATTAGAGCTAAAACTTTAATACTGTATTGTTAGGAATCGAACTCAACCAAACAATAAAATTTATGATTAGCAATATCATAAGGATAAATCAATATACCATATACTCCTCATAAACTCACATGAGTATCTCTTGGGCAATATAAAAAGAGTAACCTTACAAGTACTTAACTTTATTTTAAATATCTTTTATCATAAAAAATATAAAATTGATTTAAGGGGTCAATATAAAATATAAAAGATTAACCATTATGGGGCTATAGATATTTTACAGAAAAACTGATCTCCAATACATAATAGAATTATAAATGCATATATTTGTCTGATTTTTCTAATAAATGCAATATATTACCTGGATCTTCCTTATGAGATTTTCTTTCTTGAGAAATTTTATTAAACCATAATAATTAGTAATAATTTTAAAATATTAAATTCATTAAACAAATTAATTAACTATAGGAGATGCATAAAATTTATAATCTACAGTCATTAAACAAATGTCTGATAAAATTTATCAAGGCACACTTTTAATTATTCCAATCATATCAAAATATTATTTGGTATTTCCATAAAAATGTATTTGACACAATGCAGATAAGGGTATAATTAATTATGGAGGCTGAGATTTTATAGCAGAAATTTATTACTATTGAGTTTCCAAAGCATTTAACAAATCCAACTATTTATTTATATGCCTGCTTATATGCTTATATTGATGTAGTAATTAATTCTTTTAAAGAAGTCACTTTCATCAATTATAACATTTCTAGATTAGGTATACTTTGAAGGTGTAACCCCAATGAATATAAATCCATTATCTTTTGTATTCCTGTGGGCACAGTAGTTTTACACAAATGTTAATTCATTGGTTAAATTAACTTCTGCATTGAAGATGAAACTATTCTACATAACAATTTATTTAGGCTGAGCCCTTTCAGAGTTTCGTTACTCCATAATCATAGCCTTGTATATTGTCAATGTAATTGTATGCAAATATATGCAAAAATATTTTTTTATATTATCCATATTCTGGAAATGGCAAAGCAAGTGTCTTTTCTATTTATAAAGTTGGTGTCCCTGGTAATAAAACAAGCTTCTTTGATCTTTTTTTTGATGTTGTTCCTCTCTGTACATAATATATCGGCTTTGGAGGGCTCAAATTTCTGGTTAAGCTCTTGCTGATGATCAGCAAATATGGAACTGCCTTTGTTGGTTACTTCTCATGTGTATCTGTGTTGAGTCAATCTATTGCCAATTGTGGTGTGAGTCTCACCATAGTAAATAGCACTACACCCATCTGAGGGCACCCAATTCTATACACTACCTGGGGGGTTGCTTCAATGTTTCTTTTGTCTTTAGTATTATTGATGAACCTATTGGTGTTTGGAGGGGTTCTAAATCCCAGTTTGAATTTCAAACAATCCCCAGGAGGTATATAGAATTGTGTGCCCTCAGATGGGGTGTGTGCTGTTTACTATAGTGGAACTCATGCCACAATTGGCAATAGATTGGCTCAACACAGATACACATACACACAAGCAATAACCAAAAAAGTAGGCAGTTCCATGTTTGCTGACCAGCAGCAAGAGCTTAACCATAAATTTGAGCCCTCCAAAGCTGATATATTATGTACAGAGAGAAATGACATCAAGAGAAAGATCAATGAAGCTTGTTTACTACCAGCGACACCTACTCTATAAATAGAAAAGACATTTGCTTTGCCATATCCAGAAAATGGATAATATAAAAAAATATTTTTGCATATATTTGCATACAATTACATTGACAATGTACAAGGCTATGGTTATGGAGTAACAAAACTTTGAAAGCACTCAGCCTAAATAAATTGTTAAGTGGAATAGTTTCACCTTCAACGCATTAGCATAATATTAGTTACAAGATAATGGTGAAATAAAATATTTATTAAATTAGCTTCACAAAAATATCCAAGATTTTAAGTAGCCTTCCACCAATATAATATGCAGCAATTTCTTGATCCATCACTTCAAGTCAGTTTATGATGTTCAGCTAAATTTCAGGTCATTTTCACAATAGATTAGACTAAGTGATTTATTAACCCATTGACTCCAATTCATTTATAAGACTTTTTTCATGTGTCAAAGCATCGACCAGGATCAAACTCAGGACAATGGCTTGTATGGCAGCTGTGCTAACCACTCGGCCACCAACGCTTGACATTTATAAGACTTATGTACTGTTTTAGGTAGTTTTACAAATATAAAATTAAACCATACAGGGATCCATAAATTCATATGAATTTTATACTACTCATTAGAAATTTTAGATTGTCATAGCTAATGTAATTCCAAGTAAGCAATTTTAATCTTTAGAGAAGAGATTAATAATTATTTTATTGTTATCACAAGCTATAGTAGCATTCCCTAAGCAATTTTAAAAATTCACAGATGAATCAAAATATTTAAATTTTATTTCTTTCACATTATTGAATGATACACATTGTTAATAATTTAATTTCTTCATTCAAGACATAGAGGAAACATTTTCCATTAAGGTAAATCTCTACCTGGTTTCTACTCAGACATAATATTGGTGAATGGTAACAAAATAGCTGATACCAGGTTTAACACCCATGTAGTCCTTCAACACATTGTAATTAAAGAAGACTAAATAAATTTGTCAAGTGGTGTGATTAATGATTTCATAATTTTGTACCCACAATACTTCATTTTTTGGATTTGTACAGGAAAATTTAGCTCTTGATGCTAGGAAACGATTGGAAGCAGGCAAGTTTTGCACGTTTCAAAAGTTTAAAACACAAAATTTCACAAATAAAAATGACTTCTAATAATAAATACAAAACTAAATGATTTTAGTTTTTATTTATTTTAAAGTTCTCCCTTTTTATTAATAATGAACCCATTTTATTTAACATTAAAAATAAATTCATTTAAGCATTTTATAATTATACCTTTTCAAATTGCCTTCGTTTTAAAACAAACTTTCGTGGACGCTCACACACGTGTTTAAATATAATAACATTTGCTACTATTATTGAGTGTATTATTGTTGATAGTGTAGCTATCATAATCAAATTGTTAGCCGAGGGTCATCGCACCGGCCTTGCAAGCAAGTAGTTGGTTGCAGACGGGTGTGGGTTCGCGTCCCGGCCGATGCTATGACATATGAAAAAAAAAATTACGATTGTGTTAATACTATTTTAAATATCTTTATGACCTTAAATTAAAAAGTTATATAAATCTTTACTATACAATATATTTTGTAACACCATATTTTAATGTCTAAATCAATAATCATGATTATAATCTAAAAAATTTTATTGGCTAATCAAATATTGATGTTTATTACTGGGTTTTTTTTAAAAAAAAAAATAAAATAAAAAAAATTATCAACTGTTATTGTGGTAAATGATAAAATTGGAAGTGATATTCATATTATTACCTATTAGAGTAGTTTATTAAAATTATCTAAGATATTTCCCATATAGATTTTCATCAATTATATCATTCCAAAAATATGCGTCTCAATCCATTTTTTTTAAAGTGCGTTTAATATTGATTGAAAAATAAACACACGCACATAAAATCAATGTTAGAGGGAAACCTATACAGGATTTAGACATTAAAATACGGTGTTACAAAATATATTGTATAGTAAAGATTTATATAACTTTTTAATTTAAAGTCATAAAAATCTTATAAGGTTTGTCAAGCGTTGGTGGCCGAGTGGTCAGCATAGCTACCTTCCAAGCAGTTGTCCCGGGTTTGCTTCCTAACCGACGCTTTGACATATATATATATAAAATCTTTTAAGGTTTGAGATTAAAACCCATAACACTGTACAATATATATACACACACAGTAACTTTTTTTGTCATTATAAAAGATAATTTAATGGTATGTCAGTCATTGGTGGCCGAGTGGTCAGCACAGCTGCCTCACAAGCAGTTGTCCCGGGTTCGCTTCCCAGCCGATGCTTTGACACATGAAAAGAGAATATATATATATTTACTTCTTCATGATTATTTTAATCCGATAATAAGAGCTTTTGGCACGTATAGATAATCCAGACACCAAGGGTTGCTAGCAGACATGTTTCAGTACCATAATGATCCCATAATCACAACTGATGTTATACTTGTTTATATTAAAAAGTATCAATAAATCGAATATAAATTCCTGCTAATTTTAAAAAATAGCAATAGGTTTTATTATAAATTCCATTCACAGAACTAACTCAAATCTATAACAATAAATTTAATAATTCAAGCTATAGGAATTTTTTTTAAAAAACAAAAAATGACTAACATGGGTTAGTCTTTTTTTATGAAGAGTTCAATCAAATACAAAATTATTCAGAATTTTCAATACAAATATTTATATTAAAATGTTTATCACATACATATAAGTCATGGTTATTTTTAGTTAATAAAGTTAAATGAGGAATATTAAGCAAAAATAACAAATGTTGTTTTTTTATTTTGCAAGAGAAAAAAAAGGTCTTTATTAATCCCTAGCATGAAAAAGGTTTTTTTAACAGGCCCTTATATAAAAGTAATCAAAAAGAAGGTATTACTCATAAGGATTGCTAAGTGTTTGACTGTTAAATTTGAAAGGTTTTATATTTTTGTTCTATCGTTACATACTCATTTATCAAATAGCATTGGATAATTATCTGGGTTAACTTGAATCAACTGCCTAAAAAAATCCTGAACTTGAATACTGCATGAAAAAAAATTGAATTGACTGTCACTAGATTTACATACAGCTTGTAGGCATAGGTTTGTACTATATTCACATATCACAATGAAGAAATGTATGTATGCCAATGTTTAAGTTTAAAAATGCTGTAATAGTCAAGTTTTGTACATCCACGTAACAGAATCTAGAATTCAGGCAAAGAGACCAAAGCTGACCAGACTAGGAGTGTAACATCCTGAATCTGACCATGCTCCAACTCATCTGCCAGAACTTCAAGACTCAAGACCCTAAAATTACAATAATAGAGCATCCTGTGGATAGATTAGAATCAAGAATTTTTATGACTTACATTGGTACCCTGGGACCAAGTGTCATGCTGCTAAAACGTCAGGGTGGCTAACACGACTGCCTGGAATTATACAACAGGTCTTACTAGTGTGCACCCTGTAAGAAGGTAAGATGGGATGGACTTTCCCAAGGTCCCATCTTAAGGAGAAGATGCAGCAAAATGTTAAACAGTAAACGTGAATTTAATAAATCTAATCTGCCAAGGGAAGGTATAACAATTATTATTGCAGAAATACGGGGTACTAGCCTGATCAGTATTACTATTATGAGCCAATTCTAACAATGCCATATAATCAAGTGACATTAGAGGGATAAAGAAAATATAATAAAACTCCAGTTTATAGGTTTCAATCTATACACATAAATTATTACAAGGGAGTGGAAAGTATATTTGATCGACTGGCCAAATAATTACTGAATATACTTTCATATTACTAAGACTAGTACATTACTCTATTCAGAAATCTCAATAAGATGGGAATTTAATAGTTAGCTATATTTACAATTAAATAAGAATTATAGGAATTCAAACCAGCGAGCATGGAGTATGTCATTAAGAAACAATTATGGGAAGATATTTGCAATTATATCGTCAAATATTTATTGTTTAAATGCTCGCTGCTTCATGCATTGGCATATAAATAACAAAAATAACAGTAAAGAAATATTATAGGCACTACCGCAGTGATAGACAAAAAAATTAGTGTAGGTTACATTTAGTTTAATTAAGATATTTGTAAAGATATAGGCAAGTTATACAAATGAAATAATATTTACTTTAACGAGAATTTATAATGCAACATTTATAGGATTTAGAAAATTACATTAGTTTATCATTTGTTAGCTTTAAACTTTTAAATAGAAAAGTTGGATTTAGAAATAGTTCGTTAACAGAGCTCTGCAGTTATAAATTGGCATTACCAATTACTTGCTGAACTAAATAAGCAGGTGTTGGCTTTCAGGTACTGTAATGGTCTTATTGAGCAGGCATAGCATCTACATTATGGAAGTAGGCTGTTGCTGGACAGTTTCATGTTGCAGCTCCTGTGGTTGAAGCAGTTGGCACACCATTCTTCCATGCATTTTAGAAGCAGCCATTGCCTTTCTCCAGTCAGATCTTTCATAGATCAATCTGACATGGATTAGGTATAGTGACGCTCTTTTAAAATTAATGACCCCATATCTCAAACTTAAAATATACCCTATCTATACTTTTTATTTCAAAGTACTTAACTAGAAAAGAACCTGTTTTGCCTGTAAACCCATTAACTCTAAAATATCACATTAAATTATAAGATTTCCCAATTTGTTCAAAATACTTTTGTTTAGGTTTCCATGGCTCCTTCAATCCTCCTCTAGGTGTTAAATGGTGGTACTCCAGCGATTTTAATGAATACACTTTTGCTGTAAACAAATTTGTGTATAGCAATTATCAACTTTCAGACTTTGATTTAAGCACAGGTGCAGTGGACTTAAATGCAAATCTGTTTATGGCTAACTTTTTATTTTTAATTAATATAACTAAAAGCTTTTTGCACTTTTACAAAATTAAATCATGCCACTCTATATATATTATTATATAAGGTGAATCATACATCCATATACGAATTTATATTTAATAAATTTAATAAATTAACATTTCTATTACTTAAAATTATAACATAAATCATTTCTTTATGAAATATGAAATTTAAATCATTATATTCGCTGTAACATTTACTAGGCCATGTATGTACAGTGTTTATTCATATGGGCATATATAGTGCTGTTCACACAGCTATGATAGTGAGGTTTATACATTTATTTATTAAAATGAATATTTTAATAAGGTTTGAACCCAGCACAGATAGGTTTGGTAGTTAAACTAAAATGTGCACCAAGAAGTGCTTAAACTTGACTGTTACAATGCATATATATGTCATTAAAATCAATCAGTGCTTAATCAATCCTAATAACAATCAACGATTTCAAACTGTTAAATATACTTAAATTATACACTATCTTTAAAAAATGTATATAAACAGACAAATAAAAAGGATTAAAATTGGTAAATTCAATAAATTTCGAAAGGAAATACTTTTTTTTTTCACTTTATTATTCTTTAGAAATTAAATTGGTAGCAAACTCTCCATAAAATAGCCCCACCTAGTGCAAGTCTTAGTAATCTATGGATGCAAAAAGGGTTTTGCATAAAATCCATACACAATGCCTATTCATACAATATCCCCAGATTAGTTTCTAGCTATCAAATTTTATCAGTGATAAGTCTTGGATCAGAGAGCACTGCACCTAGATCTTAGGATCTAATACAACTTCAGAAACCATCTTTTACCCATTTATTTAACTATAATGTTAAGAGGCCAATATGAAAACACAATGATGTTTTCACCAATCCAAACTCATTTCTAGAGTGATCACTTCGTTACTTCTAACATGACTACTCCAAGTAATACTCCTGAAGTTTATATTAATAGTTTACAGCCAAAATTATCTATATAAATATACTTCTTATCATAATTATTGTGGTTTGTAATTAATCAGATTTTTCCAATAAAACTGATTCTATAAGAATGATTTGTTTAGAATTATATACTTTTATACTACAATAATTATGTATTGGATCCATATTAATTGAATAAGAAAATGACATTTAGATATAAAACAGCCATTAAACAATATCAGAACGAAAGCATCTTCACCTGCTTTATTGCATATAATTCTTATTATTTATTTCTGACATCATTTCTTTGCCTCTTCTCCATTTCTTCTTCACTTATTTTTAGGTAAGATGTGGTAGTCACGAGTCTCTTCTTTCAACAGATATCTTTCAGGCATTTATTCAAAATTTATTCTTTAAAATCAATCTTGACTTTTGTCTTCTGAAGTAAATACGAATATTTACATTTAAAATATATATACAGCCATAAGCAGGACATGTTAGCGGGCTTGAACTTAAGTATGATCTTTTATAACACAATGCAATTGACATTAGGTTTAGACAAAAAATTGTGGATAGTTCTATTTAGAAATCTCTTTTTAATCTAACATTAAAAGATATTAGGAAAAAATATTTTAAAGATGACCTAAACCAAAAAATTTGGTTAGGTGACTGCATATAGAGTAGTATTTATTTAAAAAGTACAATGTAAATTCATCCATTTTATATTTATAAGGCAATCTGACAAAGAGAATATAAGTGGTGCTTGGAAAATTAATCAGACATATATATATAAGTAAACATCTTTTAAACAATCCACCTCAGGGCAAATGCTTCTACAATAGCTCTATACAAGAAACAAGAAAATTACCGGGCTCTCTCATTTTTCAGGTGGTAAAGTTTGAACAACTTCTTGCACCTGTTTTATTTTTTAATTAAGAATAGCAAAACATCCATTTACTGACTACTATTGAATGGTTAACTAAGTTGGATATCTGAACAAAAATCGTAAGCATAATTAAAAACTGCTACCTGAACTCAATTTGAACGTATATAAATCTATTTGAGTAATAAAAAAAGAGTGGAAAAAAAAGTATTGTGTCATTAACAATATAATAACATAGTTGTCCGCTGCGCATTTTGGCGTAGTTGGGAGTATATATTTTGTTAGGTCTTTTTTTTTGCAGATGATATATTTTTGTGTGCAGAAAGAAGAGAAGATATGGAAGTTATGCCGAGGACATGTGTAAGGATGGGTAAAAAGATGGGGATTAAATTTAGTGAAGAAAAATCAAACATAATGATGGTTAATACTGGGGAAAGAGAAGATGTCGAATTTTTATTGGGAGATATTAAGTTAAGGGTGGTGAATAGATATAGTTATTTGGGAATTATTTTAAGGAATCAGAAAAATTATTTGGATGAATGGGAGAAAAAAATTGATGAATGAAGCAAAGAAAAGAAAGGGATTGATAAAGAAATTAACAGTGTTTTCATATAATAAATATGATGGAGCTAGAATTATATGGAAGGGAGTTGCAGTAGCAGTAGCAGGATTAACATATGGTAATGATGCATTATGTGTTAGTAAAGGGGTATTAAATTACTTAGAAAAAGTTCAAAGGGAAGTGGGAAGACATGCATTGGATGCAGATGTATGGACAGCAAGGGAGGCAATTCAAGGAGAAATGGGATGGTCAAGTTTTTATATGAGAGATGTAAAAAGTAAAATGAAAATGTTTGGTAGATTGCAATTTATGGATAATAAAAGAATAGCCAAAATAGTATTTTATTGGGTTATGAGTAAAGGGCACATTACAAGATGGGTGAGAAAGGTAATGAGGTATGCAAAAGATTTGGATAAAGAATTTATATCAGTATATTTGTACAAAAGATGGGATGATTGTGTTAGGAGGATTGTTGAGTGTTATAGTGGTAAGGGATGGGATAAAAGAATAGATTTATTAATAAAGAATAGGAAGTTAGAAAAATGAAGAACTAGTATGAAGAGTAAAAAGAGTTTAAATATATATAGAAATAAACAGAATATTAGGTGCGAGTTAATATAAGATAATAGTAAGAAAAATAGTTTATTGTTTTTAGAATTTTTAGAATTTTTAAGTAGTTTATTGTTTAAGGCTCGAATGGGATGTTTAGCAACAAGAGAATATGCATGTAAATGGAAAAATGTGGATGATTTAGTTTGTAAATTATGTAAGGAAGGAATAGAAAATATTAGGCATTTGTTAATTGAATGTAAATGCTTGAAAACACAAAGGCACATATAATGAAGTTATGGAAAAATAAATATGATAAAAGTGATTATACAGAAAGTAGATTATTGTTTTTTATGCTGTGTTTGGAAAAAGGTAAGGGAGATTTAGATATAAAGGACTTAGAGTTGACAAAGATTATGTTGTTGAAATGGGATGGATCAGAATATGGGAAAACTTAGAGTGGGGAATGAAAAATAAAATGGCTAACAGATTTCTCTGGGCATAATTGCTGAGAGATTCTTGACTTCGTTTAAGGAGAAGCTACAATACATCACATCCTCTATAGGGAACTTCAAAATGATATGTAATCAGAGGGCGTTACTGGATATTTGGATATAATGAAGTTATGAAAGAATAAATATGAAAAAAGTGATTATACAGAAAGTGGATTATTGGTTTTTATGCTGGGTTTGGGAAAAGATAAGGGGATTTAGATATAAAGGCCATAGAGTTGACAAAGATTATGTTGTGGAAATAGGATGGAGCAGAATATGGGAAAACGTAGACTGGGGAATGGAAAATAAAGTGGCTAATAGGTTTCTCTGGGCATAATTGTTGACAGATTCTTGACTCCGTTTAAGGAGAAGCTACTGTACATCACATCGCATCACACCACATCATCTTCCTATGAACTTCCGAGCAATAAAACCACATGCCTTTTTTTAAATAACATAATTATAAAATTTAAGAAAAGAACAATCAAAAATTGTCAATATTTGAAGCAATAGCGTATTTCTAAAGACAAGAAGGCAATAATAATACAAATGTGCAAAGACAATACAATTGCCATATTAGATTTTGATATTAAAATTAATACGCTTTCGGCATCAGTATGATAAAGAGATTTGAAAAAAATCTCCGTCAAAAAAAAAAAAAAAACGGACACATTCTTGCTTTTAGAACGGATGACTAAACCGGAATTATTTTTAATTATAGTTAGGCTAAATAAAAATAAAACCATTGTATAGTTATAAAAGAAAAGAAAGAATTGCATTTATTTTTTAATTTTTAAAATTTTTTGTATATTAGATGTTAAGTGTAATCAACAATATTTATACACTAGTAAATATTTCTAATCTTTTATATTTTAGTAAACAACTTCCTTTCTACGATAATAGTTTTTAAAGGAATGATAATATTTTTTAAAGTGAATAACATGAAATCTTTCAAAGTCTGATAAAAACGAATTCAGCATTAAAGAAAATAAAAGTTATAATGAAAAACAGCATCGCCAAAAGCTTCCAGGAAGACATACTTGACAATCGTAAACTGTCCTTTGTAATTAATTTTCCTGTTATCGACTGAATACTTAACTAGTATATTAATTAGATTGGAAAAACTGTGGGTGAAGTAATTAAATATAGAAAACTTGACGCTATATTATCATTACTTTTAGAAAAGGGAAAACGAAAATATTCTTAAAATTTTTTTTTAAAAATAACTACTAGAATCAAAATCTTTCTTTATAACTAACCATGTGTACATCATGCTGCGTAATAATAAATCTGCGCAAATCAGCTTAGAGGTGTATAGGTTAATAGGTTATTACGATCAAGCAATAATACAAAACATGTAAAAGCGTGTTTTTTTTTTTTTTGTTGTTAAACGTCTAGAAAAGACATCTTTGGAGTTGGTAGGATGGTTATAGAAAAACTCACTCAGGGGTTTCATCACAAAATTTTGTAGAGGAGGGAGCAAAGATTGGAGATAAAAAATTCCATCAGTAAAATTTTGTTTATCTATCATAAGAAGATTATGGAATATAATATTGCATAAATATACCCGGTGCATATAAAAGAAACAATAATTAATATATAGATAGATAATCACACATTATACCTCATCTCTTTCATGATTATAATTTATGAAATATTTTTACTCAATCGATAGGGGGGGGGGCACTGTAGATGTCCATGAACGCTTCCATTTCTTTTTCTTGGATCTGATTCATTCATTGATGTATATTACTTGATATGCAAGTTCATGCTATCATGTTTATGCTTATTTAGCATGTGAACGAAAAATTATATATATTGTTTAAACTGCTTAAAAAATATTTTTATACATCTAATAAAGTCTCATCTGCATTTGAATGCCAAATCAAATGCTTGGAAGAAGATGGGCTAACCATTATATCACCAAAGATTTTTTATATGTATGTTTCTGTGTATAATATGCATAGACATAAAAACAATCATTAAAATGAGAATATTTAAAAGTAGAGCTAGATGGCATAAGTAAATTTATATCTTATATATATAAATATTAGCATCAGCATGGGATTTGAGTTTTCATCATCAGATTTTCAATGATATGGATGGCTGAAAAGTTGGAAGGTGGAGTGGATTGAAGCCTGTCCATTAAAGTATGAAGATTTGCTATCTTAATATAAACAGAGCACTGATTATATATATATATATGTGTGGGAGATGATTATCCGGACCAACTGATGAGTGCTGGTTTAGCATGAAGTACGAATATTGGTGATTATTTATCTTTTCTACATGTGTGTGGTCATGTGTATCAGTTGTATGAGATAGTGTGGATAGTTGAAGGGTGCTTGAAAATCTGAGTTCAAATCCTCTATACTTATATAAAATCTATATTTTCTCCGTTGTCTGATTGGTGAATATATGTTTGTCCAATGCCATGTGTAAATTTCACAACCACTATGTTTATGCAAATAAATTAATTCCATTATTAAGTAAAAAATGCTGGGGAAAAAATCAGTTTGAGTATTTTTAACTACAGAGAATTAGTATACATTTTATTGTAAAGATTCCCAGACAGCTGCAAAAACAGTCTCAAATGTCAATTTCATAATTCAGAATTAAGGCACCCCATGCTTTCATTGATATCAATCCCCTAATATAGTTCAGATGAATGACATACTCAGCAATGTTTAATAAAGAAACATATTTACATTAAATCTTAAAAAAATGTTAAAGCAACCAATTAAAAAAATATATTACAAATATTATACTTATATAATATTACAAAAATATTCTGCATTTTTGTATTCCAACATTAACAGTAATTATTAATAAAGGGGAAAAAACTATTATGATTAGTAGTGATGCTATCAAAACAAAAGATATTTTTTATTCAGAGGATTATATATAAAGCTAAAAAATAAGCTCTTAATGAGCTTTGCAGAATATCTTCAACCTTAGACTGGTTTCTGCTACTGGCTTCCTCAAGCCCGTAGCAGAAACTAGGCTGGGGTTCGGATATACAGCCTGTTAAGACCTTATTTGCACCAGTAGCAGAAACCATTCTGAGGTTGGGGATATTCTCCAAAGCTTGTTAAGAGCTTATTTGTGCCAGTAGCAGAAACCGGTCTGGGGTTGGAGATATTCTGCAAAGCTTGTTAAGAGTTTATGTGTGAGCTCTATATATAACATTTGTAATACAAGCTTGTTAAATTAGGTCATGTGACATGTGACTTGATTTCTTTGTCATTTTACTCAGAGGATGTTCAAATAAATATATATATATTTGTGCCTTAATGTTGTCAAATATAACAGATATATTTAAAAATGTAAATTTTAATTTAGATTCATTAAAATTTAGAAATTTATTTGTATAATTTTAAAATGTTTTGTTTAATTTACATTGAATCTGAAAGCCTTAACTTTTTGTATTTCATCATAACGATAGTCTTTCAGGCCAGTATTTTAAAAAATTCAATATGGCATTTTAGACCGAAGCAGTTAAAAAAACCAGGCCTTTATAAGGCCAGGGGCATCTGGTTATTATATAAATGTTTGTTTATGACTTTATAACTTAACAATTTAGTGTATCTTGAAGAATCTTGCATAATTTCCTTTCTTTTTTGTTTGTATATAATTTTTATAGCATATCAATTTTAGCTTTAACTGCTTTAAAAAAAATTGTTATTTGCAATATAAAAATGCAGGAAAATGTATATTGTAATTATTTTAAAATGACATCATAAAAAAATAAAAAGAGGGCAGCACTGGTTGAAAGATTACAGAATTGGAAAATATTTTAAATGAAAATCATTTTTGGTAAAGCAAGGAAAAATTTGCTTTTGTAAGTATATTTTTAAATTAATTAAATTGCATTTGTAACCATGTATTTAATTTTCCATTTGAATAATGCCCAAATTTAGATCAGTTATAATAATGAATTTAATAAACTTTTAGGATTTGCATTTAAAATATATATTTAACAAATGTTAAAATAAAATTTTAAATTGCACTAGTAATAGCAAGAGAAATATTAAATGAATTTGATAAACTTTTATACTGTGAGATTGAGGAAATTTTAAGATGTCTGTTTAAATATATTTAATATATGAAAAAGTAAATTTTAAAATGATGGGGTACCACACAAGAGAAATACTGAATTTGATAATTTTTTACCATTTCCATTTAGTAATTAAATTTGTAAAGTGCATACTCATTATGTAAAGTAATATATATTAAGGCTATAACCTTAAGACTATGTGCCTGAGAAAATGACAGTAGGGATCTCTGCAAATCTTTAACACAAGATTTGCAGAGGTCCCTACTGTCATTTTTTCAGTTGTGTTAAAGATTTGCAAAGGTTCATACTGTCATTTTTTCAGGTGCATAGTCTTAAGGTTATAGACTTAATATATTGTGCCAGGCATTATCAAATGGCCTTACACAAAATCTGCTGTAAAGAATATTACAGCAGATACATATATAGATTTGTACATATTAGGCACAACAAATATATAAATGCGCTATATTAATAATGGAAGTTGGATCTGAGCAATTAGAATACCCACACACACCAATCTAAAACAGACATTTAATGGTCACACAAATATTGTACACGTATAATAAACTCATGTATTTTTTTTATTTTTCATTTTTGTATATTTTATGATATGTTATTTTATGTATTTTGCTTTTTTCGGAAAAATTCAAATAGAAAAAAGCAAATTTATTAAACAAATGGATCAAATGTTGGAACATATTAGTAAAGTAAATAATTAAAGCAATTGTTCCAACATACTTGTATATATTTTTTTATTATATTTTTTTTAATTACTTTTCTAAAAACTAATTTTATTCTGTAAACTAAGAATGTTAATTGCTTTTGCAAAAATCTGATCAAAAGCAAAATGTTTGATAATGCTATAATTAAACTGTTATCTTTTTAAAAATTCTTTTGAATTGATTTTGTAAGCAAGTGGTCTGGGTTATTCAAGATGGAAACCATGATATCAAACTTAAAATGTAGAATTTAATCGGAGAGATTGTAAGAAATGTTATAATCAAAATGATAAGATAAATTGAAAGGATTGGCTGATTCATACTTCTCAGAGGGCTAGTGGGATTGATATAGTTTAGTCAGTGCTGGGAGATTCATGCTTTCTTTGGCAGTCGTTCTGGGCAAGTTATTCACTTTTTTTGGCTCCAGAATTCTCCAAGCAACCAGCTACTTAGAGATTAATTTATGAACAGGACTACTGCTGACATTTTCTAAGAAATCCATTATACAGTTCTTTTAAGAACTCTTGATTTCTTAAGGATTTGAGGAACCAGTCAGACAGCATATGAACATTTATTAAAAGTCCTAATTATTATTAGACATATACAAACAGAAGAAGATATGGAGCGATCTACCAGAGAGTCTAGTAAAATGACCATGGGGTAGACAACCAGCCAGTGCACCACCCTTTCTCTGTCCCAAGCCATCAAGATGTGACCATGCCAGTTCCAGCCGCCCGCGAAAATGATAAAAGCAGCGTTGCCTATGCCTAAATAGATGAAATCCTCACCGCACAGCCAGTTAACTTGAAGCCCACTCAGAGCCCAGAGGAGAAGAATGAAGACGCAGACATAAGTTTATTTTAAGATGTTTTATTAATATTGAGATAATTAACTTTGATATTTCCGATTAAATATATTCTTATTTCTTTATTATTATTATTAATCATTTAAAAAAGAGAGTTTATCTCTCACATATGTATATTGGATTTACAGTTATTAAGGGCATAAATGTTAAAGCTTTTACTTAAATCTTTTGAGTCAATTTTTCTATTTTAAATTCTAGTATTTTCAACAAAGGTTGCAATGAGATTTTTTTTTTCTTGTTGCTATTCGTTTTCCTATTTGTTACTCCTGAAATTCGTCATATACAAATATACATGTGTATATATGCGTACATACGCTTATAATATTCGGTAAATACGATATCTCATGTTGAATATCTAAAAAATGTATTTAACCGTATATCTTTTTTTTTTAAGTTATTTTTTTTTGTCACTGCTGCACCTCATGATGCGTGTAAGAAGGGATCTATTATAGATTCCCTGTAAGCAAGTCCTTAAATAACTTTATATTTAAAATAGTAAGTGTTTAATTGTGCTGCACGTATATACATGTATAGGAATTTATCTATGGCAAAAAGGAAATAGATACGGTACCTCATGTTGCGTACTATATAGTATCTGAACTAACGCAACCTTATTTGACATGTTGAAAAATATAAAATTAGTGAAATATTTCATAGTGCAAATATATGCATAGTTTTTATTATTATATTTGCTATCAATAAAAAGGTTTTAAAGTCATCAGTAAAAGTATATGCCTGTATAACCGAAGATCTCTAATCTGATATATATATATCAAATCACACAAAGTATAACTTATTTCCACAGGGCCAAAAAAAGCTCAGACCACTTCCATTCTTTATAAAACATTGTAGATAACTTTAGGGATTTATTATTTTCTTATATAAATTGTATTTTATCGATTTCAATGCCTCGTATATATATAGGGGGGGGGGGGGTTGTGATAATTAATTATTTGGTTTTGTTTTTTTATTATATCATCATTAGTATGAAACGGTGGTGGGTATTTGGGATTAAATAAATATTTAATCATAATATTAAACTTGTTTCGTTTTCATATTATTCTTTATATTGATAAAAATGTGTCATTTCCTTATCAACCACGTACCTATAATAATCATTTAACTTAGCCATTTGAAGACCCTAGATGTAGAGTGACTGAGCTAGCCACAAAGGGATATCGCTCTACCGGGGTGTTAAATCTTATTCTTATGCTCCGCTGAACATATGGTATTGCACATCCTTCTAGGAGGGTGAAAAATTCATTTTTTGATTCTTTTCTAGAAGTGGTGCGCAAAAGTCTATTTTGTAAATAGATTTTTCAAAGGTGTGTACTTGCCATTGTTCTAAATATTCGGGCATTCAAATAAGATATCAACTAAAGGGTGTTTTTAACTGGAAGAGTCCTGTCAATCCACTCTTTCTATCAATTTAGCTGGAAATACCAATATACATGAGTACAGACAATCGGCTAGATTGATATCCGTTTCTTTACCTGTTGAATCTTGGTCACTTCATGCTCAGTGCAAGATTAGAAAAAGAATTCCGCAGGGAGTATGGACTGGTACAATATATTACATTTCCATTTAAGTTTATTGTCACATAATAAAGTAAGATAATGTGACTTGTGTACTGAAATACATATTAGAGAAATGAAAATATATTAGCTTTTGGTAATCCAAGTAAAATTTTATTGAATGAATATGTTTAAACTTTGTTTGGAATATGTATTTAATTTCTGACTTGCATATATTATGATGACATTAAAATTTTATAACCATTTTAAAAATTATCACATTAGAAATATAAAATAATCTATTTTAAAATTATTGTTTATTGTATTTAATAAAAGTTATATTTCTTCATGATACTGCAGTCCACATTTATTTCATGCAAACATTACTTAAATATAATTTAATTATCAAACTTTGTAATAATGGTAATGGGACAGCTAGAGAAATAGAGAGAATTAACAAGTGAAATTTTTATTTGTATTCAATACGTCAAAAATAGAATTTAAGATAATAAAACATTAAAAAATGTCTACTGCTAAAATATATCCTCCTCATATATATATATAAATTTGAAGTATATTTTCATAATATTGAATGCAAGGTCATAGATTAGCTTTGCTCATGTTAATAAAATAAAACAGTGTAATGTATTGAGAATTAAAGCATATTTAAAGAGTATTTACTTGAAATTTCATTACATGAGTTATCAACAGTAGTTAAAAATAGCCTATAACATTGTTTATAAAAATGTATTGCGATAATTATTTTTAATTTCTTATAATAGTTATTTTTACCTTCTGTTGATAACTTGTAAACTTTCATATAAACGTTATTTAAATATATTTATTTATCAACTCCCTTTACATTCTTTATATTTAAAAGGTAATAATTAAATAATGACTATAAAATGTATATATATAAAAAATGTAAAATTATATGTTCTTGTATATTTATATTCATGTACTGTATTTGTATTATGTTGTAGTTCTGAAGAAGATTGCTGGGGCAATTGAAACTGTCATAAAGAGTTGTAATTAAAGCAGTGTAAAACAGTAATAAAGAGCATAGATTATTTAATATTACTTTACATTCTTTTAATCTAATAGTATAAGCAAATCCACTGATTCAATTAGTAATAATATAAATAAGATAATTGAATAAATACAAATATTTAGATGAATAAGTAATTTTTCAATTGACAGATAGCTATGCTGGAAAAAACAATCATAAATATTGATTTTGGCCAGATATTTGTATTCTAGCTAGATAAACTATGATTGAAAATGAATAATAATATTTATAGGTAGAGTGACTTCTTTTTTATTAAACATCCTTAAATATCACCTTCGTTAATCAGGAAGCCTCGAATACCTCATTTCTTCCTATGGGAATCTTGACTAACTGATAAATAATCTATGATGCAAAATCATTGTTTTATGAAAATTCAACAATATGTCTTATTTTATTTTAATTATATGGATACTTTTTACATTAGGTCATGTGACATCTGACTTGAATTTTTTTGTAATGGGTACTTTTTAAATAACCTATTTTCCCAGAGATTAAATATTCCTTATCATCATCATCATTTTCAATCATTATCAAACCATTTCTTGAAAGTCTTTCCACATTCAATCAATCTTCTCTGATTTTTAGCTCTTCTCCACATCACCCAAGCACACTTTCTTATTTTATCATCCATCTCACATGTGGTCTCTTTTCAGGTTCTTTTATAACTTCTTTTATATCTTAAATATTTCTATTAATGCCATTACACTATTTTTT
The DNA here is from genome assembly GCA_028023455.1 of Epiperipatus broadwayi. Taxonomy (NCBI): domain Eukaryota; kingdom Metazoa; phylum Onychophora; class Udeonychophora; order Euonychophora; family Peripatidae; genus Epiperipatus; species Epiperipatus broadwayi. Next base: position 12,099,154 of record JAQFVV010012409.1, on the reverse strand, counting down.
TATTGGATAGTTATACAATATGCTAAGGATATTAATTATTAAAACAGGCAAAACTCTATACGTATTGCCACTCAGTGCAAGCCAGAGTAATAAATGAATGACTTGAACATAAACTTCCCATCTAGTGTCTACTTATCCAATATACCCAAACTACTTTCTGGCTTGTAGCCTTTGTCAGTGAGAAGCCTTGGATCTGAGAACACTGCACCTAGATCTTAGGATCTAATGCAACCCTTACTGATGAAGTCCACAAGCCAGAAACTAGTCTGGGGATATTGAATGAGTAGACACTATATGGAGATTTTATACACAAGCATTCCAGCATCCATTGATTACTTTGGATTGCACTGAGTGGCAATATGTATAGAGAGTTTTGCCTGTTTTAATAACAGTTAAGAGCAAGCATAAGAAATAGTGATCATGTGATGTTTATTGATATTAATTATTATTAGGACAAATAAACAAAGTAAAATAATTGTTATGAATTTTTTCACTGAAATGGGAATTAATTGAAGTACTATGATTCTTATTATAAAGCTCTATAAAGATATAGTTTTTATATTGATTACTTTTCTCCTTGCAGTCAGAGAGATGTATTTTTATTTAAATAATCTGATATTACAATTGAACAAAATTTGTGCAATCACTGTGTAAAATTTGAAAATCCAATAAATAAATTTATATTGTTATTCTTTAGTTACTATATATTAAAACAGGCAAAACTCTCTATACAGTAGTGCCACCTAGTGCAAGCCAGAGTAATCAATGGATGCCAGAAGGCTTGTGCATAAAATCCCCATCTAATGCCTACTCATCCAATATCCCCAGACTAGTTTCTGGCTTGTGGCCTTCATCAGTGAGGCGATGAGGATTTTATGCACAAGCCTTCTGGCATCCATTGATTACTCTAGCTTGCTGTGAGTGGCAATACATATAGTGAGTTTTGCCTGTTTTAATAAGTTATAAACAAGCATAAGAAATGGTGGTCATGTGATGTTTATTAGTTTCTATATAAATATAAAAAAGGCTGATTGTAAAACTTGATTCTAATCTAGCCTCTATATACTAATGTTGTGTCTATAACAATTGACAATGCTTTCATAACAGTATGTAAAGACCTATTTTGATATCAGATGAAGTCTTATTTTAATATCTTTAATATATAACTGATCATCATCTTTTTGTGTTAGCCCTTTCCTGATTAGTCTTATAAGGTATCATATTATTTAAATCTTGCAATGATGTATCACAGTACAGTTATTTAGGCAGCAGTTCTTTAAAGTACTGGGAGATGATTTACAATTATCTTTTCAGTATTTATTCTATATTATTCTTATAATTAAATATGAGCATGCATAGAAATTTGGCTTTTCTATATTTTATGCCAAAGCAACTTAACATTGCATTCACCATGAAAATTATTTGACAAATTTTGTAAGATCTTAATTACTACTTTCTGTCTCAAAGACATCTTCAATTACACATCTATTACCTTCAATATTTTATTTCATTTGAGTTAGGCTTTGTCTGTTGTGTGATAAACAAAATGGAGATAGTCTTATGGATTAAATGTGTGATTTACCTTTTATGAATATCAAATACAGTTTCATTTTGAATGTTGTTTTTAATACTTTCTACAAAGACTCTTTAAATACACAACATAATTTTGTTTTAATAGATATATTTTAGAGCCATTTTTGCCACCAGATATTTTTTTCTATGTTATGATGATGCATTTTCTTTTTTTTTTACATTTATACATGTGTGGAAGATGAAGATCCAGACCAACTGATGAGTGCTGGTTCAGCATAAAATACATATATTGAAGATATATTTTTATATTGGCAGGATGGCTCAGTTGGTTAGAGAGTCACCTTAAAATTCAATAATCAAGAATCTAAGGACCCAGGTTTGAATTCCATGCTAGTACTGTCATGGTCAGCCAGCACCACCTGAAGAAGAGGGGAGAATAATACCTCTCAAAATGTTGTGCATATATTAACCTGTTTTCTGTGATATTACTAACAGTTGGTGCATATACTAACTTGTTGCTGTTATATTACTAAGAGATGGTGCATATACTAACCTGCTTGCTGTGATATTACTAACAGTTGAACGTATTTGGAATATTTAATAAAATTAAACTTTTCTAAAGACATTCAACACACATATTAGATGATGGAAATAGTCCAATATAAAAATACAACTAGAACACCATCATCACAAACTTTCAGGAAAACACAATATATTGGAGATTATTTCTTTTTCACATGTATGTGGCCATGTGTATTGATTATATTAGGTAGAGTAAATAACTAAAGAAAGCTTGAAAGTCTCGGTTCAAATCTACTTTAATTAATTTACATAGATTAATAAATTTATATAACCAAAAAATATCATGATTGTTGTGTTTTGCCCTGTTTGTTTTATCCTTATAAAGATATTTCAAATGACCTTCTTTCTTTTTTAGTATCAAATTATATTAATAAATTAAGACTTTTATACTTCCACTGCTTGATTATAACTAATACCATAGTCCTTTTTAAAGGATATTTGTATCCTTTTTGTAAAGTGGATTTATTTTGAAGTCTAATCTTAATATGTTTTGGATTGACAGTTTATGATTCAATTGATTAATGATTCTTTTATGACAATTTATATTTAAAATGACATATTTTAAAACTTCATGCTAATAATGGTTAACATTTTTCTTGTTATATTCCAAAAAATAAAAAAATCTCTCTTTTGGTACTCTAATCGGACTATATCTTTAAACTGATTTGTGCTTTTTTCTTTTATGTTTACAAAATCTTGCTTATAACTTTTTTATTATCTTGTTTTATTTGATTTTGTATATATTTTTTTTATCTGCAAGATATACATCATGAGTTCTTTTTACACTTTATTCTGTTTTAAAAGGAAGTACTAAAATTTATCAATTTACTGGCAATGTATGTACTATCTCACTTTCTAACCTATATCTCATCTTTATTCAAACCGGCAAAACCTTCTATACATATTGCCACTCAGTGCAAGCCAGAGTAATCAATGGATGCCAGAAGGCTTGTGCATAAAAATCACCATCTAATTCCTACTCATCCAATATCTCCAGACTAGTTTCTGGCTTGTGGCCTTTATCAGTGAGGAGCCTTGGATCTGAGAGCACTGCACCTAGATCGTAGGATCTAATGCACCCTTCCAGCAATCATCTTTCATCTCTACTTAGCTACAAAACTACAAGACTTAAATTAAAAACACCATATTATTTTCAGTCCAAGCTTGTTAGCTTATGTAGTCATATAGGTCTGAACTCAGTTCAGTACCTATACATTCTGGTGTCTTTGGTTCTTTAATAACCATAGCCACCACTATCATATTAGGCCATATTGGTTTTAAGGCAATAAACATCACATGATCACCATGCTTGCACTGAGTGGCAATACATATAGAGAGTTTTGCCTGTTTGAATAACATGTGATGTTTAGTATATATCTCACCTGTTTGCTAAATCTTTTGGACACATCTGCATAAATGAATTTTAATTTTGTTTTTAATTAAAATAATTTTTTTGTTGAAATTTATATTTGTTTCATTCTTTTTATTTCTGTACTGCATTTTTTATTTTGAGGATTGTTAATACCTCAATATTAACTCAATTATTGTATAGGCTTTATTTTATTGTTTAGGTGTTCTATGATTTTATTAGACATTCTTTGTTTAGTTTTCATATAAGTTTTTTTAACACATTCAAAAGCTTTATTATCATTAATTCACTTCTAGATTAAATTATTCATGTTTCTTATTGTTAATGTATATTATAAAATTGATCTTCAGTGTCTTATATATTTGTAGGCACTTTTTTTTATCGTTAAAGTAAATGTGTGTTTTTATTGGTCTCCTTCATTACAGCAAATAAACATTAACTAGCCGTAGAAAAGCTTTTTCCACCATCTTTATCTAAAATACCAGAAAGTAGAAGTCATTACACACAAGGTTCATTAGTAGACAGATAGAATTTAGCAGTTTTTATTTTGTTTTGCCATTTATCTAAATAGATTCAAAATACCCATTTACTGACCAGATAGTGAAATGATTATTTTTTGTGGTTTGGCTTAACTGGAAATTCTTATAAACTTTCTTAGATGTTTGTAATTCTTATAAACTTTCTTAGATGTTTGTAGTTATCTAAAAATAATTTTCCATGTTTATCCATATCAATAGTCATGAAAATGACATGAACATTTTTTTACACTAAGAATTTTTTTTGTAAATGCATTACTTATTGAGTTTTTTTTCATGTGTCAAAGCATCGGTCAGGAAGTGAACCTGTGAACCTGGGACTACTGCTTGTAAGGCAGCTGTGCTGACCACTTGCCACCAACGCTTGTGCACATTCTACATGCATTGATTTGGAACTTTAAAAATAACATAAATACTTTTCAATTTTTTCATTCATGCTTCAACTACATCTTTCCTATCAAAATCTTTTAATTTTTATGTGGTTTAATAATTAAAAATCATGATCTATATGACTAAATTTGTTTGTACAAGTTTCATTTTTATATTTTGAATACTTTATTTGATATTTAACTATCAGTGTATGAACTCCTTTTACTTAATCTTAAACTCAAAATCTGTGTTTTAATAAAAATATCTTGCACGCATGTAATTTATATATAGGTAAAACATCATTAAACCAAAATTCAGTAGTATGGGATTTTCTCAAGATTAATACATTTTTAGATGTGATATGATAATGCAGTATGGCTTTTCCTTTATCCAAGTCAGGAATCTCTCAGTCAGTATGCCCTGAGAAACCACCTTGCCTTCCTTTCCTATTCCCCACCCTAAATTTTTTCCATATTGTTCTCCATCTTGCTCCAATCCATTTCCACAACATCATTTGTGTCCACTCTATGGTCTTTATATTTAGATCCCTCTTTTCTTTTTCTAAACCCAGCATAAAAACCAAGAATCCATTTATATTTATTCTCCCACAACTTCATTATGTGTACCCTTTCTGCTTGTAAGCATTTACATTTAATTAGAAAATGCCTATATTTTTCATGCCTTCCTTACATAATTTGCAGAATAAATCATGCGCATTTCTCCATTTATATGTATATTCCCTTGGTACTAATGGTTCTGTTTGAGCCTTAAATAGTAAATTACTGTCCTTGCTATTATTGTAAATTAACTCATACCTAATATTCTGTTTACTTCTATATATATTTAAAAATATTTTACTCTCCATACTAGTTCTCCATTTCTCCAACTTCTTATTTTTTATTAAGGCATCTTTTCTTCTATCCCATTCCTTACCACTATAACACTTAACAATTCTAACACAATCATCTCACCTTTTGTACAAGTATACTGACATGAAATCTTTATCCAAATCTTCCGCATACTATACTACCTTTCTCACCCATCTTGTCATCTGTCCTTTACTGATAATCCAATTAAATATTATCTTAGCAAATCTCTTATTATACATGATTTGAAAGCTAGACTTTAAGAATAGATGATTTTGTCCTCTATATAAACAATTTTTTTTAAGATAAAAAATAAACTAGAGTTTTCTGCAATTATGATTATTAATTTGTAAGTATGTACTGAATGTACTTTTGCTTTAATTTTGTTTTAAAATGTGTTATAAGCTAATTTATTTATTGTAAAAGGTTAGAAGTTTCTGTAATATTTGTAATAATGGAAATACATCTGTGTGCATATATGTGCATATGTGCTGAGACTACCAATACTGGCAACTAGTAGAATAATATTTAGATATAAAGAGGACCTAACCAAGAGCTTCTGCTGATTTGTAGGATAAAATGTTAGTCCATCAAAAGGTAAATACTGTTTCTTACTAACAGACTCTACTGTCTTCCACTTTTCCTTTTCAGTCACTCAAGTTATTGTAAGGCCGAGTGATTACGAGTTTCTCACACTATCAGTCTTCGCTTATTATATCAACAAGGACAATGGAATTGTGCATATGTGCAAAAACATTTTTGTCCTTTAACGACATACACATTATTTCTGTTTCCCAACCCCCCTTTTTTCACTCAACTTCTCTAGAATTATGAAAGTAATAACAGGATAGGCTTAGCAGGCAGTTCTTAGTTGTAATCTTTGCTTGCAGGCAGAGTAATCATTAATGAAGGTTTGAAATTGTATTTGAGTGAGAAATAAGTTTCAGCTGGAAAAGATTGTCTGTTTGAACATCCTTAATTGGAGATCCTTTGCCTATCATAGAAATGGAAAAAACCTAGAAATGGCCTGTGCCACATAATCTGATTAGGTTGTTACACCTGATGGATTAGACATTAGCAGTAGAAATAACAATGAAGGAATAATAATAATATCTGTAGTACTGGTAAAGTGAGAAGAAATATTAGTAGTAAAGGTAACCTGTTTTTAATTACAAGCACATGAAATGTGATACAAACTCTTTAAGACCAGAATGGAGGATTGTTCTGGTAGCTAAAGAGCTGTCAAATTTTAAGATTGCTTAGTGGAACTCATTTCTCAGATAAAAGAAGTTTAATAAAATAGACTAATGGATCCAATTTTTTTGGAAAGGGAGGCAAGTGAGTGAAAGAAAAATATATGTTGTCAAGTATCGGTGGCTGAGTGGTCAGCACAGTCGCCTTACAAGCAGTTGTCCCGGGTTCGCTTCCTGGCTGATGCTTTGACATAAGAAAAAAATATGTTGTTGAATTTGGTTTTAAAATCTAATTTAATAGTTTCTATTATTGGAATACCTCAACATATCAATGAAAGGCTAGTGATTATAAAACTCACCTTGCACTAGAAAAATTAAACTATGGCCAAATGTTATTGGAAATAAGAAACAGCAATACCCCAATAAAGAAATATAAATGTATCCACACTTAAAACAATAGCAGTTAATAGATTATATTACAGTTGGAGTAAAAATACAAGTGTTGTTTTCAGCATTTTAGTGGATAGATTGTAGATTAGTATGCTCCAGGATTAAAATGATAGTCACATTAAAAATAGATATTACTCCAATCATATTCATAAGAGAATTGGTGTTAATCTTTAAGTAATCTGCTATACATATTAAATCTCAAGATTATTAAACACTAAAACTGTGGATTTGATTTTCAGAATTATATTATTAAAGCATGGAATTCTACTAATGAAAGTGTTATGAATGTAAGTATATCTATTTTGGGGTTCACTAAAAAGAAAAACCATGACTGGTTTTTGTCAAAGGCCTTACTATTCATGTTTAGATAAAAAGGAATTATATAACATATCCTTCTTGAAGAGTAATAGGAACTTCATAATAAATATAGAGATTTGAAGACATAAATTTAGTTGTTGACAAGAAGGCTTAACAATGAGTGGTAGATTAAAACTGCAAAGATGATACAGACCTTTGTTGATCATGGTTACCTTTGTTGATCATGGTTACAGCATCATATGGATCTAAGAAATGGTATTTACAATCTTATTAAACTCAACAATGACACTTTTTATATGATGACAATGATATTTTAAGCAGGTGGAAAGATTCCTTTGATCAATTTTTGAATAATAATGTAAGAATTGTGATAACAACTTTTAATGACATATCCATTTTACCTACTCATTTAGATTTAAACAAAGATATTATGTTTATTAATAGTTAAGGTTTTGCTTCATTAGCGTTTGAAATCAATTAATATATATATATGTTCTGCGCACAGATAATGAAGCTATTCAATGTACGTAAAATTATCAAAAGTTACTGCCAAGCGCTTTCAGGACAGTTTATAGTCCCACCATGGCGATATGTGACTATAAACTGTCCTGAAAGCGCTTGGCAGTAACTTTTGATAATTTTACGTACATTGAATAGCTTCATTATCTGTGTGCAGAGCACACACACACGCACATATATACATATATGTTTATTAATATAGTTTTTTTTCCGGAAATTTTGATGGTTATATTTTCTGATAAGTAGTATGTCGCATCTCTTTGAGAATTTAGCATTAAAAACATCTACGCCTTAAACAGCGTTCGAAATATAAGGAATGAGCACAGAACGAAATAATTAATGTTTTACTCTATTATTATATTCATTTCTTCTAACAGTATTATAACAATTATATCAATATAAGAAGCCTCACAAACCTCATAAATGATTTCAGAGAAACTATAAGATTCAAAATATATTGATATTGCAAACTTTTCTAGATAGTGAAAACTATTTTAATGTTAGGACATTTTAGGAAATGATTGATTTTGATAGTTATTTTTTTTATATAAGATAAAAGTTTTTATTGTAAACACGTGATAATATCTATTTAGATTTTAAAAAATCCAATTGTCTTTATTATATCTTCATGCAAAGTTAAAACTATAAACTAAGCTATTCGCTGTGTTTAAAACACCTAAAATTAAATGTTGCATATCCGAGAATCATACATATATTTCACATGTCTTTAGTCATATGTTTATGATTTCACCCCTCCACAAGGTGTTAAAATTTGATATAAACCAATCCCCATAATGCATCAGAGTGGTGTAATGAAAAGCACACTACAACAGTAGTATTCATTAAATGAATAATCTCTACTTTAAAGAATGATCAATAAAAATTATTAACATGAAATGGTTTGTGTTAAAGTTGTGAAGATAGTAAGTTTGAAACTTATCAATTAAATTGTAGTAATTGTCTATGATAAAGATGTGTGTAAGTGATCATAATCTGGGCCAACTGAAGAGTGTTGGTTCAGCACAAAATATGCATTTGGGGGATCACACATTTTTTCACGTCTTTGGTCATATGTTTAGGATTACATTCCTCCACAAGGTGTTAACAGTGGATAAAAACCTGTTTCTACCTTGCATGAGATTGGTGTAGTGGAATTACATTGCAAAAAGATTATTCATTAAGTGGATAATCTCTAGTCTAATGAATGTCTAGTTAAAGTTTACACTATTTTTGTAAGATATAATGAAAAAAAAAAATCATTGCCTATAACATTAAAAATATAACCATTTTCATAGTGGGGATTGAAATGGTTTTTCCTTTTTAATATACTTCTGCAATCACCTCATTAGAATTAAGAGCAATGCAGTGAGCAACAATCCTGATCACTATTGCAATCACTTTATGCAATTGTATATATATATATATATGACAATAGATGGCGTTCTACAGAAAACACCATCAAGCATAGTTTTTTGTTTACATAAACGTCAGAGCAAGCATTCACTATCTCTAACTTTAATTTCCACCTTCAGATCATGATTTCAAGCTATTTTCTATCGTCAGTGAAGGACAGGAATAAGAAAATAGATCTAAATACAAACTCTGAGTGTTTATGAAACAGTTTCTATTCAGCTTGCAAGCGTGAATCTTTTAGACACATAATGTCTTCAAACTCAGCATAGCAACCCAGATAGCTACATGGGTCTGATCTCAGTTCAGCATCACCACATAGTAGAAGCCTCTGCAATATATATCATTGCAAGAAAGACCTCAAAGGTACATTTATGAAAAACAAAAAAACACAAGTTAAAACTTGCTAATGCTTGTATTTATGACAATAGATGGCAAGTTTTAACTTGTGTTTTTTTGTTTTTCATAAATGTACCTTTGAGGTCTTTCTTGCAATGATATATATTGCAGAGGCTTCTACTATGTGGTGATGCTGAACTGAGATCAGACCCATGTAGCTATCTGGGTTGCTATGCTGAGTTTGAAGACATTACGTGTCTAAAAGATTCACGCTTGCAAGCTGAATAGAAACTGTTTCATAAACGCTCAGAGTTTGTGTTTAGATCTATTTTCTTATTCCTGTCCTTCACTGATGATAGCAAATAGTTTGAAATCATGATCTGAAGGTGGAAATTAAAGTTAGAGATAGTGAATGCTTGCTCTGACGTTTATGTAAACAAAAAACTACGCTTGACGGTGTTTTTGGTAGAACGCCATCTATTGTCATAAATACAAGCGTTAGCAAGTTTTAACTTGTGTTTTTTTGTTTTATATATATATATCACAAGATCAACAAAATGTATAGATGCTGAACTGAGTTCAGATCTATATGAGTATATGAGCAAATGAGCAGCTTATATTGAAATTTTATTGTATTTTCATTTTGTACTCAAAGCTTTATAGTTAACTAAAAAGGTAAAAGATGGATGCTGGAGGGGGAGAGGGGTACATTAGATTCTAAGATCTAGGTGCAGTGCTTTCAAATCAAAAACTCCTCACTGATGAAAGCCGCAAGCTATAAACTAGTCTGGCCATATTGGATGAGTCAGCATTAGATAGAAATTTTATGCACAAACCTTCCTGTATCCATTGATGGCTATGGCTTGCACTAGGTGGTACTTTTGCATTAAGAGTTTGCTCTTTAGGGAATATATATATATATTGTGACAGTCAGATATATATATATATATATACATATATATTGTGACAGTCAGATGATGTATGTTGGTTTAACCCAGTTTAAATACAAGGTGAAAGTACCTCGAGGCCACCCATATGCGAGATATTAAATCAAGAATATTATGACCTCTGCCCTATTCACCTATTCTCGAGGCTAACTACGAACCAACAACATTATCTGAGACACGCATAAATTACTTTTTATCCGGCCAAGCTTATCATCAGGGGAGAGACATGGACAAGAATACTTATAGACTACAAGTTAAATGTGCATAAAAGTACTACGAAAAATGTGTTTTGATTGCCTGGATCATTGGAAAAGTAAAATAAAGCATTAAAATAAAATTAGAAACTTCAAGCTTTTTAGTTAAATAATATATTTAATTAATAACTTTTAAATATTAATAATGTTTTAATGGCCTCCACTATTCCCCTGAATTAATGAAAAAAACTAATTAGGCAATAAAAATGGATATAAACGACATAATATTTTTGCAGTCTAAATCTTTTCTTCCCAATTTTAATAAAATTGTCAACTCGAATCCCCTCGATAAAACACAATAAAGAATCTTTCACAAAGCATTTTCTAATTGCTTTGTGCTAAAAACGGTTTTAAATTATTTAAGATGTATATAGCTAAATCGGATATACGTAATAAGCTAATGGCAGACAAAAGAGGCATTATCAAGAAGATCAAGTGGGCAAACAAAATGAAACTTACTCGTATTTAATTTACAACACAATTGAAATTGGAAAGATATTTTACTGAAAAATTAACTTTTAAAATTAACCGCAATGGAATACAAAATATTTATACGTGTTAGTAATGAAGAATAGTGAAAGAAAAAGGATTAAATATATATATAGATGATCCCGCAATATATATATATATATATATATATATATAAAACTAGTCTAATAAAAATGGTTACATAACAAATATAATTAAATACAACATTTCAGAAATATAATTCAATGAAGCAATTAAGAAAGGTATGAACAAAAAGGGGTAGAAAGTAAATAGTTCAATGGAGGAGAGATATGATTACCATTCTGGTTCCATGGTCATGTTCCCTTGATGTGCGTGGCTTGATCCATCCATCGATAGGTATTTGCCCGGACAAGGAAAATGGAAATATGTAGCATGCTTTCATGAAAAGTTCTACAGACATGGCACAGAATTCAGATTAATATTGGGTGGATACTATGGCATTCTGATGGTATTTAGGAACCTCGGTGGCAGGTAAAGCTTTGCCTAACTGCCAAGCATTGTAGAATCCATAAAATTCATATGACTTTTAGCTCATAGCATGTTCAAACTTCTCCGTGATTTTGAAGACGACAGTTGAATAACTTTTTGGAGCAAAATGGAAATGAGAAGCAAAATCTGGGAGGTTCAAAGCACAGGAAAAATCTGAAACAATTCTCTACAGAGAAATCTCAGCAAGCAAAAGCAAAATTTGACAAAAGCAAGCACAAGAAAAAGCCTCCAGAGAAATCTGAATAAAATCTCCAAAGGGAAATCTGAATGCCAAGACTTTTGTTTTCACTCCTATTTATAACTTTTTTGTAAGCTACCTTCTATTGTTTTACGTATGATCTTAGATCTTGGTAAGCCACCCCCCCTACTCCTTTGTTTCAAGGTAACATTTTCTAAAAATAACTTTTGCTTTTTTATTCTAAATTTCTTTCTTTAAACTTTGAATTTTATTAATTAAAAAAGAAAGAGAAGGCCATCTTTAATTTGCCTGTAATGTGCTAATTAATTAATTAAAATATACATTCCTTTAGAAAATGTTGGCGGCTTATCTCAAAATAAAAATCATACGGCATAATTTAACAAGATGTAAAAAGAAAAATACATTCTTATTTCTTTTAATAAAATAAGCATTTTATTTCAGCAAAATTTTGCATTAATTCATATATATATATATGCTTGACGTATATATATGTTTGATTAAAAGGTTTTAACAAGTAATTTTTTTAACAGCAATTTAATGTTAGAAGGGAATTTATTTAAAAGGAAATATTTAAATGCAAATCCAAATTTAATAAACGTAATTAATTTTAGCTGTAATGCAAAACCCTGCTGATATTGGACTATAAACTTAATTTAGGTTTACAATATTAATTAAGTTTATAGGAGGCTGTGAAGCATGGATCGGACTTCCAGATCCATTGCTTCAATATATATATATATATATTATACCAGACAAAAGCTTTAGACTTGCATATACTGACCACCAGGGCGCCACTAGTCTGAAATTTGGAACTAGACATTTATTTTAAAGGGGTTACAGGATATGCGAATTGAATGCGCCAGACTAGCTCAATCAAGCAAATGAGATCTATGTTTTGTTCAGTGAGTTGGAAAGGTAGCAACAGAAAACAAAATCAACTAAGTAAATGAATAAATAATTTTATTAGTAGCATGGTTAAATAAACATAAATCTAAATAATAATCTTTAAAGCATACTTAAAATATGTACTACACGTACATTCGTCAAAATTAAACTAAAATATTTATATGGTTCAGAGAGCGATTTCCTGTGCGTGAAAGAGTGCAAAATACTGACAGTAACAGAAGTATTAGTAAGTAGACAGTGATCTCACGCAAGACAAGGGAGGTTAGCTTCCTGCTTATAATCCATAATTAGGAAAAGGCTGAATCTCCGTATTTGAGATTTATGTAAGCTTATGTCAAAACCGAAGGAATGTGAAGGTAGCTTTCAAAACATTAATAATAATAAAAGAGTGTTGAAAGTTATTACTTTAAATCGATTGATCTCCCTCTGAGTGAGACAGGCTAGGAGCTCACGATATACCTATTGAGAGGGTTAAAACGATTGTACGTGCCCCTAATAAATGAATTGGAAGCTTGAAGAAATAAAACTAAAAACTATTATATTTCATAATCGTCTATTATAAATAATTAAAGTTTCACGACATAAATAGAACTAATAATAAAATGGGTCACAAACCAGAAGTCAATTAAAATAGTCAGTAATATCCAGACTGCTTTCTATAATAAAAGGAATGTGAGATTAAAATAAACTACTATCTTACTTACTAAGACTTAAATAGGACGGACAGTAATATGTTTGAAACTAGCACTCGTTAAAAAAAAAAGAAAGAAAAAATCAAGTACACAGAAATCGAATTACATAAGATACAACTTGAAAAACATTTATATTTTTTAAAAAAAAGGAAACACATATAAGACAACATTATTTAAATTGCAAAACTGTAAGGTACCTTTATAATTTATTTAAATGCTAGTGCACTGTACTTCTTAAGTATAGTCCGTTGCTCTGGATTCATTGATGGTAGGCTTGGGCGAGTTGGTTAGTGGTTTCTTTGGAGCCAGTTCTTATGGCATTATAGGCAGTTAATGGAGACACAGGATGTCTGAACCTGTCCTGGCGAGAAGCTTAGCACGTCATGGTAAATAAAATATTCTTGCTGTAGGTTTAATGTTCATTCTAGGTAGAATAATTACTGGATCAACTTTCAGAATATGCAGGAATAGTTAGTGCAAGTATCTCTCGGAGTTGGTGGAAGTGTTTCAGAGTTTGTGCAATTCTCCTGTCAGAGTTGGTGTCTGTCTCTTTGCGCTGGTGCAAGTATACTAGCTGATGCAAGTATTGAAAGCTAGTCAAAGATAATCCAATGGCCTGATTCAGCTTGTTATATCTGAATCATATCTCTTAAACCAATTGCCAAACTTTTTCTTTTTAATTAAAATTTAAAAATTCTCTATCTAGATAACAATAATTATCTAATTAATGAAATAAATTGCCCTTTACAGATCTAGGAACTAACTAATGAAAAATTCTTTTCTTTTTGTTTTCTTTCTTTTTTAATTATTCTTATAAATATAAATCCCAAATCTGTAAAGCAATCTATTTGTACACTTTACTTTTACATAAATTTAACAAAAAAGTAATCTTAGTTTTCTCTTTTTTTTTTAAAATCAAAATTAAAAACCAAATATAACTGTGGTATTAAAATATAATTCCCACACACATACATATATATTTGTACAAGCATTAAAAAAAAACTTTTAATCAAGTTTTACAAACGAAATCTTATATAAAAATTTATTTTATTTTCTTCACCTCTATAAAACTATAATTTTTGTAATGGTGTCTTAAACATCCATTACAATATATATATAGCGTAAATCACCCTACAAGGTTAAGAAATCCAGTACTGCTCTCTGTGAATTAATATATAAAATACATTATATATATATATATATTCTGCCAGTATAAAAATATCACACATGTGATGCTGTCAATTAATGAGGTTACTAAATTTTTAAAAATAAATCCACTACATTAATTAAGATGCAAAAATAAGGCTATATTTATATGATCTTGTTTTTATAAACATCAATTAAATGTGCAAAATAGTCATTAAGTAATTCATTCAACATCTTATTTATTCTATTTAAAGTAATTGTATTAGACACATGATTAAATTTTATCTAATCATGTGACAGATTATCTATAGTTTTTTTAAATTACCAGTACCTTAAGAAGATACTATCATACCATTTGCATAACACAGACTACAGCTTCTGAATGTGATCTGAGAGCTATAATAGCAATGGCATGCAACTATACATGTAAGTTAATCTTACAACTGTATTCATATTTTTGTGTTATTTTAAGATATAACTTCCATATATATATATTTAAAAAATAAAATGTAATTAATTAAAGATGCATATTATAAATTATACAAGCCATATCTTGACATAGAAACTGTTTTGTGATTAGCCAGAAATCAACAATCTATTCCATATTGAAATTTTGCTTTCTGCCTAACCTTAAAATGTCTAGATCCTATTTTATTTTTATACTTGTGTTTCCAATTTAAATTTATAATAACTTTAAACTTTCATATTCATAGTTTTTAAAATGTCATTCCATTAGATCATACAAAATATGCTTTACCAAATAAAAACAATAATCAGACTAGTCAAGCGTTGTTAGCCGAGGGATCATCGCAGCTGCCTTGTAAGTAAGTAGTTGTTTACAGACGGTTGTGGGCTCGCGTCCCGGCCGATGCTATGACATATAAAAAAAAAAACAATAATCAGATTATTTTTGTGGTATATCCTATACTGATTAATATCTAAGAACTATCATTCTAATTGAAAACCTAACATGAGATGTTCATACTTTTCAATAAATGTAATTTAGAAGATAGATATCGCAAAAATATGGGCGATGAAAAGCATTCATGTAAATATAATTAAAATATTGATATTTATTCGTAAAAAATAATTACTTAATTATACTATAAAATTAAATTATCATAAGGTTATAACCGGTTTAAGACCTTTCCACGATCTTATATAACAAATTTAGCAACCAATTTGAAAATAAAAATTTCTTTTCTAAATAAAAAAAATATTTTTTTTTTAAGTCAAACTTTTTAAAAAATAAGATATATCTTGTATTGTTTTTCCTGTATATACATGTAATGAAACACAATAAAAATATTTTTAACAATAAATAATACTTTTATTTTTAAAAGATAAATTATTAACATTTTTTTTTTTTTTTAACTATGCACTGTTTTAAATTTATCTCTTCTACGAGCTGTTAAAATAGAAAATAACCAAAGGGAACATTGTGTAATAAAGCTATTCTGTCTCGCAGCAAGAGAAAAGGTTTGAAAAGATTTATTCCTAGTATTTAAAGAAAGTGTAAAGTAAAGGATGTTGGGAAAAATCGAACTTCTATTCTGTGTAATTTTTGCTTTATTACATTTTACAAATATTTTATAGTTTATAATAAAAAAACAAAGAAGAACATGAAGCTTTCATATATATTTATAAGATTGAAGTTAATAGGAAGTACTGAAAACCTCTGGTGAGCTATATGCGTATTAATGATCAGTGAACGTAAAATGCAAAATGAGCCCACCTAAGCTTTAGTTTTTATTCTATATAAGCATAAAATTTAATGACATACTTATATTTAGAGCATCATAACATAATTTGAAGACTATAAGGCTTTCTGAAATGACAATAACTATTTGGAGAAAAAGGCTGAGTCTTATTTTTAATAACCTCTGAATAATAAATCAATCTTCAGTTGATAGACATAAATATAACTTTTTAATAGTATGAATATACATGAAATTAATAGGCAGTATTGAAAACTCCCAGTAAACCAAATGTGAATTTATCATCAGTAAAAATAGAATGTAGAATGAGCCAACGTACACTTTAGCTTTGATTGTATATAAGCATAAAATTTACTGGCATATTTATATGCAGAACATCATTGATATATATACTAACATCATTTCAAGACCATAAGCTATTCTGAAATGAATGTAACTACTTAGAGGGAAAGGCTTAACCTTATTTTTAATAACCTCTAAATAATAAATCAATCTTCAGTTGATAGATATAAATATAACTTTTTAATAGCATAAATATACATGAAATTAATAGGCAGTACTGAAAACTCCCAGTAAATGAAATGTGAATTAATCATCAGTAAACATAAAATGTAGTCAAGCGTTGTTAGCCAAGAGGTCAGTGCAGCCGCCTTGCAAGCAAGCAATTGTTTGCAGACAGTTGTTGTGGGCTCGCCTTCCGGCCAATACTATGACACGTGGAAAAAAAAAACATAAAATGTAAAGTGAACCCACCTACACTTTATCATTCATCACTTATAAACATAACATTTACTAATGTACTTATGCACAAACAGAGAATGATTTATAAATACATACTAACATAATTTCAAGTCAACCATAAGCTATCCTGAAATCATTATAAACATTCAGAGGGAAAAACAGCCTCATATTTAATAACCTCTAAATATTAAACAATTTTTAGTTAATAGTTGTAAATATGCATTTTTAATAGCATGAATATAGACAAAATTAGTAGGAAGTTATTAAAGAGGAGTCAGGGTTTTCCCTCTAATTAGTTATCGTGATTTCAGAATAGGTTATAGTTGTCTTGAAATTACATTAGTATATATAAATATTGTTCAGCATATTAATACCTCAGTAAATGTTATGCTTATACATGATCAAAGCTAGATAGGCTCACTCTACATTTTAAGTTTATTGATGGTTAGTTCACATATAGCCCGCTAGGAGTTTTCAATACTTTCTATTACTTGCACTATAAAAAAGTTATAATTATAAGATTGATATTTATTCTTTTATGTTGTTAGTATTAACTTTGATTCAAAGCTTTTATTATTATCTACATTTTTAAGAATGTAGAATTTAGTATATATATTTAAAATAAAAATAAACAAATGTACTGATTAGAATTTATGTGTTTAATAAAAAAATAGTTTTACTTTATAATCTTTTTTTTTCATATGTCAAATGCGTTGACCGGGAAGGTTGAACGGGAAGCGAACCCGAGCCAGTGAACCCGGACCATCCGGGCAAGCTGCTTGGAAGGCAGCTATGCTAATCGCTAGGCCACCATCGCTTGACATTTTATAGTCATTGTGTGCTCAGATACATAGAAAAATTAAATTTAGTGATATAATTTATGATATTGTTTTTTAATTCAACATAAAAAAATATATTTCTTTTTGAGGGAAATAATCAATAATGTTATTTTAAAATCAACTTAATTTCAAATATATTTACTTTATCTTATTAGTTAAATCTTTGATAAGCAGAGAAAATAATTAAATAAATAAAATGATGCAAATAATGCAGAAATAATTAATTAAATAAAATTCATTAAATGTTTCAATTTCATTCAAAATAAATTAGAAACAAACAGTCTTTCCGTGATGTTTAATGTTCCTTCCACTCTTTTTAGATTATATAAGTAATTAAAAATGGCACTCTTTCTATGCGCACTCCATAATATTGATTATATAAAAATAATATAATTTTTAAATATCTCTTCCTTAGCATTTAATATGGACAGTTTTTTTTTTTGAAATAAACATTTAAAAATCCAATTTTTTTAACAATCTTTAATTGTATCCAACTTAATTTTTAATTGACGCTAGAATATATTTTTTTTATAAAAAATATCCGATGCTTTTAAATCTTATGCATTATGCCAGAGAATCACACTATTCATATATATATAATTACAACTTTATAAATATAAAAACAAGCAGATATATATTTATTTTTTTTAAAAATGTGTCAAAGCGTCGGCCGGGAAGCGAACCCTGCGACAACTGCTTGTAAGGCGGCTGTGCTAACCACTCGGCTACCAATGCTTAACAAAAAATATATTTCTAAATTTGATTCTAGGCAGTTAATTCATTTTTGTGCATGCTTACAAAAAGTATAAATATTATTTATAATATATAGAGACGCTTTATATTTAAATAGAAGTGAAATATAGAGGGTATACCAATGGCTCAAACAAGAAAATATTCAAAATCTCTATCCGAAATACTCTTATTCCCAGATCAATTTATTTCGAGCTTATGGCTCATCTCAGTGAGGAGCTAGAATATTCATATACTAGATCCAAAATATCTCCTCAAAACCGAGCACTTATTTTATACCAAATATTTAACGAGAAACTCTGAAGTTTTCAGACATCAATTAAGAGATTGTTTGAGCTATTGGTAGACTCTCTATATTTCATTTTTGTAAATGCAAGCTTATAAAAGCAATGTCACGTTATATATGACTTGCTTTATTGATAATTAAATACAAGTATATTATATATATATATATATATTTTAAGCCAGATATAATTAGAGAGGATTTGAACCCAAACTTTCAACCTCCTTTTAGTCATACACTCCATCTTATACAACCGAAACACACGATCACATATATGTAAACAAATGAATGATGTCCAATATGTGTATTTTATGCTGAACCAGAGTCATATTTTGAGTGAAAGAATAAAAGAGAGAAAAAAAGAGCAATTGATGTGTTCTAAATTATTAAAAAAAAAAATTATAATACTGTCAGGTATTTCATTCATCGTTGTTATTATCTACTATTAAAAATCCACTGTAGGATTGCTTTTAAAATTCATTTCACTATTAATGCATCACTTCATAATTTATTTTATCAATTCATCTTTTATACAGTCTCTTTTGCCCTGTGTAATCTAATGCAATGGTAGAGAGGTGACCTACGGAGCACTAGCTAGCACTTATGGTCTTTGAACTTTTTATAAACTCATGGCAATAAATCTTTTTATTTTTTTAGTTCTTTTAGCATTTTTGATTTTGATTTAGTGCTTTCATTCTCAAACTATTGTTATCTATTCAGAAATTTCCACTTCTTTTTTGCATTGCCTTATTGATTAATTCTCTTTTTACATATTAAATTCCTTTATTATTAAACCAATGCTCATACAATCATTTCTTGACAGTTAACAGTTTCAATTGTCTCTGCAATCTTCCTCAGAACTTTAATCCACTTTATTCTTTTCTCTCCACTTTTCTTCCTCACAGCTTCCCGGTCAACACGTTTGATATATGAAAAAAAATTATAAATAAAAAGTTCAAATTTACATATATTTATTAGAATTAATATGTTACAATATTAAATAAAAAAATATTTACTTTTTTAAAAAAAAAGCTGTGAGGAAGGAAAGTGGGGGGGGGGGAGATTAAAGAGGATTAAAGTTCTGAGGAAGATTTCAGGGGCAATCGAAACTTTTATCTGTCAAGGAATGATTGTATGAACATTGGTTTAATAATAAAGGAATTTAATATGTAAAAATCTATTTAGAAACATAACAAATCTAGGAACCTTTTATTCTGAAATTCCTTAGTTATGTCAGTGTTGATCGTTTTGCTATATTATCTTTATATTCTGTTTTTAATACCTTCTTCTTAATCCTGACATGCAGTTTTATCTATTTCATTATGCAATCTCTATTGTTTTCTTCATAGAAACTTTATGGAGATGAAATTACCCTTCCATAACTTTTTATTAATGCTCGACTTTTTAATATAATTATCTAGAATTACTTCTGTTATATTTTGACAAATATTTATTAGACTTTGCAAATCCTAGGTATATATTATGATATTTTATGGTATAACTAATGATGGCTGAAAATATCTATAAATCTAATGCAAAATGAAAAGATTTTAATTTGTCTTTTATATAATTTATTTTAATATCTTAAATACCCTATGTTACTATAATCTCATGTAATTATATCCAGTTTGAATTTTATTTATTAACATGAGTCCAAACATCTCTTTAAAGGATATGTAACAATCTTCATAAATAATTTATATGCTATATACGCTACTATTTGCATTTTTGTTTTCTTAAATATTACTGCAGCATGACTTTGATTGCATAAGTATCCTTATCATTTAGACAGTTTATGTATAACTTTGTAAATAATTTTATATTTACTAATCTGTTTCTTTTAATATATTTATAATGATTTTATCATTTCCTAAAACTTTTCTTTTTCTGTAATCTAATGACATTTCTCCTCTCTTGTTTTGGAATATTTGAGATTATAATTTTTGTTTGACTGTATAGTTTTTATACAATTTTCTTTACCCATATAATGTGGTTATCTTTGCTTTCAAGTAATGATTTTTTTTCTTACTGCTAAAATAGCTTTTTTAAAAAATATCAACTTAGTGTCATATAATTTTAATCATTATTGTTGCAAATAACATTCATATTTTAGGGTAGTTCGAAATAACGATTTTAAATGTTTTCTATTTGTTCTAAATGCTATTTCAATTTTTGAGGTTACAACAAAGATTATTATCATTGTTTTATTAACTTAACTGTTAGATGGTTATTCATTGGCTGATATTCAGTTTAGCTTAGTTTATTATTTACATTCTGTTATAAATAGCACTGCAATTCAGGGGGTGTCATTAAACTAGGAACATTCTTTCATGGCTCAAATATTATTCAGTTACAATGTATATATATTGTACCAATATCGTGGTTGGTACATATTTTGTTTAAAAAATTATTAAAATAAAATTATTCGTTTAAAAAAAATAGTATGTAAAAGTTTAAGAGTTTTTTTATTGTAGTTTGTTTTCGAAACGTAAAATTAAAAGTCAAAGAGTTTTTTGAAATAAAAGTTACAATTAATTAATTAGAAGGGGGGAGGGGTTTGCTTTAGAAACATCAAATTAAAAGAAGTTGATTTTCAAATAAGTAAAGAATTCTTTTATTATTGTTGTTAGTTTAAAAAAAAATATTGTTCATAAACGTTATAAATGATTGATTAGAAAAAAGAAAGAAAGAAAAGTTGAAGCTAAAAGTTTAAAAATATAAATATCTTTTTATTTAAGTTAAAGAAAAAAAATGTAATCTTAAAACTAGTGTTGAGTTTAGATTAAAATATACATGTGTGTAAATGACGAATTAATATGAGCTTGTTAATAAAATATACATGTGCGATTGTAAATATAATAAATGTATGCGTAGTAAATATTAAAAAAATGATATAGAAAATTATCATTAAAAACACAGTGATGACTGTTAAGTTAAACAAAAAACAACACTACATGTGCAATGGCTGCTAATTAACATCTCCAACAACAGGATTAAAAGCTTATCTCCAGGAATGCAATTAAAAATCAAGGAAGGAATTTCAACAACAGATATTGCCGGTGGATATCAAAATGACAACAGGCCTTAAATATAAATAGGCCAATTTTTTCCTCAGACAATCGGTTGAGTAACAGTTTAGATTGTGCACTTAAGATTACCATTTAGTTTGTGCAGTTGAGATTGAGCAGTTGAGATTAAATCAGTCAATAATGCAGTGTTAAACACATCGGAAACATATGACTTTCTCTAGCCTGAGTCCGATGAAAACAGCCAACTATCCTGATAAAAGTGATGCCCGAGTAACAATCTGATGCTGTTCAATATCTAATTGTCTTAAAGAAAATGCCTCAGAATAATCAGCATCAAATCTCCACAAGAAAACTTCAAATCTAACCGGTTAGAAATATTTCATCAGAAGCAGCAAACAGCAAGGAGTATCCACGTTCTAAAATCCTAGGTAATAACATTTTCTTTATTCTCATTTCTAAAGTAGCCATCACATTAGTTGAAGCCTCCAAGAGTCAAATAATATGAATTATATAGCATACGTAGACAAATTATTGATGTGTGTGCTTTAAATGTCAAATATTATTTTATGCTTTGTTATATGATATTATAGTGTGTAAATTAAGAATGTGTGTGATCATTATATAAAATACCAGTGTTATCTTAATTGAGATTTATAAAAGTATTTAAAATTAGTATAATAAATGTTAATTAAAATAAATTGTCTTTTAAAGTTAAAGTTTAATTTTGTTGGTCAATTCTTTTGCCACTAGTTAAGGAATAAGTTGTTATTGAATTAAAAATAGACTGAGCTAGTTAAGGGATTTTTCAAGCACTGGATTATGGGACTACTGTCCGAACATGTTAGTTTCAGAACTAGCTGGCACCCAGGGTTTACTCTGAAACAAATAAAGTGTTTGGATAGTATGGGTTTGAATCTAGCAGTTGAGGTGGGCCGTGATCTGGAAATGTGATCACATTATGTGTTGCATAGCTCGGTCTGATCGTGGGTATTGTTGACAGCCCTGCTATCAATAATATTCTCCACTCTGCTCGAACATGCCGGTTCCTTCATGTAATATTTATAATATAAGATTATAAATAAGATTTAAACCCAGCTAATCCTACAATGAAGAGTATGTTGGATAGTCAATGGATCAAACCTGGTACAATATACATACATATATATATATATATATATGTGTGTGTGTGTGTGTGTGTCCAGTCAATTTAAAGTATGATATAGTTTTACATTTTCATTTACTGTGCCAATCGTAAAAATTTAAAAATAATATATATATATATATATTAATAATTATGTACTTTTAATGCTTTTAATGACCATGCACTAAAAAAAATAATTGTTTGTCCAACCACAATTGGGGTTTTAGATTTAACTTGAAATTATGGATGGCCCAGAAATTAATTAAGTCAATCTTTATATTTTATAACAAGGGAGTGACTAAAATGATTAACTTAATTAATTCCTGGATTTCCAATGCTTCAATTTCAAATTAAAGCTAAAAAACCAATTGTAGTTAAACAAGCAATTATTATTTTTATTTTTAGTGCACAATTAATAAAAGCATTTAATATAAAAAAAATTGTTCTCCATTATTTAAAACATGCTCTCATTGAATTTCATGAGTAGTTTACTAAAAAAATGTTTATAGTCAATTAAAACAGAAAGAAAAAGAAATAAAAAATGAAATCTACATTTCACTTAATTGTTTAGTAAAACAGAAAGAAGACATGAAGGGAAAATTTAAATTTATCATGATTTTTTAGTACATTGTACAGGCTTAACACCTGCTTTTATATATGTAATATATGCAGGATTCAAACTCAGACTTTCACATGACCCACAACTCTCACTGCCATCTTATATTGCTGACCCATCTGATCACACACATTATTTATCTTTGCAACATGTGTGTCATCAGGTGCAGCAATATAAGATTGTGCTGAGAGTTGTGGGTCATGTGAAAGTCTGAGTTCAAATCCTGCATGATAGTTTAGCTAAAACTTGTTTATTTTAAAATATTGCTTTTATAAACAAAAATATCTCTAAATAGTTTTTAACACAAACCAATTTCATTTCAAATAATGCTAATATAGTATCATTGTTTAGAAAATATCCAAATACTAAAAAATAAAAAACAAAATATATGTTAAATATTTTATTTTAAAAATGCTTTTATTTAAATTGATAAGTAACAATATATTAAAAAACAAAAAAAATTGTTTTCAATCACACTTTTGATTATTATATTTAACTTAAAATAAAAATATGGGGTGCCCATAAATTAATTTAATTACTATTTTTAAAACATGGATTGAATTGATTCATTTATAGACACCTCATGCCTTTATTTGAAGTTAAATAAATCAACCAAAATTTGCTTAAAAGCAGGTGCTGATATAGTATGCACTCAGTATCATTTTGAATTTTAAAACACCTCCAAAAACACTGCTGACACATATATTACAATAGGTGGAGAGAGGCATTTAGAGATACACCTCATGAATGGGAAACTAAATTGTAATTGTAGATAAAATGTATTAATTGAAAATGGATTACAATCCATTCTAACTTGCAAATATGTCTAAATTACAAGCACATGCAAGCTAGGAAGGTAACCCATTATTTATTCATGCTACCTCTTCCTACCTACCTTAACTTTACAGTCATAATAGTAGTACTTAAAGATACACCATTTACAACTTTCTTAAACACTTTATCAATACTCTTTATTTGTATCAAAATTAACAGTTTCGACTGTCCTGCAGTTATCATCAGAGCTATAATATTCAAATACATAAATATATTTTATTTTGTATATTTAATTATGTATATGAATATGTGTATAAGTGTATTAATTATATAATTATATATTTGAATATTGTAGCTCTGATGATGACTGCAGGACAGTCGAAACTGATAGTTTTAATAGAAATAAAAAGTATTGATAAAGTGTTTAAGAAATTGTAAATGATGTGATATGTTTAAGTAGAAATCAATACATAGGAAAAGGAAGAAGAAAATTATAATACTAGTATTATGAATTATGAGACAAATATTAAATGTTAGGATAATGATAATAAAGTAAACAATGATCAACTAATGTTATAAACTTATAGTAATATCTGTCATTAACAGGTATGCTTTAAATTCAAAATGAAATAAATACACAAATAAAATTGAGACCAAGGTTACCATGGCAAATAATAACAATATAGAATTTTATTGCAAAACATATATGAATAAAATATAATACAAAATTAAATTAACTATGAAACAATAAGTAAATAAATACCTGGCAAGTGCAACATTCTACATTCTCATTTTACTTATCCTGAAATTGAGTATTGATTTTTTTTTCTTAAAATTGCACTTTTATATTCTTTTGTAAAAATAAATCAATAAATTGAAAATCATTTAAATATACTAGAAATAAATATATGGTTCAACACTATAATATATGCACATATGTAAAATAGATTTTAAATATTTTCAAACCGATAACCTATTATTTTGACTATACATATCATTACTATCACTCTATATGTTTGCTTACCATCTATAATTTATATCAATTTGTTTAAATGCTTCAATTATAAACCTTAGCAAAACATTTATATTAAACTATCATTAAAAAATCATTAAACCTTTTATAAATTTTAGAGATGAATTATAAATTTTCTGTAAAATATTTGTTCTGTCATGCCATTTAATTTTAATCTCTTTCGAATGTAACATCTTGTGTTAATGAAAACATATATAAATCCAATTTATCCAAATCACTTTGAACACTCTTTAGCAAAAACATTTCATTGTACATATATACACATACACCTATGTTTCAACTATCATGCAGTCTTCTTCAAAGCTATGATATAAAGAACAAAATAAAACAAAATAAATAATTATATAAATAATACCATAAAAAATATAAACAATAAACTAAAAACAATATAAAATATGTAACAAAACCTAATAAAACTGAAATAAATATAATTAAATCCAAATAAAATAATCCAGTTAATATAAAATAAAATATACAATACAAGTAGAAAATAAATATAAATTATACACATGTAATTCTAACTATATACATATATATTCAAGAATAACTACTAATCTAAATTATTCATTTTTATTATTTTTAATAATCTCCTAATTACTTCTACTTCTTATAAACTTAAAATTTATTTTTATTAGCTCCACCTCAATAAAATATTTAATAATTTTATATTCATATAATTGACATTTCATCAGTAATTCATTTATTAATATTCTTTTTAATTTTTAAATCATATAATATCTATTATTTCCTTGCAATTTCTTCTGTTAAAATTAATATTTTATATTTATTATTTTTTTAATATCTAAAACATATAATGTTGTAATCTTTTAAACTTACCCAGTTTTCTTTAATCTTAAAAAAATGTGTTTTTTAAAAAAATCTTATACCCTAGCTCCCTCTATTACATATTATTTAAACTAAATATCTATAATCACTAGAACTTTTTATTTATATATTTTTTATTTATACACTTTAACTTTTGTTATATAATTCTCATAAACTTGTATTATACTGCTTTATATGTAAATATTATGCTAAATTTTTCTTAATATTTAATATCTAAAAACATACTTGTGTTTATACTCCTACATAATTTAACCAGTTTTTTACAACCCATAATTTATTTATAAATAATTTTCCCTTTATATATTTACCTCTACATATCCTATTTGAGAACTATATCTATATCAATCTCATTCTAATCCCTGAATCCCTATTAAATTTTGGTTTTATCTTTCTTATTAGTATTGTTTCTTTTATTTTCCTTTCTTTAATATTGTCTTTATTTTATTTTGTTCATTATATTATAGCTCTAAAGAAAACTGCAGGACAGTCAAAATGTAGGTGTATGTGTATATATGTACAATAAAAGGTTTTTGCTAAAAAGTATTTAAAGTGATTTGTATAAATTGCATTTATATAAGATATTAAATAAGTATTTATTTTATATAGCACTATGTTTATAAATTGTAATACATTAAAAATCAGCCTTTCAAGCTATTGTGCATGCACTTTTTTATGAGTGTTAATAATAAATGAATACTTTCATTCCCAACACAAGATATAGTATTTATGAAAGAATAAAATGAATTCACTTATTCTTTCAAACCCAAATGCTTATTATTAACACTCATAAAAAAGTGCATGCACAATAGCTTGAAAGGCTGATCTTTAATGTATTATAAGATATTAAAGCAAAAATAAAGGAAAATGTGTTTTTGGTAATATTTCTGAAAGACACATATATACTCGTCATCTTGCTTTTATATAAACTATTTCATTTATAACTATTTTCTATTTAACATAGAAAATACTCTTGTATTCATTAGCAACATTATTGGTTTACGACATCAACATCTTCATAAGTAAAATATCTATTTCTTTAATCTTACATTGTATACACAATAATACATTTGCATAGTGAATAAAAGCTGTGTTTTTGTCCCTCTAATACAAATTTGTATTCAAGCCGCAAGGTCATCATCAGAAAAATGTCTTATCTCTCTATATAAAATAAAGTGAAAATATCTGCTCAGTTTCACAAAATTCTATTGTGTATAGATATTTGCAAGTGTATACTGTATTTTATCTTCCATTTATCTATGCCTATTGTAAAAGACTATTAACAATATCCAATTATAAAATTAAGAATGTGTTTATTTTTTTTCTAATAAAATTATGAGTGTGTGTACTTATTTTTTTAAGTATTTGTTTTGAAAACTTATAATTTTTCAAATGTGTGTGTATAGACAATCAATAAAAACATTTTCCTATCAATATGTACGTTTTTAAATATTATTCTTTAAGTTAAATACATTTTTTAAAGGTTAATAACTATAAAACAAAATATAGGAATTGTTATTTCTAGATGCTTTAATTTTTTCATCAATAATACTTTGAAATAAAACAGAGAAATAAATAAATAATATCACTATACAGTATTACCATTTGAATCATTTTAATGTGTTGAAATTGCATTATTAAAAAAAATTAGCCTGTTTTACTAAGGAATATGTTTTCTTTCCTTCATGACCCACTTTCTAATCTGGCAGTGAAGCTCCTAATAACATTATTTAATGATTGAAATGTATTAATTACATAGATTAGTATATTCATATACTCATGTTTTATTTCTATAGTGAAATCGTCACCAAATGAACTTTAAGATGAGAAAGAGAGACAAAAACTTAACTTAATCCACGACTCCAGCTCCTTGGAAATATGGTTGATGAGAGAAATAAATTTCTCTCTTTTTTTATTTATTCAGAATTTCATTTTTGTTTATAAATTCTATAATAAATAAATAGATCCTTGATTAATTATAAATCCCAGAGATAAACTTTTTTGCTATTTTCCAAAGCTTAGATTGTTTCATTTCTTTTTGTTGATCTCTCATCTGTCAGACCATTAGATTCATGAAAATGTTTTTATATTCCTGAATACAAGATAACATTCTTTGACAAACTAATTATAATAAACGAAAATAAAAATAATAAATTTGTATGGATTCATATTTTTTTTCTTTTAAAATAATAATTAACCAGAAATATTTATTTTCTTTACTATAATATTTGTACCAAATATTCGTCGTCAATAATATTAATATATATTTTTACAATAACACAAATAAATATATTGGTTTGTATATGTGTGTTTATTTCTATTTATTCCACATGCAAACATACTCTCACATTTCTTATGATCACGTTATATAACTATAACTAAGACAAAATTATACTTTATGTTTTGCTATCGTAAAGTAGTAAGTGACTTACTTTGTTTTTTTTATATTATATTATTATCATTATTCCATTTTATAACCTGTCATCTGAAACTAACTACCACATTACATTATTATTTTAATACAATTTATTTTTAATTCTTAATATGCTATAAGGTACTGCTGAGACCATTGGAAGAATTAAGAGACTGGAGTTGGGCTGGGCATATTGCTTGAAGAGATGATAGTAGATGGACAGTTGAAATTTTAAAGGGAATTTCAAGTGTTGTAAACGACCTAGAAAGAAACCACATGTGAGGTTGAGATGGATGAAATAAGAAAATGTGGTATTGTGATGTGGAGAAGAGAGACTAGACATTGGAGAAGATAGCTTGAACTTGGAGAGACCTTCATCTTGAAGTAGATCTATAACGCTTAAAAATGCTGCTGATGAAGGTGAAATAAGAGAATGTAAACATGAATGATAAATCTATATTTTTTAATAACTAAATATATATATATATATATATATCGCAGCTTGTAAGTCAAATATTAACAGCTATTACTTTATTGTTCTAATAAATAACACTTGATTGGCTGTCAGTAAATTCTATCATAAGAAGAAAATTATCAGAAGTCTTTCAAATTTTCATGTGTCATAGCATCGGCCGGGAAGCGAACCCGCTAACCCGGAACAACTGCTTGTAACGCAGTTGTGCTGACCTCTCGACCACCAACGCTTGACAAGTCTTTCAAATTTTCATGAGTATCGGACTACAATTTATATTGGCATCAGCATGGGATTTGGCTTTCCATCATCAGATTTTCAATGATATAAATGGCTGAAAAGTTGGAGGTTGGAGTAAATTGAAGCCTGTCCATTAAAGTATGAAGATTTGCTATCTTAATATTAATTGAGCACTGATTATATCTATATATGTGTGGGGGATGATAATCTGGACCAACTGATGAGTGCTGGTTTAGCATGAAATACATATATTGGTGATTATTTATCTTTTCTACATATCTGTGGTCATGTGTATCAGTTGTATAAGATAGTGTGGATAGTTGGTAAGTGCTTGAAAGTCTGAGTTCAAATCCCTATATTTACAATTAAGTTTCAGGTTTGTGAAAAGTGCCTGATTTTCAAATATTTAAGTAATATTTTTAATTAAGTACTAATCATACACAGAGTTAAAAAATAATAAAATCTAATTAATATATTAACATGTTTGAAAATAAAAATTCACTTCAGTAAATAAGCAAGACTAATTGCCAGGAGCAATATGTTTTAACTTTTCTATTTATTTTAAAACTGCTAATTAATTCATGATTTTGCCCCCCCCCCCACATAGAATAATTTAAATGTTTTTACTTTTGTAAACTTTCTCTCTCTCTACTGATGACATTTAAAACGATTAAACTTAATTTCTGAATCTTCTAGAACTTTGAAAAATAAATGAAAATAAAAAGTTGAAACAAACTGTTAAATAATGTAACTTGCATTTTAAACAAAATAGCTATAAAAATAATTAAACTATTAAATATTATTTTACTATTATGATATAACAATATTTAATAATTAAGACAATAATATTCATAGCTAGTGTATTATTCTTTTTTGATTTTACATTTTGTGAAGCAAACATTCAAGAACAATTTAAATAATTGATATAAAAAGATAAAAATTAGCATACAATTTAAATAGTTTTATATTGCTGTTAAAATAATGTACAGTACACAATACATATATATATATATATATATATATTTATGTATTGAAGCTGTACATATATACAGTAATATATATATATATGGGCTTCACCATTCACTGTGTACTAACTAAAATTATTTGCATTTGATAGCTTCCATTAATTTAAATAATTAATCTTATGGCTCTGCCAGATATCCTATCAATCTCTATAATAGCATTCTCCCACTTTTTTATTTATAGCAAATCTCACTTTCTTTGTGTTTTCTTGAAGGTTTGTGATGATGGTATTCTAGTTGTATTTTTATATTGGGCTATTTCCATAATCTAATAATGTCTTTAGAAAAATTTAACTTTATTTAAATATTCCAAATACATTCAACTGTTAATAACACACCAAACAACGGTTTGAGAGGTATTATTCTCCCCTTTTCTTCTGTTGTTTCTGGCCTGAGCAGTGACAGTGCTACCATGGGATTCTAAACTGGATCATTCGATTCTTGATTATTGAATTTTAAGGTAATGCTCCAACCAACTGAGCCATCCTCCCAAAGACAACAGTCTGGAGAAATTTCATATACTTATCTATTAGATTCCTCCTGATTTCTCCATTTTTTCCTAAGAACAAAGTTGATTAGTGGTTTCCATATATGACAATCGCAAAAAATCCTGTAAGCCAACCTAGTGTGGCTATATATAAAGTATGAAAACCACTAATTAACTTTGCTCTTAATAAAAAGTGGAGAAATCAGGAGGAACCTTATAGATAAGTATATGAAATTTCTACTGAGTGTTGCCTTTGGCAGGATGGCATTACTTTACAATTCAATAATCAATCATCTAAGGATCCAGGTTTGAATCCCATCCTAGTAGTGTCATTTGTCAAGCCAGCAACACCTGAAGAAGAGGGGAGAATAATATCTCTCAAAATGATGTGCATATATTAACCTGTTTGATGTACTATTACTAACAGTTGAATGTATTTGGAATATTTAAATAAAGTTAATTTTTTCTAAAGACATTCAATAAGCATATTAGATGATGAAAATAGTCCAATATAAAAATACAACTCACTTTCTTTGTGTTTCCGATATTTATATTTTTTTTTAGTAAATTACACTCCTTATTTTTATATTAATTGTCTCCTTATCTTTTCTGCTAAATAACAAACACCCACGATGTCTAATTAAATATTAGCCAATTCTTTTTCTAATTCATGCTATCTTCTTTCACTTGTAAATGATATGTAGGTTCCTAAATAAAAATCATCACTAAACACAATTATGAATTTGCGACCAAATGATTGGTAACACCTGCTTTTGATCAGCAACAATTACATTGTCTGGTGACTTTACAGCATCTATGGAATAAAGACCATAATTCAATTCTATCTGTTATGATTATAAATATTCATTAAAAATCGATAAACATTCACACATTCTTCATACCTTCAAGGAAACTCAACTGATATTTCAGTTAACATTTCTCAGACAACTGAGAATTAGGACTACAATGTTTATTGATTTTAGAAATAAAAGGCCAGTAACCTTACCACAAAACATCACATGATCACCATCTCTTATACAAGCACATAATTGTTATTAACTCTCCATACAGTAATGCCACCCTGTGCCAGCCAGAGTAATCAATGGATGCCAGAAGGCTTATGCATAAAATCCCTATCTAGTGCCTATCTAGTGGTGATATTGGATGAGTAGGCACTAGATAGGGATTTTATGCATAAGCCTTCTGGCATCCATTGATTACTCTGGTTGGCACAGAGTGGCCCTACTGTATGGAGAGTTTTGCCTTGTTTAATAACCTTACTACATTGATTGATACAGGTCCGTAAGCAACATCCGCATCAACACAAAATGTTGAATGAACATTGGAAATTTGATCTATTTAGTTCCTTTATCCTCAAATAGAAATCAAAGGTTCTCAAATTATTTAATAAAAATCTGTTATCTGCAATCATACATATATATATAAGTATGATGTGAAAACGTCAAAAGTATGCTCAGTGCAATATTATTAAAATTTTATGTTTAAACTCTATATAAGTATTATTCGACATTAATATATATATATATTAGTAAATTATATAATGATAGTCCAAGTTTATTTACACCATATATCTTTAATCTGTTGCCAAGGCAACTGCTATAATTAAAAGATGGATTCCACCTTCTGATATCTTAATGCATATAAAAAACTTGACACTGGGACTGGGACAAATTGATACTTTTAAATTCCTAGAAGTTTATTTAAACTACATTAAACAAACAAATGTAATCTGAATTTGAAAAAGATTAATAGTAATCATGCTTAAAATTTTTAAATCTTCTTGTTATTCACCACCAGGTACATAATAAACTTGATTTTGTACAAAACTAGAGTTTGTCGATATAAATCACATGATAACAGTCCAACTTATCTATACCATAAATCTTCAATCTATCATCAGTTGAAGTCCATTTTTAGTGTAGTCTAAGATCTTAATATGGATAAGAATATTGACATTTGCATTATGCAGACTCAGACCAACTTTCTACCTTGGGCTATTATGCTGTGATTTACATTTATGAACTATCTAGTTCCACCCAGGTCAGGTTTATTATCTAAATAGTAATGAGTAGTACTGGGGTTTGAACACTATAAAAATGATTAAATCTGTTTTCAAAAAACACATATTTTCTTTCTTAATGATGTTTGTTTAAATTTCTAGGAATTTAAAAATCTCAATCTGTCACAGGACAAGTAACAATTCTCTTGTTTATATTAACATCTCAGATCATAATGAAAGGTTTAACCCATCTTTTACTTAAAGAGGTTGCCTTGACAATAGGTTGAAGATTTATGGTGTAAATAATCTTGGGTTGTTATCATTTTATTTAATTTATAAAACATCTAGTTCTATAGAAAATCTGTTTTATTATACATATGTGTTATAAGTAGTTATTTGAGTAAAAATATTTAAATACAAGTATAATTTATATAGCTGGAATTTAGATGTAATATAAGGGATTTGAACACAGTCTCTCATGCAATAGTTTTACTTTTTTAAAAACATCTAGATATGAATTATGCCACTAATAAACATATATGCCTATATAAAAATTGTTATTATAGTTTTTTGAGTTACAGTCTCAAATATTTTTTATGGAAATTTAATATCCTTTATTAATCTCTTTTAACCTGGTTATTATAAATAAAGGGGATTGAACTCAGATGTTCAAGCTCCTTACAGTCATCCACTCTATCCAATACAACTGACACATATGACCACATATATGTGAAAAAGATAAATAAGCACCAATATATGCTATTCCATGCTGAACCAGAAGTCATCAGTGGTCCAAATCATCATATATAATCAGTACTCAATTTTATGAAATAGCAAATATATGCCGTTTAATGGACATGCTTTAATCTTCTCCACCCTCCAACTCTTCAGCTATCCATATCCTGAAAATCTGATGATGATGGAAGACTGACCATTAAAGTTTGTAGATTTTCTATCTTAGTATAAACTTAGTACTGTTTATATATGTGTGTGGGAGATGATGATCCAAACCAACTGATGATTGCTGGTTCAGTATAAAATATGTATATTGGAGATCATTTATCTTTTTCACATGTGTGTGATCATGTGTATTGGTCATATTAGATACAGTGGATAACTGTAAGGAGATTAAAACTCTGGTTTCAAATCCCCTTTAATTACAACTAGATTAAGTATATACATTATACTTGTATTTCAATATTACATATGCCACTCTGTATTCTACCCATCCTTCTTATATATATTTAAATGGACATGTTAAGATCCTTCATATGAAAAGTTAGATTGAATTAAGGTCAATATGGATATGACTATAATGTTGGCATCATCAAGGGCATTGGACATTACATCATCAGATTTTCAGTGATAATGATGACTGAAAAGTTTGAGAATGGAGAGAGTTGAAGTCTGTTCATTAAAGTGTATAGATTTGATATTTTAATATAAAACTGAGCACTGATTATATATGTGTGTGAGAATATGATGATCTAGACTAACTAATAATTGCTGGTTCAGCATGAAATATATTTATTGGAATCAATTATCTTTTTCCTAGCTTGAACATGTGGATTCAAATCCCCTTTAATTACATTTAGGTTAAGTATATGAATTATACTTGTATTTCAATATGATTATTATAAATACTAGAGAATGTTTTTTTATCGAATTTTTATTTTAACTTTTTGTTGTTTAAAACAGTTGAAGAATATTTTTAATTCAGTTTAACTGCAAATTAAAACAGGCAAAACTCACTATACGAATCGCAACACACAGCAAGCTAGAGTAATCAATGGATGCCAGAAGGTTTGTGCATAAAATCCCCCATCTAGTGCCTACTCATTCAATATCACCAGACTAGTATCTGGCTTGTGGTCTTCATCAGTTAGGAGCCTTGAATCTGAGAGCACTGCACCTAGATCTTAGGATTGAATGCAACCCTTCAGCAGCCACCTTTTATCTCTACTTAACTTCAAAACTATGAGACATAAAGTGAAAACACTATAATATTTTCAATCCAAGTTCATCAGTTTATATAGTCATATAGGTCTGAACTCAGTTCAGTACCTATGCATTTTGGGGTCTTTGGTTCTTTAATAACCATAGCCACCACTAGCCTATTAAGCATGATTGGTTTTAAGCCACTAAACAACACATGATCACCATTTCTTATGCTTACTTATAACTGTTATTAAAACAGGCAAAACTCACTATATTTATTGCCACACACAGCAAGCTAGAGTAATCAATGGATGCCAGAAGGCTTGTGCATAAATTCCCCATCTAGTGCCTACTCATCCAATATCCCCAGACTAGTTTATAGCTTGTGGCCTTTGTCAGTGAGGAGCCTTGGATCTGTGTATGGCAATACGTATAGTGAATTTTGCCTGTTTTAATATCAGTTATAAGCAATCATAAGAAATGATGATCATGTGATGTTTATTGGCTTAAAACCAATCCTGCCTAATAGGATAGTGGTGGCTATGGTTATTAAAGAACCAAAGACACCAAAGTGTAAAGATACTGAACAGAGTTCAGACCTATATGACTATATAAGCTAATAAGCTTGGATTGAAAATATTAAAGTGTTTTCAATTTAAGGTGGCTGCTGGAGGGTTGCATTAGAACCTAAGATCTAGATGCAGTGCTCTCAGATCCAAGGCTCCTCATTGATGAAGGCCACAAGCTAGAAACTGGTCTGGGGATATTAGATGAGTAGGCACTAGATGGGGATTTTATGCACAAGCCTTCTGGCATCCATTGATTACTCTAGCTTACTGTGTGTGGCAATATGTATAATGACTTTTGCCTATTTATTAACAGTTATAAGTAAACATAATAAATGGTGATCATGTGATGTTTATTGATTAACTGCAAAGTAAAATAATATATACTTTTTTAAATTTAATAACAGTTATATTACAAATTTTGAATTTTTTAAATATTTGAAAATATAAATTATTTTCAGTTGTTTTCAATGCTTAATTTAGAACCTTTGCTATTATTTTATCTATTTGTCTTAGCTATTATTACAAAAAAAAAGTATTAGACTTAATGTACCTTATATTCAAAAGAATAAAATTGTATATATCAAGAACCCGAAAAAGATAGCCTACTAATAAAATAAAAATGAAACAATTTTTTTGTTAATTCATAAATTATATCAATGTCAAATTTAAAGAGACAAACTTTTTAAAAAAAATAGTGAAGGAAAATCATTAAATAAATAAATATAAACAAATTTATTTTCATAACTTTAGTGGACAGGTTTCAATCTTCTCACCCTTTCAACAATTCAACTGTCCATTTTATTGAAAACCCAAAGATGGAATATTAAAAGCCCTGGTGCATTTGATATTGTAGTTATACCCTATGTAGACATTATGTCAATGAATATGTTAATTAAACTTATTTTCATTGTATAAAATTAGTCTACATTTTTTGACAATCCTATGCGCGAGATTACATAATAAGCTGTTTTCCAGAGCCAAAGAACAAAACAATAAACAATAACGGTAAATAATCTTCCGATTAAAGAATACCAATTAGTTATTTTTAGTATATCTTCTCATTGTTCGCCACTCTCTTAATATAATTTATTCTAACAAATTAATTTTAGAAATATATCATATATAAAGCATCGTATGTTTTAAAATTCTTCATGAACAAATCAATATTCGATGCTTTGTGAGTATCAGTTTTCTTTTTTTAAATACATATTGTAAATTAAGAAGACGTGCCTATGCACTCTAATCTGTTTTCAAAGTATTATCTTACAGCTGTAAAATATATGTGAATAAAAATATAAGAAAAAAGGAAAACAGTATTATTTGTTTATATTTTCCTCTTTGAAAATGTTTTGAACTCTAAAGAAATGTATTTTATTTGCGCATATATATACAATGCTTCTAATGTTAAAAGTACCTTAAGCTAAATATGTAGCTGATAAAGAAATATTAATTTTATAAATATTAATTTGAAAAGAATTCACATATAGATTTTTAATTATACTTTCTTTCAAATAAAATTTTAAATATATAAGGAAACAACTATATAACTATATTTCCATGTTATAGTGGAAACTAGTTTGCTTCCATCTAAATCATATATATATATAATGTATGTGTGTGAGAGAGAATGGTATACGTATATATTTGATAAAGTCATTATCATCATCATCATCATTTTCAATCACTATCGAACCACTACAGGGTGAAGGTCTCCAAGTTCAATCCATCTTCTATGATGTCTATCTCGTCTTCATATCACTTTAGCATACTCTCCTATGTCATCCATCCATCTCACGTGTCATCTCTTTTTAGGTTTTTGACAAACTCTTGGAAACCAGTTTAAGATTTCAACTGTTCATCTATTATCATCTCTTCCAGCAATATGTCCAGTCCAACTATACTTCAGTTTCTTAATTCTATCAATAATGTCAGTAGCACCTGTTTGTTCTCTCATACATGTGTTTCATTTTCAATATCTTCTTGTTAATCTTAATATGCATCTATTATACTCCATCAGGTAGTCTGAAGACTCTGCATTGCTTTTCTTTTAGGTGTCCAAGTCTCAGATCCATAAGTAAGAACTAACAAACACATTTATTAAGAATCTCCTTTTTCAAACACATAGACCTATTTTTTTAATATTAAATTTCTGCCAAAAGCACTTCAAACAAGTTTAATTCTACAATTAATTTCATCCATTATATTTCCATCTGTTAATAATCTGATTAAGTTATTTATCATTTTTAACTTCTAACTCATCATTATAAATCTTTGTTTTCTTCTTTTGAGAAAATCCATTGAACATTAATTTAGTCTTTTGACATTTATCTTTAATCCTATTTTCTTACTTTCATCTGATAACTCTTGCAACATTTACTGAAGCTCTAAAGCATTGTTTGAAAAACAGCAATATCATCTGCAAAATCTATGTAAATTTCATTTACTTTTCTTTCCTTAACTTCCCATTTTAATCCCCAAAATACTTCTTGCAAAATGGCTGTAACAAGTTTTAGTGATATAAAGTCTCCCTATCATAAACTTTTCTCAATGTTAACCTTTCTAGTATCATTATATAATCTAATTGTTGCTGTTGCATTTTTATAAATATTCCTAAGAATACAACAATAGCCTGTGTCTATATCTTGGTCATCACATGCTTTAATCACTAAAGAAATCCTTACAGAATCATCATCCACAAATCCAAAGCAAAATGGCAACTCATATTCGTGGGTTAAAAACTATTTTTAACTTCAGCTTGTTTTGATTGGTTAAAGTTCAAAGTTCACTGTAGACAAATTGGAATTATCTTGGTAAAAATTTTATATAGAATTGACAAAAGAATGATAGATTCATAATTTTTAATATCTTTGTCACTTTTTTGAAATATTAATATTAGTACTGCATTCTTTCTATCATCTGGTATATCATTATCATTTAGACATGTGGTATATAACTTTACCAAAAAAATTATATTTCTTTACCTGCTTCTTTTAAGATATTGATTACCATTCCATTATTATCTGGAGTTTTTCCTTCTTTATAAATTTAATTGCACAACTCCCGTCTTCATTTAAAATCCTTGGTAATTCACATGATATTGTTGGAGGTATTTTTCATTGTTCTTTATTGCTATATAATTCTTGATAGAACTCTTTTAAACATTTCATGATATCCCTGTTTTTATTAATAGTTCTATTTTTTTTCCTATTGCAAAAAAAAGTTTCTTACCAATACCAAGATGTTTTACACTCTTGAGACTTTTACTATCTTCTATAGCTTTCCTTTCTAGTTCACAATTATACTTTCTTAATTCAATGCAGGACATATTTTGCTACAGATGAATAATTATCTATTACTTAGTACTACTTTCGACCAGAGCTAAGCTATAGTTAATTTGTAATATTATTAATCCTTTCTTTGTAGAAAACTATGCTTTATATTGAATTACAAAATTATAAGGAAATAAGTAAAGTGTATAGAGTTATATAGTTTCTTATATTATTATCAATTCTTTTTTGCACCATTTTACAAAACTTAAGATACTCAGTCTTTCTTAATTCATCATTTTATATATACATTTTTTTCTTTGTAAGTTGTCTTGTCTCAGTAGAAATTTTACTGGTCGGTATCTACTTTTTTGTACCAGCTATCTTTGTTGCAGTTTTTAAAAGTGTTATTAGTTATCTTCCTACTGATTTCATTCAACTATGAATCGTTCCATTTCTGTTATTTGAAAATG
Organism: Epiperipatus broadwayi; assembly: GCA_028023455.1. Classification (NCBI taxonomy): domain Eukaryota; kingdom Metazoa; phylum Onychophora; class Udeonychophora; order Euonychophora; family Peripatidae; genus Epiperipatus; species Epiperipatus broadwayi. The sequence goes on along the minus strand of JAQFVV010012409.1, from coordinate 12,059,860 downwards.
ATTTCAAGTTCTAATTTTAATTTATTGGAATGTTTCTGACGACTAGAAGTATCAACTGTGAATATTGTTTTTCTTAATATTTTTTTTGCCTCTCTAGTTTTACATTAACATTTATTTAACATTTGCTAATCAATGATCACTTTCTGTATTGAATTTATTAAGAACATTACAATTTTAAAATAATTTTTCAAAATACAATCCAATTCTGCTGTATTTTCATTTGTATGCTTCCATGTCCATCTTTCAATTGTTTGCCAATTTTAGCATTAGTGTCTCCCATGACAACGTTAAAATGTTGTTGGGTCTGTTCAAACACCTTTTGTACATCCATATAAAAATCATCTACTTCTTCATCACAATGACAACTTGTTGGAATTTAAACCTGAATTATCTGAATTTGGTATGTGCTATTAAGTTAAATAACTAATCTTGCCACTCTATCCAATACACTATCAATCTCCACAATATTGTCTCCCACTTTTTATTTATAATGAATTCTACTTCCCTTGTACTTTCAATATTTGTCTTTGTAGCATAGTGCATACTCACAATACACACACAAAATATTAAGTATCATAGTAGGAAAAGATATTCCTTTTAGTCAAGCATTGGTGGTTGAGAGGTCAACGATGGCTGCTTTACAAGCAGTTGTCCCAGGTTAGCAGGTTTGCTTCCTGGCTGATGCTATGACATATGAGGAAAAAAATATTCCCTTTAAAGTCATGTAAATAAAGTTACAGTAAAAGACAAATAACCCCCAAGATGCATTTTGTGCTGAACAAACACTCATCAGTAGTCCATATCACCATTTCCCATAAATATCTCTACTATAGGAATTGTTACTTTTTGATTTACAAGTGTCAAACTCACTCCACCCACAAGTTTCACACCATCCATCTCAGATAAATACAGTAATGATTATCATTAATCACTTACTAAACTAGAGATTATCTCTAATACAGATATAAATGTTAAACCTCAGTTAAAGATTAATATATCTGATGTTTTTAAAAAATTTAAACATACACACATGGAGTTATTCATCTTTTTCTTTCCCATGTGTAATATCTTTATAAATATATTAAACAACTTCCATACTTCTTTATATTCTTTTAAAAATCATATGAATAAAGATTCAATAAAAGACAAATGACCCACAAGATGCATTTTGAGTTAAACTAGCACTCATCAGTTGTCCTTGGTCACCATCTACTACATATATCTCTATTGTGTGAAGAATTATTTATCTAAAGTAAATACATTTTGATTTACAAGTTTCAAAGTCATTCCAACCACAACTTAGACACCATCCAATTCAGATAAATACAGTAATGATTATCAATAATTACTTATTAAACTAGAGATTATCCCTAAAACAGATATAAAATTTAAACCCCAGTTAATGCTTAATATGTCTGACTTTTTTAAAATTTTAAACATACACATGGAATTATTTACCTTTCACTTTCCCATATGTAATATCTTTAAAAAAGATATTTTAAATTTAAGGCCTTATAGTATTTATAATGATGAGATCTTACCACTGTTCAATATTGAAATAGTTACAAACCATGATTTTTACAAATATCGTTCTATTTATGACCTCATTATTTTCTTCAACTTCTCTTTAGACACTGGTCATGTTAAAGAGTAAATACAGTAGTATTGGTGATGTTATATAAGATATAATGGCAGTAGGTCTTAGATAATTTTTATAGTACCATCTAATATTTACTAAGGCTGTAACCTTAGGAATAAGTGTCTGAAAAATTCGAAGGTAGGGACCTCTGCAGGTCTTAGCCACAAGAGGGGACCCTTCTTTACTTCAACCTACTTTTATATATGAATAGGTGAAGCTGAAGTGGTTAGATCTAAGAGTGGTTTGATTTCTTACTATAAGATCTTTCCATTGGCTCATTGTAAATCGTAAGATTTCGTGAGTAATAATGTATAATAAGAATTGTGGACTTAATTAGTGAAGTATTGAATAGCTTCACACTCTTAGATCTAACCACTTCAGCTTCACCTATTCATATATAAAAGTAGGTTGAAGTAAAGAAGGGGTTCCCCTCTTTTCTTCCAAGCATAAGCTTGTGGCTAAGACCTGTAGAGGTCCCTACCTTCGAATTTTTCAGACGCTTATTCCTAAGGTTACAGCCTTAGTAAATATTACTTAATATAGTAATGTGCGTTTAATATAAAAATTTATAATAGTACTACCTATTTCTTTCTTCACAGCATTATAGAGGCATTGCACTGGCTGGTTTTGCAAACTTCAATATTAGCTTCTGGATCCAACTATATTTTTTCTGGTATTTGGCTAGTACCATTTTGCTATTGTCTAGCTTCCCATTGTAGAAAGCCTTTTACTAGTCAAAGTCACCATGCTTCTCAGGAGTATAGAAAAATACTTTTAAAATCAGTTACTATAATACAACTATTCAAGCTAGAATGGAAAAAGAATCTTAATCAGGCAGTTGTTTATCATCTAAGCAAGAGTCACTGCAACATTGTTTAAAAGTAGATGAGACTTGAATGCAAAGCAATATGGAATGAAATACTGGACTTTTGGAATTAGAATGCCTAATTTCTTGTTTCAAACCTATTTGTACATATTTGATTTTGAACAAATGACATGTTTTTAAACAACATATACATCATCATCTACTGAAAATCAAACCTTTGTGTCATTACAACAATATATTTTTTGAAAAGCACACTCTTTACTCTCTTCAAAACATGTTGAGGATACAAATTTTATGTATACAAAATCATGATTTTATATATAAATAAATAAAATTAAAAAAAAAAATCCATTATTTTATAATATGCACAGGAAGAATGAAAATTCATTGCTGATCTTTCATTATAGTCAATAATTTATTTATTTTTATTAATTCCTAAATTTTAATACTAGATTCAAATTCTCCATCAGATTTACTATAAAAATGTGGGAGATTTTATACGAAACAAAATTTAAAATAGGCAAACTAAAAATGCTTTGAATTTTTATAAATGATGCAATTCAAAATTTTTACGTGTAACAAAAGCATTTTCTCCTCTTCCTTTACAATACAATTCATTATGATTTCTCATATCACAAAGTAAATTTATAAAATATCACCAAATACATAAACTAATTCTGCTTTCAATTTTTAACATAGTTTACTCAAGTGACACACAAATGGCAGTTTGCAAATTTATTAGTCAGTCCAATTGAGTTTTATTAAACACATTTTATTCCTGTGCAGCTTTGTAGTATAAGCAATATGAACTGCATTGGATTTTTTATAGTTACAATATATATATCATAGCAATATGAGAAACAATGGTGAACTAGTGGTGATATTACTCATCATCATCAATGCCATTAAATCAAAGTCTCAAATTTGAGGCATGATGGATCAGTAAAACTAATTACATTAAGCATAAATAACTAGCATTTCACAAAAAGTAATAATCATTCATCATGAAGAATCAACAATAAAACTCAACAGTCAATCATGTGACTGAATTTGAAGTGGGTCTACTACAGACCAGGATAATTATTTATCCCTTTCCAGCTTGGGGCAAATGATTTAAACAATAATTTGGATGCATAATCTTAAGTACTAATCCATAAAAATATAACAATTAAAAAATAATACTGGGATGCTAAAACATACTGATCATCATCAATGCTGTGACCACTTAGTATTATTAATGTACTGGCCAAATATAAACATAATTTCTAAATAAATAATTAAAATGAAATGCAGTTCATGTACTTTAAAGGATATCCTCTTTGCATCAGCCAGCATTAGAGAAGTAATGAAATCATCATTCACAGGATGTCCATAAACATTAAATATCACCCCCTTTTATATAACAGATCATTATATATGACTCTATCTCAGTGAGCAAAAGCTCTATAACTGGAACTGTGAGCAAGAGATATAATAGAAACATATAATATTTTAAAACTATTTTAGGATTGAATAAATTCATTGGAATAACTTTAACAATAAAATATCAATTTATTTATTAGAAACAATAAAATGAAATTAAGATCTACTGAATATGCTATAAATATAAATTAACATTCTGATTTTGATTAATACAAAAAGAAATAAGTTATCACATTGTGATTTACTAATATCTCAATAGGTTTACATAAAACACACCTACATATGTGCACACAGATATTCCTGTATAATATAAAATGAACATATTTGAATTTTCATAAACTAATAATAAAGTGATTAATTTTAACATATGTGGGTCTACCTGACATGCATCATATAAATACACAGACATGCTGTGACATATAAGAATTATCACATAATAATAAAAATAATAAGTTATCACATTTTAATGATACATAAAAATGACTGTCTTCATATATGTGTGTGGGTACTCATGAAAATGTGTGTGCACACTGATGTTTATATCATATATTTTAATATGTCAAAATAATAAACTTATTAAAAATATTATAGTTTCACATGACACAATTCCATGTTGAAAATATACATAAAATTCAATTACAGATAACCTGAATTAAAGCTATTAATTAGCCACATTTTATGGTGAGTAAAAGTTTTTCTTTAAAAAAAAACTATTATCATTTGAAAAACTTCATTTAAAATTTATGTCCTTGTGGCCTCATTTTCAATATTTAAAAAAGATCTTCAGAGTTTTTTTCTCTCTTTTTATTCTTTAACAATATCAAGAACTAATAATTTTTGAGACACAAATAACATTTATTATTTTTCTTTCCTTGTTTTACTTTTAGTTGACAAAATTTGTTTACTTTAAAATTTTTTGATTATAAATTTTAACTGTCATTCTCAAGAAATTATTCAAAATAATATTCTCAACATATAGTGCATTCTACTCACCAGCTGTCCTTTATATATATATATCTGATGCAATACCTTTATCTGTGCTTCTATGCATATAGATAAAACAGTACATGTATAAACTACTTTGACAACATGATGAAATCTCTGGGTACACTGGTATCTTATAAACCAGTGTTGGCTTATAGTCATCTTTGGGAAAGTTACAATCTAGTAACTGTTAGTATACATAAAGTCATCTCCATTTAGGATAGAATTTGATAGACTTCAGGCAGACCAACTAATACACAATATATATAGGCTAATAAACCACAGAAAATCTGGCTCGGGCCTCCATATGAATAGAATTTCTCCAATCATAGCCCTAGCAGAAGCAGCTGGATATCCTGTCTTTTGCTTTCAGTTATAACTTCATAGTCATCATACTGACATAATCTGTAAAACTTTTATAATCTGTTTTTCAACATTTTTATAGTCATGGTAAAATTAAAAATCACAGTAATTAAAAGTAAGTTTTTTTTATTTTGAGTGAAAAAATTTAATAACTCTTTTTAATCCACCCTAATCTTTTCTAAAACAACTTTGTAAGATTTTTATGAAAATATGCTATAGAAGCTTTAATTTAAAAAAATTTCTTGAGCGAATGAAAATAGATAGTAGAATTTTATAATTATCAGTATATCTATTGTAACATAAAAACATGTTTGTTTTAATTTCAAAATCAGATACAATTAATACAATTTTAATTAGACTTATTTAAATGTTTAATTTATAATAAAAAAATTTAAATGAAAAATTATTTAATCCTTAACTGTTATTCCAGCATAATATAGAAAAATATCTACAAAAAATTGTTTATTTTTATTTTTCCTTTCAACTTTATATATATATATATATGGACACACACATTACTATGTTGTTGTATGCCATGAGACACATAATGATCTTAATATATATTATAATAATTAATCTGATAATGTCTATTAAATAGAGAAGCATTAACCTTTGTTACCTCAAAATTCTAATTACTACTAATTGACAATTCCTGAGGCTTATCAAGTTTTCAGGCACCCCCCTCACACACACACTCACAAAGTAGCTATTATAGGTTTATGAGTAAAACTTGCTTGGCTTCAGAAATTCCCAGGGTTTGTAGTAATTGAGAATTTCTTGGTAACAACAAAGATGAAAGTTTTTCTCTCTATTTAATGGATATTATCTCTTCATTTCTATTAATTATTATAACAACAATCCATGGAAACATTCACTATCATTATATCTCATTTAAATTTTATTGTTAATTTAAATAGAAAGCAGGTGTTTTTTGTGATTAACAATGTATATATATATATATTAATGCACACCATTTATTTATAATTCTAAGTAAATTAAGAGGGATTTGAATCCAGACTTCCAAGCTCTGTACAGTCCATTCTATTCAGCATAAGTTGCTGTCTGCTAATTTATGACATCTAGTGAAACAAAATGTAGTAAAGTCATTGAACATAATATGCATTGCTCATTTTTATAAATATATGATTCAAAGAAATCAGCCCACACAAACAATTCAATATCAATAACAATCTCAGTCTGTTGTCAAAGCAACTCAACTGTCTATGTGTTGACTGATTCTATGAATTTATTTAAAATCTATCTAGGCTTGAATATATATATGTGTGTGTGTGTGTGCGTGTGTGTGTATATAACATTAAAAAATACTCACAATCTGGTACAAAATTTAAGTCACTTGTTTATAATTAAATAAAAAAAAACATAGTTTCATAAAATTTAAATTAAGAAAATATTATTTAAATTGTAATTAAAACCATCTAAATATAAGCTATAAAGGAGAATAACATTTACATTTTGTAACTACTTTCAAAAATATACAAACCTCTTAAATAACTCAGTTATTATTTTTTTGGCTCAAAATTGGCATTAAAATGAGTCAATTAACTGAAACTCAACAATTGCTTTTGGTTTTTTAAATGTGTGTATCTTTATGTAAATCTAAAAAAAGATAAAACCATCTTTTTATAATGAGTGTTAAACAATTATAAATATTTGAAATTGTACTGCATTGTGGGTATCTTTAATGTTTTATAATTTCTTATACATTTATATTTTTCAGAAAATAATTATATAAAAAATTATATAAAAAAAGTTACTAATTTTTTAAAAAAAATATTGCTTTAATATTTTAAATATATATTTAAGATTGACCAAAAAATGTCTGAAGCTGTATTTTTGAAAATTCTTACAAGTAGAAAAAGATAAAAATTTAAGTAGAGATTAAATAAATATAAGACACACCGAAAGTTGAATATTATGTAACACTCTGAGATTAATTCGTAAACTACTGGTTTATTAGATAAATGAAACACAGGCCAAAATATAAAACAATATATTTTTAGAAAAAAAGTCAGGCCATTTTATCTCTTTAACACACTTTTTTATATAAAGGTTTATCTGATCAGAATGCATGAATTTTAAATCAGCCATATTACTTTTTTTGTGTGTGTGTCAAAACATCCACCTGAAAGTGAACCCGGGACAACTGTTTGTAACCACTCAACCACCAACACTTGACATATTACTTTTTTAAAGCTAGTTTAAATTGATTTTTATTATCTAATTAATGTGAAGATTTTTCTTAATTTTCCCATTGTCAATGCAAGCTAAAGCCATAGTTTGTGAATTAATATTAAATGTTATATAATATTAAACCTTGGAAATATCTTACATTTACTTATTTCACTCTCTGAATCAGTGTTAACAATGTGTAAACTGAGAAAAGTCTCATACATCAAGCATTGGTGGTCGAGAGGTCAGCGACAGCAGCTTTACAAGCAGTTGTCCTGGGTTAGCGGGTTCCCTTCCCAGCTGATGCTATGACACATGAGGAAAAAAAACAAATTTAAAATAGCTTTAAAAAGTAATATGATTGATTTAAAATTCATATTTTCTGGCCAAAGTATTTCAGATAAACCTCTATATAAGAAAATGAAGTAAATAATCTTTTCTCTAAAAATATATTATCCATGCCTTATCTTGAGATTATTTCATTTATTTAATAAACCAGTAATTTGAGATTATTATAAATTTATGTAAAGGGTACTAAAGATAAATATGAGCTTTATCAAACTTAAAGTCTGCATCTTAGTTTAATAAAATGTAATTTTTAAAATGTTCAATTTTGTTTGAAAGTTTATCTGATGGCATTTAAATTTATTCTTATTTTTCTCCTTTTACTTTCTTCGCATTTCTTCATATATAGCAGGTTTTACATATATAAAACTTGTTTTTCTTTTTCATAAATGTACCTTTAAAGTTTTCTTGCAATGATATAGATTGCAGAAACTTTTACTATGTGGAGAATCTGAACTGATATCAGACCCATATAGCTATCTAGTTTGATAGGCTGAGTTTGAAGACATTAACGTGTCTAAAAAATTCATGCTTGCAAACTGATAGAAACGTTTTGCCTAAACGCTTGGAGTTAGTGTCTAGGTCTAGTTTTATAACTCCTATCCCTTCACTGATGAGAGCAAATCAGCTTGAAATCAGCTGATCTGAGGGTGGAGCAAAATGAAAGAGACAGTGAATATTGACTCTGACATTTATGTAAACAGAATATGCTTGTTTGGAGGTCTTGGTAAATCTCCATCTATTGATCATTAATACAAGCGATAGCAGGTTTTACGTATATAAAACTTGTTTTTCTTTATATATATATATTGCATACAATAACTTCCTTCATATACACTTTAATGTAAAAAAAAATTAATGATTCTTTTACTTTCCTGACAATTTCAACTGCCCTGCAATCTTCATCAGAGTGATCTCAATCTCCTCTACCCTTTAAAATACAACTAAAAAACATAGAGGAGATTGAGATCACTCTGATGAAGACTGCAGGACAGTCAAAACTGTCAGGAAAATAAAGAAATCATTTGAAAAAATTTTGCATTAAAGTGTACACGAGGGGAGTTATTATAGGCATTTAAATTTATTAGCAATTGATAATAACATGCAACTTAATATAGGACACAATGTCAATCTAGCTTGGGAATTGATCTGGTAAATTTTAGATACAGGAATATTAAATTTAAGATAATACTCTAACCAACTATGCTATTCTGTCAAAAGTGATGGGAAGTAGAAATGTTATGAGATTCCTTCTGATTTCTTCACTTTGGGTTAAGGTGAGATTAATGAGTGGCTTCCATGTAATATAATCATACCATGTTGACTTATGGATTATTAGTTACAGTCATGTGATAAAAACTTTTAAACCTTTCTTTAATTTTTTTATGATCAATGTTCATGGGTTTTCCAAATTGAAAATGTTTTCATTCATGCATTACCGATTTATGATTTTATTTACTAGGACTCAAAAGTCCATGATGTGTCATACAATTCAACGTTCTTTCCATTTCATATTGTTCTAGGTGGAGGCAAGTCGGTCATTTACCACTTTCTGAAAATTATTACTTTGGAGGCAACCTCAGCTGGTGCAAATAATGTAATTTATTGCATGACTCCTACATTTTTGAGATTGACAATACACTTATAAAACAAGTCACCATGAATATGGGACTATAAACGGTCCCAAAAGCACTTGGCGGTAACTTTTGATAATTTTACTCACATTTAATAGCTTCATTATCTGTGCGTAGAGCACATATATATATATTAAAATATGTTTCAATAACACGAGATTAGCAAGAGCAATCCCAATCTAAAATGCACCGGGTGTTTATTTTCATCATTATTGGCTAACTTGCTTTAGAGAGGGAACTCAAAATTTTATCACTAGTATTTTTTAATTGATCTCTTATCTAACTTTATGTTAAAGGGCCTGTTTACTATTACATCATTATAGAAAATCATTTCCATTCTAAGATTACAAATAACTTTTAGCTTTAGCTAATTAACAGCTTTTTTAAAAATTCTTTTATATTAAAACAATCTTGTTTTTAGATTTTTAACTTTAAATAATTATATAATTAGTTCGCCATCTGTGCATTATATATATTGATTTAAATAAAATTTTATTAAATTCATTTTTTGATATATATATATTTATTCAAGAGTGATATTATTTAGATTTTTTTACTTTTATGTAGCGACATCTGACATTTATGTATACCGTTAAAATATAGTTTGCCAAAATCTATTAACAATAGACCCCATTGAGTTTATAAAGTCAAAAATATTGCTTCCAATAATGTTGACTAAAATATTATTGATTTTAATAACTTTTACATTAAAATATCTAAGAAAAGATTTAATATTTTAATGGTAGTGTCAATGCAAGTACATGTGTTGTGATGTACTGTAGCTTATCCTTAAACGAAGTCAAGAATCTTTCAACAATTATGCCAGAGAAATCTGTTAGCCACTTTATTTTCCATTCCCCAGTCTAAGTTTTCCCATATTCTGCTCCATCCCATTTCCACAACATAATCTTTGTCAACTTTATGGCCTTTATATCTAAATCACTCTTATCTTGTCCCAAACCCAGCATAAAAACCAATAATTCACTTTCTGTATAATCACTTTTTTCATATTTATTCTTCCATAACTGCATTATATGTGCCCTTTCTGTTTTCAAGCATTTACATTCAATTAACAGATGCCTAATATAGTTTTTATTCCTTCCTTACATAATTTACAGACTAAATCACCCATATTTTTCCACTTACATGTATATTCTTTTGTAGCTAAAGATCTTGTTCGAGCCTTAAACAATAAAATACTTTCCTTACTATTATCATATATTAACTCACACCTAATATTCTGTTTATTTCTATATATATTTAAACTCTTTTTACTCTCCATACTAGTTCTACATCTCTCTAACTTCCTATTTTTTTTTATTAATAAATCTATTCTTTTATCCCATTCCTTACCACTATAACACGCAACAATCCTCCTAACACAATCAACCCATCTTTTGTACAAATATACTGATATAAATTCTTTATCCAAATCTTTTGCATACCACATTACTTTTCTCACCCATCTTGTTATCTGCCCTTTACTTATAACCCAATTAAATACTATTTTGACTATTATCCATAAACTGCAATCTACTAAACATTTTCATTTTACTTTTTGCATCTCTCACATGAAAACTTGACCATCCCATTTCTCCTTGAATTACCTCTTTTGCTGTCCATACATCTGCATCAAATGCATGTCTTCATACTTCCCTTTGAACTTTTCCTAAGTAATTTAGTAATCAATGAATGTAAGAAGAATTGTGCCTAAAATCCCTATCTAGTACTTACCCATATTACATCCCCAGACTAGTTTCTAGTCCATGACTTTCATCAGTGAGGAGCTTTGGAACTGAGAGCAGGGTATAGATTTCAGAATATGATGTATCTCTCCAGCAGTTATATATTGCCTATTTAATTAACCATAAAGCTAATAACCCAAGATAAAAACATAATGTTTTCAATGCAAGCTCTTTCACTTGTATTTTGGTGTCTTTGGTTTTTCAAAAACTGTAGTCACCATTATCCAACGAGAAAAATAGGCATAGAACCATCAAAATATTGCATGTTCATCATTCACCATGCCTATACATGCTGTTATTAATAGTAGCAAACTCTCCAAACAGTAGTGCTACCCAGTGCAAACCATACTGAGTAATGGATGCTGGAAGGTTTGTGCATAAAATCTCTAACTAGTGCCTATTCATCCAATATCCCAAGACTAATTTATAACTTATGGCTTTCATCAGTGAAGTCTTGGATTGGAAAGCATTGTACCTAGGAAGTGATGATCATTTAATAAATCCATGGTCTTTCTCTGAATTCTGAAGAATTCTGACAAAATGATAACATTTGTTCAAACCAATTTGCAACTACATAGTATTGTTTTCAGTAATGATTTGACATTCTAATAAAACTTCTTGCCATCTACATTTCTCCAATTAAATCTTCTTTCTCAAGCATAATGAGCTAATTTAAAAGAGAAGTTAAATAAGTCTTAAGTCTTGATAAATCTTTAATCTGCAGATGCTGAACTTAATATTCAATCTTGAAGGGTTAATATTAACCAAAGTTCATAAATTCTATTAGTTTGTATAAAACAATAACAATGGTATATCCTTATTAAAAAACAGTAGTTGCCTACTCTAATGCCATCTACTGTAATCTTGAGTAATCAATAATTATCAGACACTAACTATCCTCAAACCAGGTTTTGGCTTTTTAAATACTTTATTACCGTTGCTATATTGGTCAACTATGATTTCAGTGACGTTTACCACTTCAACAGATTACCCAATAATGTAACCAGATTATCTGAGATAGGCCATTAATCAAGTACTATGTAAAACTTTTAGTCCAAAACCAGTTACAAAGTGACTACTTATTAATTGTATTTATCATTAATGATTATAAATAAGAATTGTGTATCTGCTAATTGTTAAGGATAATGACATACATTAAGGAAAAAAGATTGGAGTAAGACATGCTCATAATTAAAGGATCAAAATGTCATGCCATAAACATGCATTACCATTCTCATCATAAAAGATAAACAATAACAACTGATATATGTAAGTCATAAAACCCTGAATCTATATTAACATAAGCCATTTATGTAAGAATGTTAATTTCCCCTTCATTATATATGTAATTCTTTTGGATATGTATGTGTTCATGGCTTATAAAGTGGAGTAGCTTTTTATCTTTTATTTAACAGAGCATATTTTTATTGATGATCACCATAATCATAGCTCTCTTCTTTTATAGTATTGCTGTTTTACTTATAATCATCTTATTTATGTTATGTAAACTGCTTTTTTTAAATACATGATAGCTGAATGCAATTTTCTCTTTTGTTTTTCATATTTTTGGGTTAGCTAAGAATTCTTACATTTTTATTTGTCAGCCATCATGTTCTATGCATACTAATTTAACATATTGTGGATCAACGCAATGATCTCAGAACATGAACATACATTCTGGATTATGCTGTACTATTCTGGTTGCGATGTTGTTCCTTGATTTGCCATAGTATACAGCTGTCCAACCTGGGCCATTACATTGGATCTCATACACTATCTGCAGTGTCTCTTTCTTTGGTAGTCTATCTTTAGAACTATTTGTCAGACTGTTGTTCATGTTAAATTTGAGATTATATTATAAAGAAAAAATAAGAAAATAGAGAATAAACAAAAGCATAAAGAAAAGACAAAAGAAGAGTGTCAGAAACAGTATTTTTTTTTTTCATAGCCCAGCATCTTACTCTACAAGACCAGAAGAAGATATTTTTCAGTAGTCGGTGTTTGTTGGTTAACGATAGCTAACCTTCATATCATTCAAGATCTATGAACTGAGTTTAATATCTGAAAAATAAAAATAAAAAAGTATGGTTTATTATGCATTCTAATAATGAAATACCTTAATTCTATTAAAATTAATAAAGATTAGATTTTCCAAAATTAGCATTTTACAAAGGTAATTAAATTTTTAATTAGATGAAATAGAAATAAAAAGTACACCAGACTATATCTGATTAAATTTATTATAGATGAATTTATTGATTAGTAAGTAATTACATATAAATTAAACCAGATTTAGATATGAGTATATATTTATAAGTATAAATTAATGAATAAGACAGTACTTACCTGATTATTTCAAGGCCAGGTGTTGAAATGACAAATATTTCTTATTATTTTATTACACTGTGCGGTATAACGCAATCATAGAGTGTTTAGATTCTGAACCTTAAGATCTCAGACTGATTCCAAATCTCACACTTCCGGCGTTCCACCTTCTTACTAACTCCAAGCAATAAACCTTTCGATTGTTTTTATATATATATAACTCTCTAGTTAAAAGTAAATAATCACCTATAAACAAAGTGGTTAATTATTCATAATTTAATACAATTTGCAAAATCATTTAACAATAAATAAAATTCAGTAATGGACTTGATTTTTAATTAAGATAGAAAAAAAAAAACTATTTGTCATTTATTCAAAAGATCTAGCATTATCCAGGATATTAATAATGATGAATATTTAAATTTATATTTTTTTATGACATTCTGTGAAATTATTTTAAAATGATTATATTATTTGTATATAAAACTATGCATACTGAACTATTTACTGATAAATTAACTTTTAAAAAATACTGATAGGTAGATCTTTTTTTATTTTTAAAGTATCTAATTAAAATCCTGTCAGTTTAAATTAATTCTTACTTAAGATAACTACATAAAAACTCAATGTTTTGAAAGGTTTGCAAAACTTTATTTTTTTTGCTTAAGAAAAAATATTTTATATATTATTTAATTATATGTTTCAGAATATATACTATTACAAAGCGTAGGGAAGTTTCAAGACTATATTAATAACTTTAATAATATCAATACTGACTCAAACTGAAATCATGCTTCTGTTTTTTTTTTTTTAAATTTAAAAAATACTATATTCAAAGGTATATTAAAGCAACACTATAATTTCTAATCTAATAGAATAAGCTTATGAATGTTGTTTTATTAACTAATAGTTTTGGGACCCTATGAAATAAAAGAACCTTTAACTTTTGAAGTATATAGATATATTTTAAGATCTTTTATCATATTTTAAAGATTGGTGTAGAATATAATTGCGCCAACCTAACACCGATGTACCAGACTTAGAAATTAAAAGGAAGAGGAAATAAAGTTCGAATCCAGTTCTGTTAAGAATAAAATGTTCATGGTATTAATCAGTTAACTGATTTAATAACTGAACATTTTAATAGTAAGAGGAAACTGTGAATTAAGTGGCCAGTTGAAATTTATAGTTATGATTTGTGTAGCACTAAATATTGTCATGAAGAATAGCGTGTGTATGGGAAGGAGGGAAGGGACATTTGAGTTTTGTGTGTAATAAATTTCAAATAAGCAGTGTTTTCATAGATATTTAAACAGTAAAGAAATTGAATTTAAAATTTATTATTATCATTGTATATGCATCACTTGCAGTAAATTTTTGGCGGTAAAGTCAATATATTTTATACATCACCAGTAATTTAGAATTCTAAACAATTCTGAAAAAAGTTATAATAGACTATTTTACTGTTGACACTCTATTGCCTTCGTTTTGAGTTTTGCATAAGGCTACACAAATTTGTATCTAGCCAACTGCATGATCTTCTAATGTGTTTGTATTCCTTAGCTCTTATATTATGTATTCTGTCTTCAAAAATCATGTAAAATTCTACCATAGCATTCAAATTTGATCCCATCCAAGAGACTTCTTCTGAAATTCACAACACCCATTTTTATAATTATTTTCCAATAAAATTTATCATTTTGACTTTTTTTAATTGATTTATTCCATTAATAATTTCAAATTCTTTTAATTGAGCTAATTTTTTTTTCTCATGTGTCATAGCATCAGCCGGGAAGCGAACCCACTAACCCTGGACAACTGCTTGTAAAGCAGCTGTCACTGACCTCTCGACCACCAATGCTTGACTAATTGAGCTAATTTTTTTTGTTCAAGATCCACATTTCTGATCCTTGTAGAACAATTATCTAAATACTTAAATCAGCATCAATCATCTAAATTCATGTAATTCATACTTTTTTAAAAGCTATTTTGTTTATAGCAATGTTAACTGTGACTTTTTGACAGTAAGAGCAGTTTTTGTTAACAGTTGATCCAAATACCAAAAGCTTTTGCACCTGCTTGACCACCCATCCTTCTAGGTTCCTGAAGATATTTAACCATTGGCACAAGTTTTTATTCCTTTAACATTTATTTTCATTTTCTAATATTTGGGATACAGTTTATTTTGGATACCTTTTCCTGTAGGAATTTTTATACATATTACAAATATTTAAATGATAGTGAAGTTAAAAAATAATTATTTCACAAAAGTTTAGGGATAATTAAATTGTTAAGCAAAGTTTGTGATGTCATAGTAATTATTCACACTATTAGAGCCATATGGCACAAGAAATATAACGTTGTAAAAGAAAATAATAAAGAGTGGTGTAATATACATTTATATGCCCTAAAATATATACCCAGAAATAGTATGAGAAAAATTTGGCAAAACAATATTTTTCTTAGTTGTTCATTATTTTAAAAAGATATAAATTAAACTTTAAAATTAAATCATTGTATCTGCCTTTAGATACTAGCCAAAAGAACTATACTTTATGAACATCATATGCTATTTATGTATGTTTCCACTATACATATGTTAATACTTGTACATAATTTGTTATTAATAAAGTTTATTTTATATCTATAAAGTTTTTGATGCGCTGCATCTTTATCAAAGCAAGACTAAATATATTTTAGCAAATCCAAATCTTTATAACAATATAAATTTAAACACCAGTTATTAAAAAGAGGAATGCTATTGGTCTAACGCTAAATAATTGTGTGAATTAATTATATGCTATGTTTTCTTTTATTTCGTCTTTTATTATTTTCCTACAAAAAAATTATTTTGGTGCCACCAGGTTTAAACAAATGATGAGTTTCTTGGTATTAAATTCAGAAATATAAAGCCAATAATCTCACCTTCCTGGCTAACACATGTTGATGGGAAGCAAATCCTAGTTTGTTCAACACATAAAGAATCACATAGTAATAACAGATGCAATAATAAAAACATATGGAGTAAACATTAGGAATCTTTAAAATCTTAAAAACGGAATCAAAGTGCGTCGTTTTAGTAAACAGCGAACTATTTTCCGCATATGTATATATATATATGAGTGTGTGTTTGCGTGTAACATATAGTACATTAATAATAATGTAGGTTAATTGCTGGTGTTTATTAGTTTAGCCTTTTAAAATATAAATGCATTTTAGTAATCATGCCTTTCTAAAAATTATTTTATTGATGAATTTGGACATAGTTTTCATAGAAAGAAGACTACATTTATAAGTCTAATCCCAAAGGCATCCTAAAGAAGTAAAATATTGATTTCTTTCATTAGAAAGAATTATGTCTAATAATTGAGTACATTGAACAGTTACAATTAGAGAAAATGTTGAAATCTGTCACTAATAAAATTTTGCTGTAGAAATTAAATGACAGAAACATAAAATATCTAATATAATAATAAACGGGCCAGCGTATTCTGTGTGCTGCTGCTGCTGATTATTATCATCATCATCATCATTATTGGTAGTGGTCGTGGTAGTGGTAGTAGTAGTAGTCCTTTTTTCCAAGATATGATATTCATTTGCTGCTGAATTTGATAATTATCAAAAAAGATGTGTTACATCTATTTAAGGCAGAAATGATTAATTGTGCATACGTTTGACATCATTAAAATTTAAACCATTTAATTTACTAGAGTTTTAGAATATTAAAATTCAAGATGTAATTATTCGAAGACTATACATACTTAATAATGCCAATATTCTGCTAGAGCAGCATTCAGTAAACATTTTAACATAAAGAGCCATTTTGTTTAAATATTCCCTCCATCCAAGCACACACACCCCCCATAAAATAATCTCAAGTAAAGGAGAAAAAATAAGTTCATGAACAATAGGAATTTGGAATGGCTGTGATTATATTTGAACATTTATTTTAGTAGTAGAACATAATAGTCTATATAAAGCCTAACAAAAATAAAAATTCTTTTAAAAATAAACAAACAAGTATAAAAAATATTTTGACAGTTTTATTTATTTACAAATGTCTAATATTCAAATATTTATATACAATAATTACTATTTTTCAAACTCCCTTCTTCAATGTCAAACGCGTTGACGGGAAGCGAACCCGGGCCAACCGCTTGGAAGGTAGCTATGCTAACCGCTAGGCCACCAATGCTTGACTACATTACTCTTAAAATCATCAAAATATTTATTTACAAATTACAAGAGGAAATAAAAAAATGTGTTTATGTTTATCATGATAAAAAGAACTGTCAGATTGGGATCAAAGAACTGCAAATGACTCGCGCGCCGCCGCAGTTTGCCGGCTCTTACGCTAAGGTTAAAAGGCTAGAAAATCTTTGATATTGCTATTGGATGTTTTAATTTACTTTCTAAGTCTGCATGCATATACATACTTTAAGCAATTGATAGTCACAAAATATCACAGATTTTCTAGTCTAATCAGACACGCTTTGTGCAGTAAATAGAATGGATAAATGGAAGTGTTTTCCATTCATAAATTGATTACACAGTAATATTTACAAGTGATCAATCAGCTAGAACATTTTTCAAACAGGGTCAGCAATATAAGATGGCACTGAGAGCTGTGGGTCGTGTAAAAGTCTGAGTTCGAATCCCGCATATATTACATATGTAAATGCAGGTTTAAGCCTGTACAATGTACAAACAAGTTTCGGTAAAAATTCCGAAAGTAATCTTGATTTGAGTAAATTAAATTCAAATTTTTGTTAAAGTTGTACTAAATTCATCTTAATATTTTTTTAATTATTATTATTAATTAATTAATAAATTTGAGCATTACATAGATTATTTAAAAAAAAAAACAGAATTCAAAATTTCACTGTTAAATTAAAAGAAATAAACCGTTGATAAATAATTATATAGTTAAATAAATTAATTTGAAAATAAATAGATCGATATATTTAAAAAGCGATATATTGATTAACAGGAATAAAGTTGGTAAAGTCGTTACTAATATCTCCTCTAGATGTCACTATGACATTGTTTTATTATTTTTAAAATTATGTTTATTTGATTTCATATTACAAGAATACTGTATTATGTATATAAAAATTTTGTTATAGTCTAAGCAAAAATATTCGACAATAAAAGCTAAACAAATAAATATTGTGAGATTGACATACTTCCGAATTGAAAAACAAAAATATAAATATTTGTTTATATATATTTTAAGTACAAGTATATTTTATATACCTGAAGTCTAGATATAATATAGGAGCTTTGATCATAGATTTTCAAACTCCTTTCGGCTATCCACTCTATTTTATACAAACTATCCACATGACCACACGCATGTGAAAAAGATAAATAAACTGCAATGTGTGTAGTTTACACTAAACCGGCATTCATCAGTTGGTCCAGAAAATCATCTCCTACACATATATATAATCAGTGGTCGGTTTATATTAAGATAGCAATTTTTCACCCTTTAATGGGCAGTCTTCAATCTAATCCACTCTCTAACTCTTTAGTTATCCACACCATTGAAAATCTGATATAGAATGTCCAAATCCTTTGTTAATGCCAATATTATTGTCATGCCCATTAGCTTAAAAAACGAGCACTGATTATATATGCATATGTGTGTGGGGGATGGTGGTCTGGACTGGTATATAAGTGCTATTTCAGCACGATATACCTATACTAGAGATCATTCATTTTTTTCATATGCGTAGGATCATGTGTATGAGTTGTATGAGATAGAGTAGGTAGATGAAGGGAATTTGTCTGTTTGATAGTACATAGATTTATATCAAAGCTCTCTTAATTAGCAATAAATTAAAATTAACATGTATATGAAAGCAAATTTGGTTTTCTAACTTTATATTCAGGTAGAAATGAATTAGTAATGCTACACAAGTAATAGATGAATTTGAATATCTGATTTCCATCAACGTCAATAATGGACAATGTAATCAGAAAATATGTAGGAGAAATTAATAACAATAATAGCAAAGACAAAACTTAAGACAATAAACATCACATGATCACCATTTCTATGCTTGCTTATAACTGTTGTTAAAACAGGCAAAACTCACAATACGTATTGCCACACACAGCAAGCTAGAGTAATCAATGGATGCCAGAAGTCTTGTGCATAAAATCCCCATCTAGTGCCTACTCATCCAATATCCCCAGACTAGTTTCTGGCTTATGGCCTGAAACTAGTCTGGGGATATTGGATGAGTAGGCACTAGATGGGGATTTTATGCATAACCCTTCTGGTATCCATTGATTACTCTAGCTTGCTGTATGTGGCAATACGTATTGTGAGTTTTGCCTGTTTTAAAAACAAAACTTCTTAAAATAATGGAAGTGTGAAATATTTTAATCACCAAATTAAAATTAATAATTTGATCTTATTTTTCAATTTTTACTTATGCTGCTGAAACATGGAAACTTAAAAAAAAACTCGATGAAATGGAAATATTTGAGATATAATGCTGGTAATTTTTTTTTAGATTTTCTACTGAACTAATGTCTCTATTTTAAAAATTAAGTTTAACAAGAGACTATAGTTATTAATAAGAAGAAAGAAAATGGCATTTTGGGATATGCAGTTGGGAGAACCAATACTGTAAAAATATTTCTCATTGAAGTAAAAATATTGAGTTATCACTACATAGCCACTTTCCGATGAACACTTTAAATTAAGCAAGTATTAACCACGATTTTCATGAGATGTTACATGTGGTTCATAATCATAGAGTATTAAAGAAGATAGTAGAAATCTTTACATCCATCACTATATCTTTTTGAGGATCACATATTGAGATGATAATGAATGTATAAACAGAAATGTATATATATTGTTCAAATAATACTGGTGAGAGAGAATGCATATATCAACTGAAAAATTATATAATTATGATTACCATGATCTATGCATTAATATGATATAAGAAACTGTCTTGAGGGAGAAAAAAGTAATAATGATTGAGAGCAGTTTAGCTAGGAATAAGGAAAAGATGTGACTGTTTTAATAATCCAAGTGAGATTTATATATAATTGTGATACTTAATAAAAAATTGTAAATGATATTCCAAACTTATAGAATCACTTATTAAAGAATAGGTATGATTTATGAAAGAAATGGATGGTTTAGGGAAATTAGACTAAATTTGAGAAGTAGAGTATTGTAAAATGACATTATGAATATCGTATATATATATATAATATTTTTATTTACAAATGTGAAACTTTTCACATTTACAATTTTGATATCATCCATTTGAAATAAATACAAATAATGATAATTACTAAATGCAAATAATGCTAATAACTAATCATTTATTAAAATACAGATTTTTTCTAGTCATATATACATTTTAAACCGCAATTAAAGATTAATAAATCACGGGGGGGGGGGTTAAGTTATACATTAACACATTAAAAAACTCAACTTATTCTTTGTCTTTTTTTGTGTGTAATGAACACCTTATTCATCATTTGTCTTTTTATTTTTATTCATATGCTTTAGAAATACATCCGCAAACCTTTATATGACGTCATATAAATCAATTTGATCCTAGCTAAATATCATCTACCAATCATAACACAGTCTTATATCTTTATAAAATTATTTATACCATTGTAATTTATTTCAACACACATTTATAGACATTGGAGAAAATGTGTAAATGACTCGCAATATATAGTTTGACTAAATCACGTTAATGTGAGATAGGCTTCGCTATCCCAATCTTTTACAATAATCATATATAGATATGTTTATATTTATGTAATTTATATAACATATATAATAAATGCTGTGTTTTTCAATGGGCTTATTTCAGTCATAAATTTAACTATACGTTCAAGTTGGTTTACCATTTTTCTCTCAATACTTTTTATAGTGAAAATGTCCTGTGGACTTTGGCGCAATAGACACCAACTTTGGGTCAGGAAGTTCAAGATCGACTCATGCATATGCTGATCTAGCATTGCAACTCCTTATAAACTCACAAGGAATAAAACCATATTGTTTTCCTGAAGGTTTGTGATGATGGTGTTCTAGTTGTATTTTTATATTGGACTATTTCCGTCACCTAATATGCGTATTGAATGTCTTTAGAAAAATTTAACTTTATTTAAATATTCCAAATACATTCAACTGTTAGTAATACCACATCAAACAGGTTAATATATGCACAACATTTCGAGAGGTATTATTCTCCCCTCTTCTTCAGGTGTTGCTGGCCTGACCAGTGAAAGTACTAGCATGGGATTCAAACCTGGAACCTTAGATTCTTGAGTATTGAATTTTAAGGTAACGCTCTAACCAACTGAGTTATCCTGCCAAAGGTAATAATAGTCTGTAGCTATATGAAATTTCTACAGACTGTTGCCTTTGGCAGGATGGCTCAGTTGGTTAGAGCATTACCTTAAAATTCAATACTCAAAGAATCTAAGGGTCCAGGTTAGATTTTGATGCTAGTACTGTCACTGGTCAGACTAGCAACCTCTGAAGAAGAGGGGGAAATAATACCTCTCAAAATATTGTGAATATACTAACCTGTTTGATGTGCTATTACTATGTGTTGAATGTATTTGGAATATTTAAATAAAGTTAAATTTTTCTAAAGACATTCAACACATATATCAGATGATAGAAATAGCCCACTATATAAATACAAATAAAGCCATATACAGCACTTTCTTTTTATAATAAAAATAAATTGGTGAAAATGTTTAAGTAAAATATACATTTTCTTAATTTTTCAAGTTTTAATGTGATGTTCTCTTTCAGGCTGTTTATCATTTTGGATGAGTTGTTATCAATAATTGATTCAAAAAATATATTAAATGTAATACACTGAGTATGTTGATGTTTTCTCGATAACTTTCTGAGTGATTAACAGGGATGTGAGAGACTTTATTTACTAAGTAAAAATTATTTATTTTTCTTTATAATATAAAATTCTTTGACACCACAGAAAGGACATCTGATCTTTGTCTGATTCAGGCGTAGCTTTAAATGTTTTTCAGTTGGTAAAACGTTTTTGAAATAAGCTTTTTTTTAGGTAGATGGCTTGTAATCAATTTAAATAGACCAATTATATGGATGTATAAGGGGGTACACATTGTTCTCTGATTTGCACATCTATTGCAGTATATGCTTCTGCTGTTGCATACATCTTGCAGGAACTGTTCTGCATCAATTTGCCAAATGATATCACCATGTAAAATTGTGGGACCCATAGCACATTTTTTTGTAAAGTGCATTTCATGTCTTTGGCAATTTTTTTTACAGTGGCTAAAATGTTTGATGAAATTCTGTTTTTGTTCAGAAAAAACGGCAGGGAAAAAAGTTTAAATGCTTGAAACAGATAAGTAAGCAGATCTTGTAAAAAAACAAGTTTATGAGTGGTTTATTTGAAATGTTAAATTTATCACATCCATAAAGAACACTGCAAGTGAAGTCCAAAGTCAAACCAATGCTGATTTTCTTTTTTTATGCAAACAGCATTTTTCTCTCAGATTTAGTTCATAATGGTCAGGCATTTTATCTCCAAGTCCTGAAACATTTATGTGATGTGGTAAAATGTAAACATCCCATTTTGTGCAATGTGAGGGGCGCAAGCTTCACTCTGACAAAGTGTCACCTCTTATAAGTACTGTTTAATTAAATTTTGCATGACCCAGTTATTTATCAGTCATATTTGCTCGATCTCACTTTGTGCATTTTTTTGTTAATTTCTGGAATAAATAAATGTCTCAATAGTGGTGAAAACAAAAATGTCACCGGTGTCAAAAGGAGTCAGTTTGCAAGTGTTTCCAGACTACTTTCAAAAATGAAAAAGACATTTTGATCAGTGTATTATATCAAATGGATAATAATTTGAAAGTGATTAAATTTATAACACTTAAAAATAGATAAACATTTTTTTCTTATTTTAGTTACTTTTGTATATTCCCTCCTACAACTATTCTTATCTTTAAGAATAAAAATCTTAAGATAATGTTGTTTGATCAAATAAATAAGATGAACCTAATAAATTTTTTACCATTATATTTGCTTAATCTTTTTATATCTATCTGAAACAAAGAATAGAGTAAATAAATAAACTTAGAAATGGTAAGAAAGATTTGAAATATCAGGCACTCTTATACATGGAGCCTAATTGTAAATATAGGAAATTTGAACTCAGACTTTCAAGCCCTTTTACTATCCACACTATCTCATACTACTGATACACATGACCACACACATGCAGAAAAGATAAATAATCATCAACATCCATATTTCGTGCTAAACCAGCACTCATCAGTTGGTCCAGACTATCATCACCCATATGTACACTGATTATATATATATATATGTATGGGAGATGATAATCTGGACCAACTGATGAGTGTTTGTTTAACACGAAATATGGATATTGGTGATTACTTATCTTTCTGCATGTGTGTGGTCATGTGTATCAGTAGTATGAGATAGTGTGGATAGTAAAGAGGTTTGAAAGTCTGAGTTCAAATCCCCTATATTTACAAGTGGTAAGAAAGTATATAATAAATAAAAATTTTAAATAAAAGAATTATAATAAATTGTTTTGAGTAATCTCAGTTTTGACACTGCAGTTTAGCATAGTGGACTTGAATACTCAGCCTGTCCTATTTGGGACTTACCTATTATGTAATATGTTAAGCAACTAAAACTTTTTATATTATGGCCATGTGTTGTTGTTTTTTTTTCATATGTCATAGTATCGGCCGGGAAGCGAACCCGCTAACCCGGGACAACTGCTTGTAAGGCGGCTGTGCTGACTTCTCGACCACCAACGCTTGTTTAAGGTAGTATTAGAATGATGGACTTGTGAATTAAACATATATGGATTGAAGCTAAATTCACATGACCACATAAGTAATTCTTATTTAATTATTATTATTTACAACTGAATTACGATTATTGGTCTATTGCAAGCAAATATTTTATAAATTTTTAATTTGCGTATACTGAATGTTTCTTCTATAAGTAAACAGAGGGATTTGAACATACGATTTTTTTGAGTCTACATTTTTTCTCCACTCCATTGCAAAACACAGATACACATGACCATATATATGCGAAAAAGATAAATCCAATAAAGGTTTGTCATTATTTTTACATATATAAAAAAACATTTAGCATAAGCAAATTACATATTTCCTTGGAAATAGATACATCATAGTATAAGTTCAGTCCATCCCTCTATTATTAATATATATGGCTATATAATGGTCCGGTATAAGAGCGGTTAGAGTGATGTGTATCTGGGTATGATTACAATATCAAATCCAATAAGGATTTTGAGCGTTTCATCGTCGGTTTTTCAGTGAAATGGACGGTTAAATAGTTGGAAGGGTGAGAAGATTTGGGGATCATTTATGCAGTGGAGAACGAATATAGATTTAAAAATCCTAAATTTAAAGCCTCTACATATTTATAAGTTTTTTTATATTAATGTTTTTTTTTTAAATTTTTTTTTAAAATAAATCATTCCACAACCTTTTTTATTTCAACCGTTCATTTCTTTCTTTTCTTTTTTTCTCTTTCTTTCTCTCTCTCTTTTTTCCTCTCTCTCTTTTTCTCTTTCTTTCTTTCCTTCTCTTTTTCTTTCTTTCTCTCTTTCTCTCTCTTTCTTTCTCTCTTTTTCTCTCTTTTTCTTTCTCTCACTCTTTTTTCTCTCTCTTTCTTTCTCTCTCTCTCTCTCTCTGTCTTTCTTTCTTTCTCTTTCTTTCTTTCTCTCTTTCATTCTTTCTTTCTCTCTTTCATTCTTTCTTTCTCCCCCTCTTTCTCTCTTTCTTTCTCTGTTTCTTTCTCTCTTTCTTTCTCTTTTTCTTTCTCTCTTTCTTTCTCTCTCTCTCTCTCTCTTTCTTCCTTTCTTTCTTCATTCCTTTCTTTTTTTCTGAATTGTTCATCTATATAAGTTAGCCCTCTTTTTTTATTCTGTTATGTTAAACACAATCACCCCACATTTCTTTTAATGTAAATACGATTCAAAACCAATCATTTATTTTTCCTTATCATTTCTTCCACTAAACTCAAATTATATATATATATATTATGTTTTAATTTGTACTTTTTTTATATATTAAAAATACAAAAATAAATAAATGCATTGTGTGAATAAAAAATCATTTCTTTAATTACAATTAATATTTTTTTAATAGTACAGAAAAAAATTGTCTGCTTTTTGAAATAATATCAGGTGCACGATTTATTGGTTTTTCACAATTTACCGATATGACGGAGTTTGTGTGGGAGCCATGGAGAAACAGCGGAGGCTGGCTTTGGTTATTTTTCTCCCTCTTATGTTTATCGCCACACTCCTTTCTATTGGAACATTCTACCTTGTAGGAATAGACTATTTAATTGGATTTACTATTTTATTTATTATTTTAATTTTCATTACTATTCTCGGTTTTATAATAATTCTTCGTGCTCCTTGGCCTGGTCCACCAAATAAATTGTATAATGGTGTGCCTACTTACTATGTAAAAGATCCTTCACATGTATCATTAAATATCGACGGCACTGATCCAATTTACAAACCCCCAAAAACATCTGGTAAAAGCAGGTGAGGCTAAATTATTTATTTAGCAAATTGTCATTATTATTATATATATATTGATGAAATTTATGTAACGTTATATTCGTGTCAGTGGAAAATTGAAAAAAGTGACGGGAAGATTTATAGCATTTTCTTAATTGAATTCTAGAAATAAATAGAATAAAAATAAATATGTTTGCAAAATAATAAAAATAGTAATAATTATTAAAAATATGCATATATTTTTATAATTTTCAATATATATTAATTAATTAAAAATGATTTATAGTGAAATTTTAAAAATGTCTTTTAGTAAGAAAAAATAATGCTGAACTGCTCTGACATCTAGTGAACAATTATCGAACTGTTTAATCATTCTTGCAACTAATTTTAGTCCACAATTATTAGTATCCGGCTCAAGTGTTAAAGATTACTTGATCGATTTTCATCTGAAGATAGTAAAGTAAAAGAAAAAATGTTTTCATAGTTGATTAGAAAATGAAGGAGGGGAGGGGGTATTATTGTACATAATCATTTTTAGAATCTATTCGAATTATGATCATTTAATTGCAGAAAATAAAATAAAAGAAACAGAAAAATAAAAGTTAAATTCTATTTTTGGAATAGTGATAGAAATCAAATCCGATCCATAAATATATCTATTTATATGAGTAAACTTTTAGTGTTTTTGAAATTTTGTGATACTATCTTTGATACTTAAGGATTAGTCCGGACACCAAGATTGTTTACGGATAATGTAATTGTCGTTTGGCTCATTGCAAGATCATTAATTCTTCACACCAGCTAGAAATAAATCTGACTATAATCAGAAATGGCATTCTTGAGTCCTCTAACCAGGTTCCTTTCTGAAGAGATTGCCATTGTGTGTCTGGTTGAAAATAAAGCCTCATATCCTGACTATTGTTAGTATATCATAGTTTTGTAAATACTGGATTGCCTGTTTTTCTATTGATGAACAATTCCAAAATGTAATCATTTTGATGAATAGGATTTGAAAAAAAAAAAACAATCACACAAAAACAATGGTACAAACCTGTTAGCATTTACACATGATAGGATAAATAAAAAAAATAATTAATTACATGTTGTGAATAGAATTAATTTATAATACATTTATTGCAATTTTTTAAAGTTAACAGAAATTTATATTCAATTTATTGATATTTTTTAATATTAAAAAAATAAAACGTATTCATTATGCTTATGGCATAATTATGCCCCTGAAAATGAATAATAAAAAAGCATTATACTTATGGCATAATTATGCCCCTGAAAATGAATAATAAAAAAGCATTATGCTTATAGCATAATTATGCCCTTGAAAATGAATAATAAAAACAGCATGGCTGCCAACCATAGTGTCTGAAATTATCTGTAATCAATTTTGATATTTGTACTAATCCTTGAGAACTCTAGTTTTTAGTCGCTTCTGCGGCATCTTTTGCTTTCTGAAAAACTTTAATACATTGTCTTATCAATCTACATTAATTTTTCCAAAATTCATAAGACAGTGGCTTATAATATAAATAACATCTAATTATCTGATGACTATGTTGAAACACATTTTAGAAAGTATTTTATATTTCAGTTGTTTCACTTGTCCAATTGCAAATAAATATAATCACAACCATTACCAGAAATTCATAACATTTTTTGTTATGATCTTTATGCCATATCTTCAGAGTATTATGTTCATTCATAAATTAAACTTCCCATTGCCGTTGCATTGTAAATCTGCATTTTACTTCAGTATAATAAATTTGGTAGAAAAACATTTCTTATAACAATCAATTTAATTCAAAGGCAGTACATAACTTGATTATACTTAGTGTTTCTTATATATAAGATATGAAATACCAGGCACTCTTATACCTGGAGCCTAATTGTAAATATAGGAGATTTGAACCCAGACTTTCAAACCCCTTCACTATCCACACTATCTCATACTACTGATACACATGACCACACACATGCAGAAAAGATAAATAATCATCAATATATGTATTTCATGCTGAACCAGAACTCATCACTTGGTCCAGACTACCATCTCCCATACATCTATATAATCAGTGCTCAGTTTATATTAAGATAGCAAATTCTTACACTTTAATGGACAGGCTTCAACCCACACTAACCCCCAACCCTTCAGCCATCTATACCATTGAAAATCTGATGATAGAATTCCCAAATCCCATGCTGATGCCAATATTGTTGTCATGCTCATGTTGACCTCAAGTCACTCTGACTCCTCATGTATAAGACAGTATCCATTTAAATACATAGAAGAGGGATGGGCAAAATGCAGGTTTAGCATGAAATATGTATATTTGTGATTATTTATCTTTTCTGCATGCATGTAGTCATGCGTATCAGTAATATGAGATAGTGTGGATAGTGAAGGGGCTTGAAAGTCTGAGTTCAATTCCCCTTTGTTTTTATATATGTAACTAGAGGGTTTGAACTTAGAATTTTTCAGTCTATTCATCCTCTATTCCAACCGATACCCACCACATTAAAACTTCCCATGTTTCAAGAATTAAATTATTGAAATGGCAGAAGAGACTAAAAAATAGAATGCTCAAGAATTAGTCCAAATATCAAAATTGTATACAGATAATTTCAGACCCTATGGTTGGCAGCCATGCTGTTTTTATTATTCATTTTCAGGGGTATAGTTATACCATAAGCATAATGAATATGTTTTATTTTGCTTTAAGTGTAAAAAGAGTGAAATGTTATTATATGTTATATAATTAATTTTAATTATAATTTCATATATAACACTTTGATTCCCTAATACATTTTTAAAACACATAAATAAAAGATTTGGAAAAAGGTAAATGATTTCAAGATGTATTTACATATTGGACCAACATTTTCTTAATTGAATCACATCACATATTCTAAACATGTGATAAAATATTAGGCAATATCAGATTGATTATTTACTAGCAACATTTTTTATGCCAATACAGACTTCTTAGCCACTACATTTGAGTTATACTGATTAGTTTAGCTTTTTTTTTCATATGTCATAGCATTGGCCGGGATGTGAACCCACAACTGTCTGCAACCAATTACTTGCTTGCAAGGTTGCTGCGATGACCTCTCGGCTAACATCGCTTGATGATTAGCTTTTAATCTTTGATATTCCAATGCTATACAAAATACCTTTCAATCATTGTTTTCAGGGAAAAAAACTGAAAATATTTCAAGTCCAAATAAGTGCTGATGAATTTATTAGAAGTTATATATTTTTGTTATATTATTATCAAAGTAAGTAGATATTCAAACATTTAATGAAATATAACTAGCTATGGATCAGTTACTAAAAGAATTATTAACTTGCTTGGAAATCTTCAGATATCACACGATCACCATTCATGGTTTTTTTTTATAACTATCCTGCCCATAGGATAATGGTAACTGTGGTTTTTGAAGAACTAAAGACATCAAGATATATAGATGCTGAACTGAGTCCAGATCTATATGAGTATACAAGCAAATAACCTTAGGATGTAGCCATTATGGTGTTTCCATTTTGGGTTCCTAGTTTTGTAGTTAACCAAATAGGTAAATTGTGGCTGCTGAAGGGTTTCATTAGATCTTAAGATCTAGGTGCAGTGATCTCAAATCCATGGCCCATCTTTGTTGAAAGCCACAAGTTAAAATCTAGTGTGTGGATGTTGGATGAGTATGTACTAATTAGGGATTTTATACACAAACCTTTCTGCATGCATTGATTATGAAGGCTTATACTCAGTGGTACTATTGTATGGAGAATTTAGTGCTTTTATTAAATCATCAGATAATGAAATACATTTAAAAATTCAGTATTGGGTCTGAAAGTTGGTTACACTAACCACTATATTAGTCAAATCTTTATCTCAATTTTTATAAAAAAAATGTTATGATTTCTGAGTAACTCAGACCAACTGTGAGAACTCAAGTTCACTAATAAAAGCAGGACAAGTTATTTTTGATTCTGAACATCATGTGACTTCCCTGCCCGTAATTATCATAAGATTATTATATCAGTTTATTTAATTTATAATTATAACAAATACTAAGTGTGTATGTTAATTTGACTTCACAATGGTAGGTAACATAGGTAGGCTATAGAGTTATAATCAAGTTATCACATAATCATGATCAGCATAAGATTGCCGTTGCCTTTTATACTCTTATCACATGTTCTTATTACAAAGGAATCAAGTCATATGTCACATGACCTAATTTAACAAGTTTGTATTACAAATGTTATATATAGAGCTCGCAAATAAGCTCTTAACTAGCTTTGCAGAATATCCCCAAACTCAGACCAGTTTCTGCTACTGGCTTCCTCAATGAGGTGCTAGGATGCTTGAATATCCTAGCATCTCACTGATGAAGCCAGTAGCAGAAACTGGTCTGGATTTGGAGATATTCTGCAAAGCTTGTTAAGAGCTTATTCACATGATATTATACCAAATTTAGAGTTATATCATAAACTTTAATGGGCTCTCATATTAGTAAAATACATATTAAATACTTGTTGCAATAACGTTTTACAAATTAGATAGAAAGGAATAGCAAACACACTGGGATGATGATTTATTTATTAGTAAATTATTTTTCTAATGCAAAAATGTCTAAATGAATAACTGTTATTATTATTACCTTTTTGATTTTAATTATATATGACTGTTTAATTATAAAATTCCTTAAATATTTTTTTTTACTGTTTCAGCTCATCTCCTTCTTCTAATGAATCTCAACCTGTAAATCCAAAATCTCATTTATTATCCAACCTTAACCAGGCAAGTAGTTCCAGTGATTATCCTAAACCTGATATTGTCATTTGCACAACTCTTGCTGAAAATGCAGCTTCTGATGTTAATTCTGCTGAAGAAGTTGATGATAACCTGCAAGCAGCCAAAGAAAATGATGCACTTTTAAAAGACATCGAGAATAATCATGAAAGCAGTTCATCATCTTCTACATCATCTTCATCTTCATCTTCAGAGGATGAAGAAGATAAAGAAATTGAAAAAATTGCCAAGCCTGCCTCAATGGAAGATCTTACCCCTGGAACATATATTCAGTTTTGTGATGAATCAACTCCTGTTCCAGATGATGATAAAGCTTTAGAGGAAGCTATTGCAACAGAAGACATTGAGGTTGATGAACTTCCAAAAGAAGATGAAACATTGCCAATGTCAGGGGATCCATCGATGCTAGAGGATGAAATACATTCCTTAGATGCGGATGAAATGATTTTAGATGAAACTATACCTGTATCTGAAGATATATCAATTCCAGGCTTAGAAATAACAACTGCAGATGATGATGATGAGTTAAACTCTAGAGAAAGTTCTTTAAATGAGGCAGCTCAGCTTGAAAGTGAAGAAATTCCACTACCTGAAGAAAGTGCTATTTTATTAGAAGAAGAAATCAATGTACCTCAAGAAGAGGCTGCCCAAATTGAAGATGATAGTTCAACTGAAGAAAAAACTTCTCCAAGTTCTGCAGTGGATGCGTAAAATATTTTTAAGTGTTAACTGTTGCATTGTATTTTTGATTAGGAATGCAATGTCTATCTTTGAGTATATTAAGTTATTCAATACAAAATATACTTTCTTGCAGTTGTGGAATTATGTGCCAATATGTTGCGCATAGAAGTTTTACTCAGTAAAGCCAAAATAATGGAGAGGATAATTAAACAACTTGTTAAATTATTTTTTAAAACTATTTTACATATTTTATTAAAACAATGTTATCAATTGATGGACAAATAAATTTATTTATAAGTTTCAAATTATTTATTATTAATTAAATCATTATATGGCAATAAATTTAAGTGGTTTATTAACGTTAAGTAAGTTTATCTTTCAATTTACAGTGTACATAAGCTCACAAGTCGTGTTATATATTATAAAAAAACTACAAACGAACTACTGTATATATTTTACAAGCGTAAACTTGTGGTTAAGACCTGTAGAGGTCTCTACCATCACATTTTCAAGTGCACATGCTTAAAGGTTTATTGCCTAAGTAAATATTACTTACGTAATCAATGTGCATTAAATAAATTTATAATTAAAATCTAATAAGCTGGTTTAGCTACTAAATCGTATTGAAACCAATTTCTAAGTAAATTGGTACCAATTTAAAATTTTGTAGGTTAACTAAAATCTGACTATTATATCTGACAATGCATATAAAACTCGTAGTTTGCAAACATACAACAATTTCAAAATTAAAGAGAAGCATAATACTATTTGCTTATTAAATAAATGTTAAAATAGTGTTACTGTCCTCATTACTTTAACTTTTATTAGTTAGCGTTCAATACTCCTAGTATGTCTTACTTAAAGAGGATCATAAAATCAGATGTAAATTATATTAACATCCTTATAAAAAATAATCAACACAAGAAAATAAAATGTACATATCCTAATGTCTTCAAAATATGAAATTTTTTTGTGAAATCAGTAATTAAAATAATAAAAAAGCAAACAAACACAGCAAATATTTTTTTTAAATTATTTTTTGTTACTTTATTTTTTCAGACTTTAATAATATTTAGTGTAATTTAATAGCATTTATTATAAGTGAATTCAAATCTAAATGTCATCAGTTTTATGGTAAGTTACTGTGAGTTTACACATTTTTGAATTTTTCAAAAAATAAACATTTTGATGTGCAAACTGGAAGAAACAAGTCAAGCGTTGTTAGCCGAGAGGTCAGTGCAGTCGCCTTGCAAGCAAACAGTTGGTTGCAGACGGTTGTTGCGGGTTCGCCTCCCAGCCGATGCTATGACATATGAAAAAATCTGGAAGAAACAAATATTATTATTTTTTCATTGATGAAAAACAAACAAAACATTAAAATAAATATAATTTTATGTATTTTCTGATATATTTTTAAAAAATCGGTTAGTGAGATAAAATATCAAAATTTTTGAAAAGCGTAGTTTTTGAAAAAAAATTGCATATTTTTCATTATTTTGAAAACATAAAGTCAACACCTTTAAAATAGAAACTGAAATGAAACTTATTTTCCTATTTTTTATTTGGTCAATGAACTGTTGATATTTATAGAATAATGGAATGACGATATATTAGAGAAGATAAATTTAAAATTTAAAAATGTTATGCAAAATTTAAATTTTATCTGTGCAAAATGATTTGAAACATATATATTAGTTTTTAATAATATCTTGCATCTCAAAAAATATTTTCCGTCAAACCAGGCGAAAAACAACTGGCCATGGTAAATGATGTTTTTATTATGTTATCTTCCAGCTAAATATTCATTTATGTGCTAATAATTTGAAAGTTAATCAGATTCTTAGGGGGTTGTCTATTTACAACAAAAGCATTGTATTTGCTTGTAACTTAAAAAAGAAAAGAAATTATAGCCTGATTTAAACTTTTATAGAAATAAGGTTTTATCTCTTTCATCAAAATAAATAAATAAATTAGAACTAACGGACTAATTTTACTTAAATAATTCTAAAAAATAAGGTAAGATTTGTCAAGAATATGAAATAATTTTGTATTATAAGCAAATAAGCTCACAAAATGTTCTAGTGAAGCATTGGTGGTCGAGAGGTCAGCGATAGCCGCTTTACAAGCAGTTGTCCCGGGTTAGCGGGTTTGCTTTCCGGCTGCTATGACACATGAGAAAAAAAAAATGCTTCAAAGTAATTTTTAAAAGCTATGACTTGTAATAAAGCATGCCTTGTCTAAAATCAAGTAGACATATAAAACTGGCTTTGAAAAATGAATATTTCACAAATAGGAAAACAAAATAATATCACTATTAATTTAAAAAGTTTAGAGAAAGTTCGTAAGAAGATTCAATATATTTATGACAACGTTATTATTAATGTGATAGGAAATTTATTATTTATTACACATATTAGAGATAATAAAGATTGTATAATGCATGATATAACATAGTAGTAATGTGAGATTTTATAACAGGTAATATAACCATGGATATAGTGCCAAAGAAGCATAAAACTGTCATTAACAACAGTTAATAAGCATGTTTATACTGATTTGCCCAACTTAGCATGAATTTGAACCATTACTTTTTACTTAAAAATAACTAAATATCTAATTGCCAACCACATTTGGATATCTACGTGGAATGGATATTTGTCATATATCTGAAACAAATTCTAATCCTGTCTTCTGTGAGAATACCAGGTGAAGGTTAAACCACAATAATGTAACTTTTAAGGTGATTTTGATGATTTACCATTGTTGCAATTATTGGAATCAAGAAACAATGGAATTTCAGGTATAAATAATAATAATATTGTACTAAATCACTAGATAAATTGTCTAAGTAAATTATAGTTTTAGTTTTGAATGCTCACGAAATAAGTATTCTACAAAAATGTTGTTCGAGTTTTATTCAAATATATAAATATGGTTAGGTGTTCGAATACAAGTAGAAAAGGTTGTAGCTAAAAAATAGTGTTATACTATATAATCAAGATAATCCAGCAATGTTGAATGTTTTTAAAAGATGATTTATTTACCTACATTTACCATATCCAATAATATAAAACTGGTTTGGATATTATATTTAATTACACTTGCGTGTTTATAAAAGTTACACTGAAATAACAATATCAGTTACATTGCTAATCTAACTTTATTATAGGGGTTTAAATATCCAGCACAACCTATGAACATACTTTTGTTATCTGAAATATAATTATGTAGCATAAGAGATTGCTCTATTTTTTAATGCTAAAAATGGTGTATATTAATTTTAACACATTTTTATAAAAATGTAACAATTAACTCATATGATTACATATATCTGGTATGTGATTATTAATTATGTATTTAATCTTTGTATTAGAATTGTTTGACAAGGTGTTTCAACGTGACAAATGGGATTATCACTAATGGGATTAGCATTATTATTTTTTTCATAATATGTGTTTAATGTTGAATTTAAAAATAAATTTGTGTTTGTAAACAAACAACATAAAGTAAAAAGATCTGCAAAACATCAAATAATATAAAAAGTTATATGCTATTCTAGTATGATGATACGCACGCAAATCTTTAGCACATAGAATGAGGATACAATCATTATCTAAAATATATGCAGTGTAAATTATTTTTTAAAAAATAAATAGCATTAATCAATTTTAATTAAAACTTATAAAATGTAATTGATATATATAACATTATAATATACATATATAATATGCACAGAGGTTAAACTCTCCATACAGTAGAGCCACCAATGCAAGCCAGAGTAATCAATGGATGCAAGAAAGTTTGTGCATAAAATTCCTATCTATTGCCTATTCATCCAATAGGGATTTTATGCACAAACATTCTTACATCCATTGATTACTCTGGCTTGCACTGGTAGCACTACTGTATGGAGAGTTTAGCCTTTGTGTAAACAGCTTGTGTAAGCATAAGAAATGGTGATCATGTGATGTTTAGTGGTTTATATATAATATATAATAAATGATTAGTAATAATCATTAATATACAATTAAGGTGAATGGTGTCAAAGTTGTGAGTGAAAAAATTTTGACACTTGGTGACTAAATTGTAATTTATATACAGTAAGTAGTTACAATTTCATTTGTTCTTATTTGTACTTTGCATTCTTTTAATCTTCACTTTGTTAAATCACAACTAGACTTATTTAGTGTTACACTACAAGAAATGTAGCCGAGAAATGATCAATTTTCAACATATTATTCATCATATCACTTTTATACAAAGTAGAGACAATTTCTATCCATCTTAAATAAACTTGTGAAATTTTGAAATATTACACCATGGGGAAAATGCATAATAATTCATGATTACACAGTGCATGGAATCTGATGGGTATCAAATTTAAATTGCAACTATCCACCAATACAAAATCTTTAGACCGCCCTTTCTCATTGTATATTTGTTTTATGAACAACCTATCCTAACATCAACAGAGATATTGTATTGAAACACTGGAATTTTGGACACATTTAAAGGATATAATATATATGTAATGATAAGTAACATTTTAATATTGAATAAATATAATAATCAAAAAAGAAAGTCATATATATTACGTTTATAAGCTTGTATTTACAAAAATGTAATACCGAGAGCGTACCATAGCTCAAACAAGCTCTTAATTGATAAGTGTGGTATGAGAAAATATTTAAAATCTATATCCAGAACCTTCCCCCCTTCAGACCAATTGGTTTTGAGCTTATGGATCACATCAGTGGAAAGCTAGAATATACAGACATTAGATCTAAAATATCAACTCAAAACATGGCACTTATTTCATATGTAATATTTAAATAAAAACTCTGAAATTTTTGGACATGAAAATGTCTTTAAATCCAGCTATCTAACTTAAATATATTTATGGGACTGAACTAAATTCAGATCTACCATATTTTAATAGCCTCAACATAGCCAAAGCCTAAAAGGTAAAATTATAATAATCAAAAAAGCAAGTCATATGTAACATGACATTGCTTTTATATGCTTATATTTTACAAAAGTGTAATACAGAAAGTGTACCAATAAATATAATACCATATAAAATTTACAACATCTACTTAAAATAATAATTGAATTGCCCTCTGGTTACAATATTTAATAAGTTTTTTACAGTAAGAAAATAGACCGTGGACCACTTTTTATTGGATCTCTTGGATGATCATGAGCAATAATAACCAGAGAGCAAATTTAAATCAACCTATATGTTTTAATGTGTATTTATTTTTAAATAACTGTTATTAAGTTTATGGAGTAAAAATATTTCACCCATTTCTAAAACTCTATAATAAATAAACACGTTATATATCTAATGATAAATAATATTTTAATATTGAATAAATATAATCTCTTGTGAAATTTACCAAATCTATTTTTAATAATAATTGAACTGCCCTAAAGCTGCCATGTTCAATAATTTTTTTACAGTAAGAAAATGGCAGTGGCTTTCTTCTTACTGTATAAACTTAATACATACTTCAAAGACTTAATATCAGTTATTTAAAAATCAATTTACATTAAACTATATAGGCTCCATTTAAATTTGCTCTCTGGTTGTTATTGTTCTGGGTAACTCTAAATAAAAAGATCTAAAATATAGTAAGATGACCATGATACATTTTATTACTGCATAATGTTATTGAATATAACCGCTCGAGGGCAGTTCAATTATTATTCAAAATAGGTTTAATAAATCAAAAGTATGACCGGATAGGATTTAAAACTTGAATTTATTTGCAATAAATTTTATATTTGTACTGAGGCCAACCTTTCAATATAGTGCCAACACAAATTCCAATTATATTAAAGCACCTTCTGAAATGATAATTAACATATAGCACGGGATTTATGTTTGTAATAATTAGTGATGTTGAAGTGGAACGTATTTACTCACTCCGAGTTGTAATACGTCATTTAGTATTGACTCTATTTTGCAATTTATTAAATCTCAACTAGTTTGTCTTAGGATGAGACAATACTGCTCTTCCTCCAAAATTTATTTTATGTCACTTTGTAAAACAGAATATATTTGTAATAATTAAAAGTAGTGCCGTAGATATATATATAGCCAAGTAGAGATTAATTTTCAAAGCATCATCTTCTGAACAATTTCCATAGAAAATGAAACATTTGTATGCATGTTAAAAAATCTTTACACAACTAAATATTAGGCTGCAAGAACATATGAAATCATTAATAATAACACAGCATTAATATATGTAACATAACATACATCAATTTTATATCACAACTATACCACCATTATAAAATACTCAGATCATTTTCACAGACTGTATGTCGTATATTTCATAAACAATTTCCATTCATAAAGTTATAATAGAATTAAAACACTTAATGATATATTGAAGAGTTATACGCAGTAGAGTGGTGATTATAATTATTATACATATATATAAAACATAGTTCATCTGATGAACAATGTTTATTTACAAAATATATGTGTAGCGATAACGAATAGTCTAGAGTTTTTATACTGATGGATAGTTGCTTTGAAATAAATTTGATAACTGTTTAGTTATATACATTTGTACAAAACAACCAGAATTTATTGCTTTTACTTTTTGGATTGAAGTATTTACCACAAGGTGTTTTTATATGGATTGAAATTGTCCTTTCGCTGGAGATTATTTCTGCTTACCTCTACAGTCATCTAAAGTGATAGTGGCTATTCACACGATCATAAATAGTGGATAAAAATTGTCTTTTTGGAAAACAGTAGTGAAATGTTCCAATAAGACAGATTATTTGTGATTTAATAAAATGAAAAGTAGAGGAGTGTAAATTACAGGTGAAAGCAAAGAAAATGGACAGAGTCTTATTGATTAAATATGTTCTATTTCAAGAACCTTAATGATTACATCTTTAAATCTTTTATTATGAATAAAAATGATTACCTCTTAAGGTGTCATAATGAATGGTGTGGTGAAGATTTAAACACATTAGACAGGTAATTAGTTAAAATGTGTAAAACACACTACCCCAGCCAATTCTTCAAATAAACCAATAAAATATCACCAGTCTGTTGGCAAGGCAACAGATTTTTGATATATTGATATATTTTAAGAATTAGCTGTTATGGTGTGAATTATAATATATATATATATGCTAATTCTAATATTTTCATGGATAAATGATGACTTCATATTATTATTATTTTCAGGATATTCTGTGTTGTAAAATAGATAAATAGCTGACATTTCATAACAATAACATGTACCTTCCTCAGAGCATCTTTCTCAAATCATAGGAATGCACATTCCTATGATTTGAGAAAGAAGATGCTCCGAGAAAAGTACATGTTATTGTTATGAAATGTCAGCTATTTAGCTATTTTACTACATGGAATATATAAATATTACTACATGGAATATATATATATGTCTATTCATATAACAAAGAATTCTCAATATGTTAGTAATATAACTCACAAAATAAATTTTTAAAAAATTATTTAAACAAACTTGGGAATAAAGTCCAACTTTTTATTATATTAATGTCAATTTGTCAGATAAAAGAATTTAGTTTTTCAATTATCTTAACAAAGTATTTATACTTGTTTGCCCATGAATAGGTTTATATTCGTAGTGTTACATATTTGATATGCTGCAAAATTATTCATCTGCCTATTAAAATCATTAGAATTTTATATATAATTACATTTTGAATTACAAGTATCAAATTAACTCAATCCATATTTATGACACAATCAACTTTAGATAAATATAGTAATGACTATTACTAATCATTTACTAAACTAGAGATTATCTCTAGCACAAATCTAATATAAACTTTAAAACTTAAAGATTAATATAGGAGATTTTTTTAAATTAATGACATAGACACATGGATTTAGTCACATTTCTTTTTTCTATGTATAATATCTTTATTAATATATTAAATAATCTCAATATTACCACATATTATTTTAAATTCATATAAATAATGATACAATAAAATACAAATGACCTCCAAGATGCATTTTGTGTTGAACCAATGAAATGAATGTAAAGTCAATCAAACCACTGACAATAAGTCATACAAGCTATATACCCAATCATGATTTAATGATATATAATAATAATATATTAGGCATAGCTCAAGGTTTGAAATAATATATGCTATAATAAAAAGAATCATATAGATAAGAATAACAATAAATAAGTATTGTAAAGATACTAATTAACATTTAATAAAAATTTCAGAGAAGAACTCTCAACTCATTCTTATGAATTACAGAGATGTTCCTAATATAGAAAGCATAAACCATAGGTTACACTAGATTCTTTCTCATAACATTTATAATAATATCTCCCCTACTTATTGCAGGATTTCCCTTGCGTTAATAGATGCTAAAAGGAAATTTACATAAATGAATAAATAGTCTGGAAATTTATTTCATATCTTTCTATACATGTAATAAATAAGTAAACTCTAAAAACTAAAAAACATGTTCTTCTAAAAATAAATATTGCTTAAAATTGGCAAATAAAAATTAAAATAAGCGAGATGTTTAAACTTTGGGGTTGAATATTAATTATATAAGTATGATTTGCGCTAAAGACGCATAATCACACAAAGCTGAGTTTTTAAAATTCTTTATATATTAAGTCAATAATACAAGTGTGGTTGAGTGCTTTCAAGGGACACAACCCTCATAGTCATAGCCATATTGTAACTAATAGAACTAGTAATGCAAATTTATGCAAATGAGTTTATGTATTTTATTTCTTGGATATATTGTAGCACGTGTTTTTTCTGTTGATGGTATGACCCTGTGGTTGTTTGCCGCAAACGTCACGACTTAAAAAGAAAAGTCAAAGAGGCTTACTTTATTGCTAGGCACAATCATACCATCAACAGAAAAGACACGTGCTACAATATATCCAATAAATAAAATACATAAACTCATTTGCATAAATTTGCATTACTAGTTTTATTAGTTACAATATGGCTATGACTATGAGGGCTGTGTCCCTTGAAAGCATTCAGACACACTCGCATTATTGTTTTAATATATAAAGAATTTTAAAAAGTCAGCTTGTGTATTTATGCGTTTTACTCAAATAAAAATTAATAATATTAATGACCAAAAAAAGTACATTTAAATTAGAAGATAATTAGATTTCAAGTGAGGCTTTTACACAAACACTTTTCATATACATATACACAAATATAAAATATTAAATCTAAAAGAGACTACGCAACATTGACTTGTCGTGATTAAACTAATATGAATAATATACCCCCATTGGTCTATAACTTTGATCTCCTTATGAATTTTGAAAGCTAAAATCAAATTATTTTTTTAATAAAATAATAATAATAAGCAAATAAATAAATTAAAATAAATTAACAGTTATTTTTTAAAAATAAATAAATAATCCTTTTCTTTTCTTCTTATGAAGTTAATGCCTGGTAATGATATGAGGATGTATTGGCATATGAATAATATATACAATTAGTGTAGTTCAAAATTTTATTACAATTGCTAAACTTTATCTTAAAAAATATCACCAAAAAACTGTTAAAATTGCAATGGGAATCATGTATTTTAAGCAGTCAATATTATTAATTAGAGATCTATTTTTTTAAATTTAAATTGAAAACTCAAAACAAAATTTAACATTAAAAGAACTGCTAATTATATTATTGGTTGTGTCAGCTAAAAATCAAAGCTTTTAATTGGCCAGCTCACAAACTGAAGACAAGTCAATTGTCAAAATATTTTCACCTTTAATATCATATTGACTTTATATTCATTTATAAAAAGTATATTAATACATTGTCAGGTTATAAAAGTGAACGAAAGTTCTTTCAAAAATAAATTGCTATTTATTTATTATAAAATATTCAATTTCGGCAACATAAAAGCCATCATATAAACAAAGAGTTCATGACGAAAATGCCTTTTATGTTATAGAAAAGTAAATATTTCTTTTTGCTAAATCTTAAATATTTTTACTAAAATCTTCAATATTTTTCGAAAATAATTTTGTTTTTTTAGTATACTCTCTGAAAATGATTTGTAATTACTCAATATATACTTTTAATATACTTTAAATTATATTCAAAATGAAAACCTCAGTGTTTTTCTTTATTTTCTTTGATCAGGCGGTTTCTTTGTTCTTTCCAGCCAATCAGAATGTTTTTTTCAGCTGAGAGCCGGCTGACAGCCAATCACCAACAAGCTTCTTTCTTTGTTTAGCTTTAAATGCGGTTTTATTGATTTTTTACTTGTAAAATAATTCGGAAGAGGGGGCCATCTTACAGAACTTTTAAAAACCTAATCAATAACTATCAAACGAATATCCTAGCATTAAAAATAACGGAATTAGAGTGACATCAGCTGTCGACGAGAGGCCTCATAAGAGGCGGGAAAAGGGTTTTAAAAGAACTTCTTTTAATTAAGCTTCATTACAAATTTTTGGCTAATTGATTTTTAGATACTGCTTACTATTGAATAATTGGTTGTTGACTTCTATAAAGCTTGATAATTTTTAAGATAGCAGTTGTCCAGATGTTACTAGTAAAGTAAATGGCCAAACAATAGCCTCATCCATTTGGGAATCATTTTTATTTGGAGATAACTAAAAAAAAGACAACCTGTCAACCGTTGGTGGCCTAGCGGTTAGCATAGCTGTCTTCCAAGTAGCTGACCTGGGTTCGATTCCCGGTCAAGGCATTTGACACATGAAAAAGAAAGACTACCATTTCAAAATAATTTAGTTACATTTGCAATCTTCAATTTACACCAACATTCCCAAGCAATGAATTAAACAAGCCATGGAGATTTTTTTGAATGAAATTAATATAATTTTTTGACTGCTTTTTCATTTGAACATTGTTCCAAAAATTTTTCCATGGTTGATTCTTTTATTTTTTAAAATAAATAAATTCTAAATAATAATTACTTAAATCTAAAAAAAAACATGTAAATGTTCTAAATAATAATTTATATTATCTAGCATGTAGATAATTTCTCCCACTCCCCTATCCATTTATAAAATACTATGGTTCATTAAAACACCATGGCTAAAAATATAATTAAACTAATCATTAGAAAAAATAAGATAAATATGTTATGCACTTAAAATTACAATCTAAATAATTACTGTTTTAAGTGTATATACGGTTTTATGTGTATATAAGTATATTTATGAAAACAAGTTGTGTATAACATGATCTATGTAATAAATAAAGAGCAATAGCTCAAAACTGTTCCAGAGATGGGGACATTTCCCCCCTCCAAAAAAATAAGCTTGTTTAAAGGTATTAACATGCTCTTTATTTATTATATATGTATATTTGTAAAATGTATTTAATATAGAGAGTGCACCAATAGCTCAAACAAGCTCTTAATTCATAAGTGCAGTAAGAAAAAATATTTAAAATCTCCATCTGGAATGTTCCTATCTCCAGACCAATTGGTTTCAAGCTTATGTCTCACCTCAGTGAGGAGTTAGAACCTCCAGACACTAGATCTAAAATATCAACTCAACACCAGCACATTTAATATGTAATATAAGCTCAAAACCAATTGGTATGGGGATAGGAACATTCTGGATAAAGATTTTAAATATTTTCTCTTACTGCACTTATGAATTAAGAGGATGTTTAAGAATATTGATATACTCTCTTTATTACATATTTGTAAATACAAGTTTATAAAAGCAATATCATGCTATATATGACTTGCTTTATTGATTACTAAAAAATATATAAATAAAATTCCACCATTACTGTTAAAATGAGGTTGCCTTGACAACAATTTTTGATTGTTTATTGTTATGTATAATGGGATTGTCTAAGTGTTGACTGGTTTCTAATGGTTAAATAAAATGTACACTTATAATAAAATCAAAACAAAATTTAAATACAATGTTAATAATCTTAGATTTTATTTTAGCATAGTAAAAATATTAATACCTCATTTGAAAATTAAATTATATTTTCATTAATGAAAATAAAGGTTTTCCAAATGGATATAATGTATAGCTCTTAAAATATTGAAATTATATTAAGATAAGAACTTATAAATATTTTTAAATATAAATACAAACTGTTGACCTATACTTACTGTTGTATTTTTGTAAAAATATTATACAAGTTTGTGCACTCCAGAAAAACTAGAATTTATTTTATTAGAAATATTTTTTTAGATCATGAAATGATAACTGATAAAAATTTAATTAAAGAATTAATGTAATGGCAATCTATAAAATTCCAAGAGATATTTGCTGATTGCAAATATATATGGTATGGAAATCTAAAGGCACAATTTAATTACCTATATACCTAAATACCTTACCTTATATGGAGATGGTAATTAATTGTAGAAGCAGAAATCTGTAAAAAGGGTATGTAACCAGTACGTTGACCATTTGAGTGCATCTCCAGTTGATTTTCCAGTTCAATTCTAGGGTTGCAGAAATCTAGTATTAGTGTTTTGGTTAATGTACAGTGCTCAGTAGAAATGTGTTCATAAGCAATAGTTGAATAGACCCACAGAGATTGGGAGACCAGGGCCTGAGAAAAACATTCAGATAGCAGCTAAATGAAGAGTTGAGTTTCCAGAAGTTTTCAAGTGGAGATTCAGATGGACTGTTGTCGAATCAGAAGCTGTAAGGAGCTGATAGTTGGTTGCAGTGCTATACTATGATATGTTTGTGCACAGCTTAACAGGACTGGGGCCAAGGTGATGCATTAACTGAGCCCATTGGGAACCATTTTTGTAGTAGCCAGTCTGAAAGTAAATCGATGGAATTGAACATTAGTGAACTGTTGAGATGTTGTTGTTACAGACTATTCGCTATTTCAGATTCTTTATTGGATATTTTTTCACTGGTCACCCAGTCGTAATTGGCAACATAGCAACTTACTTCATAATGAGAGCTATGATTGTGGGGCTCAACACCCAAAGTGATCTCAGCTGTATTTAAAAAGTAAATAAAAACTTTTCAGTTACAGATGTAAGAATGGGTTTAACTAATTTATTATAAACACTATAGTAAATAATTTAATATTAAATTTTGGAAAGCTTGTGTAATTTCATTAGGTCAAATTCAGAATTACTAGCAAATCTGTTAAATTATAGAAAGCTTTTTAAAGGCTATGTAATGTTTTAATTTTTTTAATATTATTTACAGTACTGTTGTTTATTATATATTGTAATGGTATACATATATGTCATTAAATCTCTTTCAAATAAAAAAGGGAAAGTATAGATAAATAAAATTGCCGTCAAATAGAAATATAGAAAAAGCAATAATTTTATTTAAACTAATATATATAATTGCATAGATGGCAAACTATTAAATAATTACTTAAAAATAAGTTAACATAAAAA
Source organism: Epiperipatus broadwayi (assembly GCA_028023455.1). Taxonomy (NCBI): domain Eukaryota; kingdom Metazoa; phylum Onychophora; class Udeonychophora; order Euonychophora; family Peripatidae; genus Epiperipatus; species Epiperipatus broadwayi. The sequence goes on along the minus strand of JAQFVV010012409.1, from coordinate 12,014,876 downwards.
AAAGAAAAAAATCTAAAAATAAATGATTATTTTTAAAGGAATAAAAAAAAAATAATAAAAGCTGTTAATTATTTTCTATTTAAAAATTATGTTTAAATCTTAATAGAATGGAAATGATTTTTTTTTATTTAAATGAAATGATATAATAGCAAACAGGTCCTTGAGGGCATTTAACCGATTGTAAGTCGGGTAAGTGATCAATTAAAAAATTACTAGTAATAAAATCTGGTGCTCTCACTCAAAAGTAAACTGCTCAATAAATGATGTGAATGAACATGTGGTCCACAGAGAAAATCATCATCACCAATAAGAACAGCACCAAGCCAGGCAAGATTGATCCTGGAATTTAATGTTAAGGAATTCAACAGAATATAAAAGGAAAGAAAAAAAAATTTTGCTAAGTGAAGTTTCTGTTTTCAATTGCTCGTGCTGATTTTGTTAGATTTAAATATATGCATTCATGTATTGCTGACTTACAAAATGTAGGGATCCTAAAATAAATTTTCATTTTTCATACCTGCAGTAGCTGAGACAGCTTCCAGAGTAATGGTTTGTGGACACCAGCAAATGATGATATTGTCTTCCCAGGAACAATATTAATGTGATATGGAAGGACCTTCGTGCAGAGCTGTGCAATGCATCAAGGTGGCCAAAGACTGAATCCAATAATTTGATGTCCTGAAAAGTATGAACTTTGGTCATAAATAAGATATGACCTTTAAATGGTCTAGAATAAGAACTTTTCAAATAATAAACATTAGCTAGTTCTAAAGAAAGACTCTGATCTGACATCAATAAAACTTTAATTTTTTTTTTATTAATATCATTTCCATTCTTGTAAATTTCATTTAATTTAATAATTTAAAATGGATGTAAATAGCTGCATAGATTTATAAGATTATGTTAATGTAATTGTGTTAATTTTGGGTTATTTGTTTCATAATTGAATTGTTGGTAATAGAGGGATGTATGGGTGTTTTATATCAACATAATCTGGGAAGGACATTGGATTCTCATTCCCTCGTGCTGTGTTAGCATACAGAATATAGTACTCACCTGAATGCATGGCCTAAAATGTGCAGCCATTGTGATTTCAATGGTAGTAGATGTATCCTGTCTCTATTATTTTAATCATTTCTAAGTTAATTCTAAAAATGGAGATTTAATTTTGTGTTGTTGTTTCTGTTTAAAATAATCCCTGGTTAAAATTCCTAATTAGTTTGAATGGGAGATTGACATTTGCCCTGCCCTAAGGCATAGAATTAGAAAACAAAAAAGTTTATGCGGGAATGTAAGGTGGTATAAATAACCCTGCAAATTTTGGGACAATAGTTTTTATTCTTGGCTAACACACTGCTTCAAAGTGAGATTCAGTATTCATTTTCACACTTTGACTAGTTTGCTCAGAGTCATACTGTAGTGGTAGCAGTTTGGACATGTAATTTTTTTAAAAAAAATGCAGCTGTTAAAAGACTTTGTTTCTTCACAAGATATCAAAATATACTACTCTACATTTGGTAATAAATAATATGCTTTGCTAACTTACCAAAGGAGAAATCCCTGACTTCCAATTCTTCTTCAGTCATGCTATTAAAGTCTAAAATAAACCAGATCCCCCAATATGCCTCTACACATGCTGCTTTCAAAGGATGGAACACCTGAAATTTGAACTTAAATAAAAGTGCACACTCTTGGAAACTACATGAACATTGCTTTACCGTAAGGTAAATATTTTCTTTTATTCTTCCCAGGATATATTCTTTAGTTAAATCTTCACTCAATCTAAAAATAAATCTGTAGTCTTAATAATTATTTAACTTCATATTTATTAACTGTATTTGTTTTACATTGTATTTTGTGTGTGTCTAGGAATCTTAGTTTTAAAATTCCAAGTTTGCTTTCAATTTTATTTATCAGAGAGTGTCTGGTAAGTTTATATTTTTATATGCTTAATATATCTCTGTTTATATGCCTAACTTTTTCTAAATGCTTTAGCAGTCTTGCATAATTTTAATTTGCTCACCTGTATTTATTTTATTTTTAAAATATTGTGTTTGCACTTTTGCAAACCACAAAATCTTTTGGCTGGTGGTTTATCATGTTTATTGTTCTGGTTTTCCATAGTTAGAGATTTTGTTTCTTCTTTTTCTGGATTGTGTAAGATTGTAATCATATTTTTCTCTTGTCTTGTCAGAAATCAATCATGTTTGCTTTAAACATAGTATAACATGCAGCAGTCCTATGGCATTATGATCTCATTAGTCCATAAGCTAGTGTGAACTCGTCTGTGCTGGTTTCATTGATTTCCTACAAGACTGTATTGTGTTTATCTCTTTGAAATAGAAAAGTTGAATTGTTGTTCTTTGTAATTTTATAAATCACCAGCAGGAAGATAATATTAATCCCCTTTGTAAATTATAGATGAAAGAAAGTTTCTTTCTGCTAAAGTATTTAATGTCTTAATATTTTCTGCTCATATACATCCTCTGATAAACTAACTTATAAAAATCTATGTCAATGTTTATATTTTGCTTGCTAGATTTATTTTGTCTTTTACATGTTGCTTTAAATTTTATCAGAGCATGTACTAAAAACTTGGTTTGTCAATTTATTTGTAATTATAATTATTTCACTTTCTTGAAATACTTGGACAGATGTAACTGGTTTTCTAATTATTTACTTGTCACCTACTGAGACCTCTAATTTTTATTCTCAGCTTACTTTTGGCCAATCATTTGGTTGGGGATTCACTAGTTTTAAATGCCTGTTTTCTTTAATCATAGATTTAATATTTTATTAATTTAAAGTCATTTATGTTGGGGTATTTTTTAATTTTATTATTTTATTGAATTGGAGATGTAAATTTTCTCCCATTTTATAATTTGTTGTCAGACATATTTATTTATTTTTGTTCTTGGGGTAAATCAACCATGCATTATCTTAAACATGACGTATCATGGGCTGTTTTACTGGTAATTTGACATTCTTGGTCCCAATGCATTTTTCCAGGCCAAGAAAGCTCGCTGGTGCTGCTTCATTAATTTATTTCAAGATCGTATTGTTTTCATATCTTTGAATAAGGAATCCAGTATTGTAGGTAAATTGTCAGCCAAAAGAAATTTCTTCCATTCTTTTCTAATTCACTATTACAAAATTAGTCTGTCTGCCAAGGCATTGGATTTTATTATTTCTGGCATGCACCTGATATAACCCTATTTGTTGATTTATAAACTTTACTTTATAATTTATATTTCTCTCAAATAAAATTTAAAAATTATTTAAACTTAAATTGGCTGACATTTGTCTTAGTGCTTTTATTTCCCAATTATCTGAACAATATTTAAGATTTCTTGCTTCTCCCTGAATCTAGTCAGCACAAACCATCATCCTTATCCACTTTTGATCACAGTAAATAAATTTTCTATGTGATGTGATGTGATGTATTGTGGCTTCTCCTTAAACGAAGTCAAGAATATCTCAACAATTATGCCCAGATAAACCTGTTAGCCACTTTATTTTCCATTCCCCATTCTAAATTTTCCCATATTCTGCATCATCCCTTTCCACAACATAATCTTTGTCAATTCTATAGACATGTAGTGAGCTGGTGGCGCCCTCTGTGAAAAGAGATGGATTGTGTTACAGTACAATATATATATATTTCAAAGAAAGTTTTATTTTACTTTATCTTAAATAATTTAATTAAAATTTGTGTTTTTTTTAATTTCATGTTATAATGAGAGTTAAATAAAGAAAAACATTTTTCTTTAAAATTAATTAATATGAGAAGTAAATGCCTATAAAAATATATTTAGCTACTTACAACTGCAGATCACTTTCAAGTGAAGGAAGATTGCAAGAATTGGAAGAAGAACCGTCTTATATTAAATGGGACATTATTGGTCTTTATGAAGTAAGAAGAAAAAGTGAAGAGGCAATTGATTTAAAAGTGGACATGTACTCTACTATAAAAGCACAAATATTGGAAATACAAATGGAGTAGGATTCATTATAAATAAAAGGTGGAAGAACAACATTGTGGAAATTGATGGTGTATCAGACAAAGTGGCAAGATTAGTTATACAACTTAATAGCAGATACCAAGATAATTCAGGTTTATGCCCCAACAAATTCTCATGGTGATAAAGTAGTAGAAGATTTTTATATGAATGTACAAAAGGCTTTTGATTAGAGTAAACAACATTTTAAAACAGTTGTGGGAGATGTTAATGCTAGAATTGGTGAATGAATAAAAGTTAAAAGTGCTATAGGTAAATTTGATTATGGTAATAAAAATAAGAGAGAAAATAGACTAATGGATTTTGCAAAAAAAGAAAGACTTTATATTATGAATTCTTTTTTTAAGAAAAATATTAAAAGGCAATTGACAGGGAAGCATCCAATTGAAGGTACAGCAGAATTGGATTATATTTTGATTAACAGAAAATACATATTTCAAGATTGTAATGTTCTTAATAAATTTAACACAGGAAGTGATCATTGATTAGTAAGATGTAAGATAAATGTTAATGCAAACTAGAGAGACAAAAATTATTAAGGAAAACAATATTTATAGTTGATATTTCTAATATTCAGGAATATTTTAATGAATTTAAATTAGAAATTACAAATCGTTTTCAAGTATTAGTAGATTTGAACATAATTCAGATTTGCATGAAATTAATAGGAAAATAATTGATACACTTTTAAAAACTGGAACAATATATCTGGTAGGAAAAATCAATAATTGACTAATAAAATTTTTATTGAGACTAGAGAATTTATAAAGAAAAGAAGGAGTATGAAGATATATAAAATGATGCATTAAGAAGGATTGAATATCTCAAATTTTGGGAAATGGTGCAAAAAAGAGTTAATAATGATATAAAAAAGTATAATTGTGAACTAGCAAAGCAAGCTGTAGAAGAATATAAAAGTTTCATGAGAGTAAAACAACATTTTAGTATTCATGGGAAACTTATAGCTGTAATAAGAAAATAAATATTGAACTGTTAGTAAAAAGAGAAATGACATCATGAAATGAGTAGAAGAGTTCTAACAAGAATTATATAGTAATAAAGAACAAGTACTTTCTACATCTATTATATCTTATGAATTGCCCAGAATTTTAAATAAAGAAGTGAGACATGCATTTAAATTTAGAAGAAGAGAAAAGCTCCAAGTAATGATGGAATTATAACTGATATATTAAAAGAAGCAGGTGAACAGATAGAAATTTTTTTGCAAAGTTATTTACCAAATGTATAAATGATAAAGATATATCCAATGATTAGAAGAATGCAATATTAATATTAATTTTAAAAAAGGTGATAAGGAAGATATTACAAATTACAGACCTATCAGTCTTTTATCAGTTTTATACAAAATTTTTACCAAAATAATTATAACTTGTCTACAGTGAACTTTGGATTTTAACCAACCAAAAGAACAAGCTGGATTTAAAGGTAGTTTTAGTACAGTGGATTTTATCCAATTATTGAAAGAAGTTATACAAAGGACTAATAAATATAAATTGCCATTATGCTTTGGATTTGTAGATTATGAAAAAGCATTTGATTTTATAAGCATTTCCTCAGTGATTAGAACATTGGATCAGCAAAGTATAAAACCAGGATATTGTTATATACTGAAAAATATTTATAAAAATGTAACAGCAATATTTAGTTTACATAATGACACTAGGAATGTTAACATTGAGAAGGGTGTAAGATTCATTGACTCCATATCTCCAAAACTTTTTACAACAGTGCTGCAAGAAGTATTTTACTGAAAAATGGGAAGCTAAAGGAGTAATTTAAGTCACTTAGATTTTTCAGATGATGTAGTTATTTTTGCAAATAATGCTTCAGAGTTTCAAGAAATGTTGTAAGAGTTATCAGATGAAAGTAACAAAGTAGGACCAAAGGTAAATGTTAATAAGACTAAATGAATGTTCAGTGTATTTTCTCAAAAGTTAAAAATAAAGATTGATTGTGATGAGTTAGAAAAAGTTAACAACTACAAATACCTTGATAAGATTATTACTACAGATGGACACATAATGGAAGAAATTAATCATAGAATTAAATTTGGTTGGAGTGTTTTTGGTAAAAATAATTTAATATTAAAGGGAAATATGCCTATGGGTTTGAAAATGAAGGTTAATAAATATGTTTTACAAGTGCTTACTTATGTTTTTTTAACTTGAACATTTAACAAAAGAGCAATGCTGACCCTTCAGATTACTCAATAAATTGTGAGGAGTTGCATGTTAGGAGTAACAAGAAGACATTAAAATTGCAATATATGGGTAAGAGAACAAAACAGATATTACTGACATCATTGAAAGAATTAAAAGACTGAAGTGGAGTTGGGCTGGACATATTCTAAAAGTGATGACAATAGATAAACAACTGAAATCTTGAAATGAATCCCAAGAAATTGTAAAAGACACAGAAAAAGACTACATGTGAGATGTATGGATGAAATAATAAAGGGTTCAGGTTGATGTGGAGATGAGAGGCTATAAATTGAAAAAGATGGGTTGAACTTGGAGAGATGTTCATTCTGCAGTTGATTGATAATGGTTAATGATGATGATCATATTATTGTAAAAAAACAATCCTCAAAATCTATATAAACTATGTTAGGCAAGCTACTATTTAATCAGAGTTTGTATATGAATTGTGGCTTTTTAGAATAAAGAACTTTCCAGTGATATACCAACCTTATTCTTCCTATTCATTAATCAATCCTATGGGAAACAATCTAGAAACAATATATAGAGTAAGAACTTAATGCTTTAAGTCTTGGAAAATGTCTGTTTAGATAACATTCTTTGAATCGATCATTTTTGCCCATCTCCAAAGTTTTCAAACCACCCTACATATTTATATGATTATCTTAACAATAGATGTAATAAACAATACACGTTAATTGGAACTATATAAAAAAATTCAAGAAAATCTCCCAAGCTGTAAGTATAAAATATACTTAGAAAGGAATGGACAACCATGAAAGTAAAACCATTTGATTAAAGAAATCAAACTTTATAACTCTTAAAATAAATTTGCATAGATGTTATCGAGATTATTTGAAAGAAAAGTTTATAGCACTAACTAAAATCATGTCAGTATTATATTTTAATAGTGTACACTCCATTATTGTATTTTTTATGATAGAAGATTAATTTAAATTGAATTATCTAATATTTAAAGTATTCTAAACAAACATTAATAATTTTTAAATTATTATAATCTATTTATTTATATTATATATGATAATAATATGCCACTTGCATTTGTTTAAACTATTTCTTAAATGTTAATTTGATGCTGAAAAATAAGAACATTGCTGATACTTAAAATTATTGATTGCAAGAGTTAAAAGATAAGTTCATATTTATAGCAATATTCCAAATATTTAAATTAAGAAATTTTAATATGATTTCATGTTTATCATGAAAAATTTACTGTTAGATTTATTAAAGTATTTACTTTGCTAAATTTTGAATATTTTTTTAAGCTCCATAGGTTTTACAATATTTCTCCTATGGTTGTGCTTGAAACTGGATTTAAACAGAATGCTTTATTTTTAAAAATGGTGATACCTGAAAATAAATATTTGTGTTTTTTTTCAACAAAAGTCATATGCAAACATATACTCATTTATGATAGTGATATATATGTGTATGTTTAAATGCACATACATGTAAAGATAAAAATTATAAATAAAATAAATAATAAGTTATAAAGAAATTAATTTAAAAACTGATACTTTTAAAATAGTAAATTAAATTATTTATAACTTTGTAAGATTAGGAAAAGGGTACTAGTTGGTTAGATGTTCTGTGGCCACTAGGTGCAGTACTATCAACAACCCCAAGTCACCTGCAAGTAATAAATTTGTATCAAAAAATCACTGAAATCAAAAAATTAAATACCTAAGGCAAAATAAATTGAACAAATCCTTCTAAAGTACAAATAAAAAAATTGAAGAAAATGCTATAAAATTCAAATTACAAAAAAAGAAATCGGTGAAAATATGTCCAACACAACACCACCTCCTGAATGAAGAATTCTATCAAAAATAACTATAAAATTCAAATTACAAAAACAGAAATTGGTAAAAATACATCAAATGCAATATCCCCCCCCCCTTGCATGAAGAGAAATTTAAATTACAAAAGTAGAAAAAATATAATACTAAATCTCAAAAAAAATTAATGAAGCTTCATTAATAGAAGATGGCAGAAATGCAGTACATTTTTAAAAAAATAATCCTCTGACTTCCAACATTAGTACATGGGGTGTAACAATTCACAAACCTTAATAACAGATTAATACTTATTAAGTAATTAAATATAGATAACAATGAACTCATAGCTATTTAAAAAATAAAAGTAGCTATAGATTACAAAAACAGAATTTGGTCTAATATATAAAACAGTCTCCCCCCGTAATAAAAAATAAGTACTTTTCAAAAATATACTAAATTTCATCAATATTTAAAAAATAGAAGACTTTCAACATTTGCAAATATGCCTATGCAACCAGATTTCAAAGCAGTGATTTATATAAGCTAAAAAGCAATAAGAAGATTACATCGGAGAGCTTCTAATCATCTTTCCCAAAAATTTATCAAATTAATTATTCCCTGCTCTGAAATTATGGCATATTATTTAAACATTATAAGTTTTTAAAATAGATTTATAGAGATCTGCAGTAAAAAATAATTTTGACCACTTAGGAAAGAGTACAACTGTCAATGATATTGCTCATTGATTGCATAATTAATGAAAGGCAATAAACTGATAATGTAAATAAAAAAATCTTCTGTTTGCAAATGTTAAGTTTTCTTATAAAGCTCAAAATTAATTTATATAAAAGTTGTCACTGACCTGTATTGGTAATAAAACTGAAACTAGAAATATTAAATTAACACAGATCATCAGTTTTGCAAATACAAATGCTTAAGAAGATTGATATAAGCAAAGAATGTAAAAAAATAAAATAAATGCAGAGATATGAAAAGACAGAGATATAAAAGGAGTTTTTTTGAAAATAACTTAAAACAATAATAGTTAAATTTCTGGTATGTCTTTTGAGATATCAAATTCGACTGAAGCTATTTCTGAAGGGAATAGTGAAAAAAAAACTGCATAAGAAATTCAGAATTGAATTTGGTGGAAGCTATTTTTGGGAGAGTGATAAGAAGTCTTTAATATGTTTTTTTTATACTGTGACATCAATCTTTTGCCAATTAATTTATAACATTTTTCAAAATCTGAAGCTTTTGAAAAGTTTGAATAAAATATATCTTGAATACTAACCCAAGCCTATTAAACTTTAATCTTTTATATCCCAATGTTTTATGGGGTTATGATTAATTTCCTGAAGTGTTGATTTCTTTAAAATGTAAAATCAAATTTTATTTTTGATAAGACTATTAGTATAAAAAGAATTGGTGCTTATCTTATAGCTAAAGATGCCATTGGATGGCACCATTTTCATGCTAAAACTATAAAATATGAACATTCACTGGGCCATTGATTTTAATAATTTTTCTGTGCTTTTTTGTAATGCGAAAATAAAAACAAAACAAAATCGTCTTTTTTAAATATTATTTTTTATTAATGTACACAATTTAAATGATAATAATAAATGTAAAATAAAATCAACAAATTACAATTTCATTCGTGTTTTTTATATCGTATACTTTTTAAATTGTGTTATGGCTTGTTTTATCAAATTTCTATTGGATATTTTTTTACTTGTGTTACGACTTTTTTTGTTGTTGTTTAACTAAAAAATAATAATCGTAATAAAAGTAAAAGTTGCTACGGTTAGATTTAGGGTTAGTTTTAGAGTTAGTTTAGGGTTAGGTTTAGGGTTAGTTTTAGGGTTAGTTTTAGGGTTAGTGTTCTGTTGTTTGTAATGCTAAAATAAAAAAATTCAACATCGTAAACATACTTGGACAAAAGAAAGAAAGTCAAACTTTTTTAAACAACAATAAACACATACAAATGTCTTGTTTACTTATTAAACAAGTTTATAATATTTGCTTTTTATGAAATTTACAAAAAAACCTGTATATTTGGACTTTTCTTACTGGATATTTTTTTTGTACCGCTCTTCTTCTTTGTCTCATGGATGTTAATAACAGTACGTTACTTGACACGTTACCTAATTGCAACTCAATAAAAACATAGATATGTAACATTTTCCCAAATAAAAGTTTATTACAGTACATTGTAAAAAGTCTTACAATTATTGCTTTAAAAAATCTGAACATTTCAATAGTTTAAAATAAAAAAAATCCAATGAAAGCAACATTTCAATACAATTCAAATACAAACTCTCTCATCAAGCCATAATTATTTTATAAATTGTGCGAATTCGGAAAATGTATTTGCTGCTATGCGACATACATGCTGTACTGCGATGTGACATAGCAGCCTGCATTCTGTAGCACAACAAAAAAGTTGTATTATAAAAAACACGGGTTCGAAAGTGTCAGCCATGGATACAGCATTTTTATGTGTTTTGGCATGAAAACTGCACCATAGAGCAGTATCTTTAGCTAAAAGATGAGTACCAAATAATTATAAAAAATAGATACTGCATTCCAAGTGTATACTTAAATCTTAAATTTAATATTGACTTTAAAATCAATAATTATAATTGAAAATATTTTGTATATATATTACTTGAAGATTTTTAATTTTATTCAATTCTGATTATAATTAATTACAAACTGGCAAAAAAATCAATATTTTTTTGTGATGTGTTTTAGTCTATAAAAAGAAGTGCTTTAAATACTTTGTTCTTATAATTATTAAGTATAGTTCAGATACCTAATCTATACTAAAACTGATTTATTTTCTATTAATACATCACCAATTCTTTTTCTTTTGTTTTAGGGCTTTGAGTTACTCTATTGGAGTCAAGACATCATATTAAAATTTTGCATACTTTTTGAAATTCTTGATTATTTACATACATTGAAACATAAAACTAGGATATATCAGATGAATCATGAGTGTTATATTCCATCTGGATGATAAATTAATTTTACTCTGAATTACCAACAATGTTGACAAAGATATGATTATAAACATCACACCTCCAAGAATAGGTGGATCCATTCCATTCTTGATCCTTGTTTAACATTTATAGTGCTTTTAATTTATAGTCTAGGGGAAGGTAATTTACTCTCTTAGTTTAGATATGCATTGAGATAGGTCTAATTTAAAGTTATAAATTTATATTTTGTTTTAATATGCTTTTTTATATTAAAAATGTTGAAACTTTTGAAAATAGTTTGAAAAACAGATATGGAAGAATCAGAGGGACTAAATAATTGACAGTTACTACTGCTTCATCTTGAGTTGTTTGGCAAAGTGATATTGTTACAGATTTCAAATCTTGAAGTTCATGGATTGTGGTCTGATTCTGTTACTTCCACTTTCAAACTTCTTTGGAACTACTAAAAATTCCATTATTATTATTACTAATACTTACATTAGTCTCCAATTGTTCTTTGTTATCATTAGATGTGATAATATTTACAGAAACAATTGTTGTAATTCCTAATAAGTTTATTATTATCATCATCATCATCATCATCATTATTATTATTATCATTATTATTATTATCATTATCATTATTATTATCATTATTATTATTATTGTCGTTATTATTATTATTATTATTATTATTATCATTATTATTATTATCATTATTATTATTATTATTATTATTATTATTATTATTATTATTATTATTATTATTATTATTATTATTATTATCATCATCATCATCATTATTATTATTATTATCATCATTATTATCATTATCTATCTATTATTATTATTATCATTATTATCATTATTATTATTATTATTATTATATATATCATATATATCATCATCATTATTATTATTCTTCATATATCTCATTATTATCATCATTATATCATTATTATTATTATTATCATCATTATTATTATCATTATTATTATTATTATTATTATTATTATTATTATTATTATTATTATTATTATTATTATTATTATTATTATTATTATTATTATTATTATTATTATTATTATAGGTCTAACTCATGTTTTATATTATTAAAGCTAGTTTTTTAAACTTATTAATTTTTATTCCAAATATTCTAAAAAAATATCATCTTTGTTATATATCTTAATAATATGGTCTCATTACAATTTGTATGTCTCCATAACATTTACATGCTAGAATAACTTATATTAAGAGAATACAAACAATTCATTACTTAATGAATTATAATCAAATATTTTCACCCAGTTATAGCAATCTGTTGCACAATATCTTAAAACACACAACTTAATTAGTACATCATGTCATCAATATATATTTTTAATTTTTTAAGCTTATATACACTTTTCTATTTATTAAAAGCCAGTCAACATATAGACAATTTCAACATCACTAACAATTGACAATTTCAAACTGTTTTCAAGGCAACCTCTTTGTAACGATAAAAGGAGATTGTCTTGAGTCTTGACAACCATTTGAAATTGTTGATTGTTAATGATATTGGGATTGTCTAAATGTTGACTGACTTATAATGATTACTTACAAACCTATTTAGCCTTGAGCATTATTACACTTTTCTATTCATATTAACTATTATCATACTCATTAAAACAACATTTAATTGTAGATGATTGGTCACTACATTATCTTTAACCAAATATTATATCTATGCACTTTGTAATACAGACATTTAATCATAAAAATATTTTTTTATTTTTGTTTACAAATTGCTTAATTCCCATTTGCATTTCAAATATATAATTTTTCTTAATATATATATATGAATACACTAAACTTCTTTTTAAAACTTGTTTTTTGTATGACTGTTATAAACATAAAATAATACACCGTTTCGACAATTTTATAATATAGTCTTCCTTGAAAAAGTTTATATTATAAAATAGTTGAAACGTTTGTGTGTTTGCTTATGTTTATACCAGTCGTATAAAAACAAGTTTTAAAAAGAAGTTTGGTGCATTTATTTATATATATGAAAAATTATGAAACTATTTTTTTTTTTTTTTTCATATGTCGTAGCATCGGCCGGGACGCGAACCCACAACCGTCTACAACCAACTACTTGCTTGCATGGCGGTTGCGATACCTCTCGGCTAACAACACAAGACAACTATTTTTGAAAAGGAAAACTGTGTAGATAATATTTTAAAATTCGTTTCTTTTTTAATGTATGTAATAAAAGAACCTCTCTCTAGAAAATAATAAAATCATAATCAGTGAAACAAATATTTTTTTCTTTCAATACAATTTTTTTACATTAATTTTCGTCACTTCTATTAATGTGTTTTCTCTATATTTCTTTCAACTAATTTTTGTACATAAATGTATCTAACATATTATAAATAGTTTTATTTTTAATAGATTAAAGATATTTATGTCCAAAAAAAAATTAGAAATAGAAATATAAAAAAAAATCACATTATATGAATAATGAAAAATAATGTAAAAAAAATTATTGGAAAGACAGCTTAGTTGGTAGAGCGTTTGCCTTAAAATTCGATATTCAAGAATCTAAAGATGCGAGTTCAACTTCTAAGCGAATATTGTCTCTATGCATATAGGCTAGCAACATCTGACAAAGAGTGGAGAATAATACTACTCAAAGCGTTGTGTAATTACTAACTTGTATTGTCTATTTATGCGTTATTACTAACAAGCTTGTTTGTATTGGAAAAATTTAAATAAAGTTTAAATTTTCTATACATTCAACATTCACTCATAAATGATGAAAATAGTCCAATACATCACATCTTATAATATACCAACATTACAAACCTTCAGATATTTAATATTTCCTTCAATAATTACAAAAATACATTTATTACAGGAAAGTGTTTTGTTTATTAAATGGATTAAAGAGACAGGAGGAGTATATATTAAAAGAACTATATTCTTAGTAAAATCTATTCTAAAATCATTTTAGCTTTACAACATTACCTTTTCTAATGGAATCAAAATTGCTTAGACAAAATTTATTAGCCAGAATACTTGTCATAAATAATATATAAACATCAATGAATTCCTTCAATCTTCTCTTTCCAAAACTTTCAGTAATTTAACTGGAATTTTATTAATTTCTTTCACTTTAGTTAACTTTATTTATAATTCAACTTACCACACTTTTTTATAATTAATCCAGATTAGTGCTTAGTATCTTCTTTATGCAGATATTTTCTTTACTAATAATATGTCATGTTCTTTGTTCTTGTAGAGTTGTATTGTTCTTATATATGTGTAGAGTCCTTTGACAAAAGGTAAATTGGGATAACTAAATAACATGATACTATACGTCACAGTACTTAAATATTAGTGGTGTATTGCTGTTCACCTACCTTACCATTATTATTTTTAGTACTTCAAATTTTAAATATATCAAACAATAATTATGTCTCTTACTTTATATTAAAAAGCTTAGCTTTTATTGCTTCTGCACTTCAATTATTTCTAATACAAACGAAATCCACATATTTATATTTTTGTACCTTATTACACTCCTCATCTAAGTTTAATTATTTAGCTTCATATACTTACATTTCTATTCACAGGAAGATTTATAAATTTAACTGGTATATGTTTTTCAATCTTTTGTTTTTCATCCTCTTATTAATCATTTCACAGTTAGCTACCCCAAGATATTATGCCGTTTTATTATTTTTATGCTCTATTATTTATTCTAAAGCTTCTTTAACTTTTCCTTAAATGTTTTTTTTATTTAAATGCAGTTTAGACTCTTTTCTCATAGAATATGATCTTAAATATCTTTTTCTTATATAAGATATGAAGTTTCTGTGCATAGAATATATTCCCAAAAATCCTGTTAGCTCAAATAAATATTCTCTCTTTCTAAAACTACTGTACATCACAATAAACCCTCCTGCTAATTATTTATTACCAAATCATTCTTTCTGTTCTAATTCATTTGTTTTTCTATCCTATTTTCAATAGAAGCTGATTCATTACTTCCAATATTGTAACCTTACATTATTCATTTAATTACATTCAAATATCAAATATGCACAATTAGCTTGAAATGCTGATATTTGAATGTAATACAATTGTAAACATACGCTATATAAAATAAATGCTTATTTACATATTATTCATTTAAGTAATATTTACTGAGGCTGTAATCTCGAGCATATGCGTATAAAATGCGATAGTAGGGACCTCTACAGGTGTTTAACCACAAGCTTAAGTTACAAAAACCAACACTCATAAAATCTCTACTCTCTTTCTTCCATTCACCTCCAATTTAAAATCTTAATCTCTATCCAATTTATCCTGATCCTCTTTCAAAATCTTACATACCAATGTTCACTATATTCCCATTTCCAAATAAACTATATCCACAGTACTATTCTTATTCCATTTTAACCTTTCTTCCCAGTAATCTATGTGCTACGTAACAATAAGCTTCCTTTAGTGTTATCATACATCTCTTCATATATATAAACAATTTTTTTTTCATATTTACTTTCTATAAATCTACTTATTTTAGCCAATTAATTTTTTTCCATCCCTCATAATTGGATAACCTGTAATATGTTCTCTATACATTTGTTCTATATCTTATATAAGTTTATAGAAACAAATTATGAAGGAAATTAATTTGCAAAAATATTAGAAAACAGTGCCCTCTAGTAATAACAAACTAAATATTTTTTTTTCATTTGCAATTCTTTTGAATACAAAACACATTTCTTCTTTCAGATGAGGTATATAAATCGTACAAATTTCTTTTCTATATTATTATAAAAATTAATTAAGAAATAATAGTTGTTACTTTTTTAAAACTTGGGCAGTAAAACATATATAAATAGGAAAATATAAATCGTTTTAATAATAATTTTGATTTCACGAAGTTAAACATTTTTATTATTAATTTTATAAGATATTTTATTCATTCGACTCTTTGTTTCTCCCTCCATTACAAACAAACAAAAACAAAAGACAAAACTAAATTATAAAATTAAAAATAAAAACTATTTCAAGGAGGTAAATTATAACTATTAGTGTTCAATATTTAAAGTTAGAATATTGAATGCCAGATCATTATCTAGATATAATCCAAACGTTCTTCATTACTCCGACTGAAAAACTGAATATGACATTACCATTAGGTAATATAATTTATTATGTAAACTTATATTTGACTCTTGATTAGAGCAAATAGAATGTATTTTTGTTGCCTAATTAAAAAATGTAATATTTTACATTAGATTATTTTTAAAAAAAATCATTGATAATTAAATATAATGTATAGTGAATTAAAGGGGATTTGAACACAGATTTTCAAGATCTCTTCAGTCATTCGCTTTATCTTATATAACTGATACACATGACCACATACATGGAAAAGAGATAAATGATTTCCAATTCATGTATTTCATGCTGAACCAACACTCATCAGTTCATTTGAATCATTTTCTCCCACACACATATGTAATCATTGCTCGATTTATAATAAATCATTCTGACCCTTCATATGAACCCCCTTTAATTATATCTAGCTTAAGTATATACCCTATTACATATTCAGTCTATATACTGCCCATCTCTTTTCTGTGTATTTAAATGAATATATTAAGGTTCTATATATAAAGGATCAGAATGAGTTAAGGTCAACATGGGTATGACAGTAATATTGGCATCAACAAGAGCTTTAATCATTCCATCATCAGATTCTCAATGATGTAGATGGCTGAAGAATTGGAAAGTGGAGAGGATTGAAGCCTGTCCATTAAGTTGTAGATTTGCTATTTTAAAATAGATCAAGCATTGATTATATATATATGTCAACAGATGGCATTCTACCAAAAACACCGTCAAGCATATGTTTACATAAACGTCAGAGCATGCATTCACTATCTCTAACTTTAATTCCACTTTCAGATCATGATTTCAAGCTATTTGCTATCATCAGTGAAAGATAGGAATTTTAGAAACTAGATCTAAACACAAACTCTGAGCGTTTATGAAACAGTTTCTATTCAGCTTGCAAGCGTGAATCTTTTAGACATGTAATGTCTTCAAACTCAGCATAGCAAGCCAGGTAGCTACATGGGTCTGATCTCAGTTCAGCATCACCACATAGTAGAAGCCTCTGCAATATATATCATTGCTAGAAAGACCTCAAAGGTACATTTATGAAAAACAAAAAACAAGTTAAAAACTTGCTAACGCTTGTATTTATGTCAACAGATGGCATTCTACCAAAAATACCGTCAAGCGTATGTTTACATAAATGTCAGAGCATGCATTCACTATCTCTAACTTTAATTGACTTTCAGATCATGATTTCAAGCTATTTGCT
This sequence comes from Epiperipatus broadwayi, assembly GCA_028023455.1. Classification (NCBI taxonomy): domain Eukaryota; kingdom Metazoa; phylum Onychophora; class Udeonychophora; order Euonychophora; family Peripatidae; genus Epiperipatus; species Epiperipatus broadwayi. The sequence goes on along the minus strand of JAQFVV010012409.1, from coordinate 11,997,461 downwards.
ATCATCAGTGAAAGACAGGAATTTTAGAAACTAGATCTAAACACAAATTCTGAGCGTTTATGAAACAGTTTCTAGTCAGCTTGCAAGCGTGAATCTTTTAGACATGTAATGTCTTCAAACTCAGTATAGCAAGCCAGATAGCTACATGGGTCTGATCTCAGTTCACCATCACCACATAGTAGAAGCCTCTGCAATATATATCATTGCTAGAAAGACCTCAAAGGTACATTTATGAAAAACAAAAAACAAGTTAAAAACTTGCTAACGCTCGTATTTATGTCAACAGATGGCGTTCTACCAAAAACACCGTCAAGCGTATGTTTACATATATATATATATGGGGGGAGGGGATGATGATCTGAATCAATGGATGAGTGCTGGTTCAGCATGAAACATGTACAGTGAAGATCATTTATGTTTTTTTAATTGTATGTGGTCATGTGTATAAGTTATATAAGATAGAGTGGATGACTTAAAGTAGCTTGAAAATGTGTTTTCAAATCGCCTTTAATTAAAAATTATTTATATAAATAAAAACGAACTATTTGCAATTATTGTTATTTAAAGAAAAATGTGTAAACGCCCAGATAAATACTTTAGAAAGTAATACACATCTGACAAACAGATATTATTAATGAACTCAAAATTATTAAACATTTATCACTGTCATTAAAATAGTATGTCATGATTTTCAACAATTTGTTTCTGATTTTCAACAACAGATTCATCATTCACTGTAATATGGAGATGCTGATGTCCAAATTCATACTAAAAGTATGTGGCATTCTTTGCTGTTTTATAGAACAACTTTATTCACATTTAATAAGAGATTTTTAAAAACATCAATTATTTCTTTTTTTGTAGCAAAGTTATTTAGACAAACACATAATACTTAATTTTTTAAAAAAAATTTTTGCCCATATTTTATTATACTTCAATAGGTTAAAGATTATCTTTATAAAAGTCGCTATCTTGTGTCGTGGTTTGAGAGGTCCCTCTATTGGCAAAATAAAGATATTGCTTGACTATTATAAATTTCAAAGTGCATTAGATACAAGTTAAAGCCTGTCTTAAAAGTATTTACATATACTTATTGTGTGCTTAATAAATAATTATAACTCTATAATAGTTTATATATTTCCAATATAAAGATCGTAATATTAACTCATTGTAAATCGCAAGATTTTGAAAATGTTAATTTGTATAGGAAATAGTGGGCTTAAACAGTGGAGATAACAATAGCTTCATGCTCCAAAATCAAGATACTTCTGATTGGCCTATATAAGTGGAAAGTTACGTTAAAGATAAGATGGCTGCTCTTATCTTCATAAAAATGTCACTATCTTATTTCATGATTTGAGAGATCCCTCTATCAGCAAAATAGAGAAATTGTTTGACTATTATAAATTTCAAGGTGCATTAGATACAGATTAAAGCCTGTCTTAAAAGTATTTACATATACTTTCTGTGTGCTTAATAAATAATTATAACTCTAAGTATTTGTTGAAAATAAGAGTTTACCTTAAATATTGCCCAAATAATATAATTGTACCATAATAAAATTTTTGGATTTTTTCAAATTTTATAGAATGAGGACTAGAAAATTACAAAAATTGATCACAAGCAATATTTAAATCTTTCTCATTATACAAGATTTACCTATCTGCTGATATTTGCATAGCCATATAAGGACAATGTAATTTATTAGATGTAAAAAAATATTTTTAAGGAAATTTTGCTATCAAAAAAGACGTTAATATAATTAACAGATATATAACTGCATTGGTTACAGTTATGAATCCCATGTTCTCATTATTAATAATAAAAAGAAAACTAATCTGTATGTGAGATATAATATGCAATACTATCTCATAACCTATGACAAGTCAAGATTACAATAGGAGTACTAAAATACAGACAGGACAGGAGATGTGCTTAGTTTATTTTTGGTGGTAGAATTGTTTAAACTTCTCTCTGATAAGATTGATATCTGTTTGGAGATACTTGATGACATGATATCTAGCCTCTTCTCACTCCAGAAAACTATCTGCAATTAGGAGTTGAAGTTATATGTGGAATTTCCTTAGAAGCAGTGTGTAAGTAGTTGATATCTATAGTGGTCTGTCCACATTTCGTTGTTTATTTTATGGAAAAATAATAATTATTCCAATACATATGGAAACTGTAATAAATTCTCATTTATATGTTTTCTAAGTAGTTTCAGTTTGATAAATATAGTTGAGAGATATTATGCTAGAGACCTCCATTATTTATTAATGATCTACTGTGACTGAACATAAAAGAGGGCATATCATCACTTGCATATTACCTTTTATTAATAACTTTTTAAATATATCTGTATTGTATTAGTCTTCTTATCCTGTATTAATTTTTTTCAGGCTATTAAATAATTCCCTTTCTAGATCACAGACTTCTGCCTACCCTTATTCTTTCACCTATTTTTTTTTTGATCTTATTTTGAATCTAGTTACCTTATTCTTTATATTTTTTTTACTGTTTGATTATGTTTTTTTTCCTTTTATCTTCTATATTTGGTGTTATTTTGATTTATTAAACTTGTGATTAGATTTGTTAAATGTTCTGTTGAATAAAATTTGGTAGACAAAATCTTAGTATCTGATTACTAACCAGTCTCCTTCACTCATCATTCAATTCTGATTATTTTTTTTTATATTTGTTTTACTCAGTTAACCCATTATTTGTTCCAAAGTTTTGAGATTACTGTCCAGCTGTACCTTATTTTTCAAAATGGCTTTTTGTCCAGCTCTTGATTTTCAATATCCATTTTATATTATTCATTGAATTCCTTTTTAATTTATATTTTTCTTTTTGTAATATTCTTTCTTGTTTTCAATTCTTATTTGTATTTTTCTAAACTTTGTTTTAAGTTTTTTAATTTTGCACATATCTTTCTTTAATAAGATTTGTTCTTGTTATTAATCTATATTAATCTTTTTAATTTTCCTATTTATTTTCTTTATTTTTTTTTTAACTCACCTCCCTTCCTAATTTATTTTGCTTATTTGTTTATTCAATTTTGACTTACTATACTTTGATTCATTTGAGTTATATTTTGATTAATAATCTTTTTTTATTTTAATGTTGATTTAACCTGCTATTTTATATATATATTTCCTCTCTTATTTAATCCAACTTTTGGTCTACTTTGACTGCACTACCAGCATTCGTTTTAGTCAATTTTTTTTTGTTTTCTCTACTCTTTTTATCACATATTGATTTTTCATTTTTCATTTATTCATTTTTTCATCATTAATTTCATTATAGATGAGATATTCTTTTGTCTTTTTATCTAAAGTTTGTTTATTTCTTTTTATTATTAGTTTTGGTTACTGATTCTATATATTGTTTTTTGTTTATTATAAATATCAGACCTTATTTATTTCAAGGTTATTTTTCAATTTTTAAATAAATTGTTATTGTCTTTCTCATGGATTGGTATTATTAAGATGTCATCAATAAACAAAACAGAACACTAAATTTTTTATAAATACTGTTTTCCTAGATTATAATGAAAGTTTATTCAAATATAAATTACTTTTTACTTTATTTCATATTTGTAAGTAGACAGATTTGAACTCATGTTATTTCAGTATATCCTCCACTTTATCTCAAGCAACCAATACACATGGTTACATATGTGCAAAAGAACATAATCCTCAATATACATATTTTATGCAGAACTAACATTCATCAGTTGGGCCAGATCATAATCCCCCAATCATGTATACAATCAGTGCTTGGTTTATATTAAGTTAGCAATTCCTCAAACTTTAATGGACAGGCTTAAATCCTTTCACTCTTCTAACTATTTAACCATCCATTTAATTAAAAACTGATGATGGAAGGCTTAAAGTCACTGTTGAATTTGATATTATAGACATACCCATGTGGATGTTGGATATATGTGTGGGAAAGTATGGTCTATCCCAACTGATAAGTATTGGCTCTGGGCATTATGTATCTTTTTCACTACGTGGTTATGTTTTTTGGTTGATTGAGATAGATGGAGGATAAATAAACTGAAAAACCTGTGTTCAAAAACCTTCTATTTATATATATAAGAAATGTTTATTATAAGCAAATTACATACTGTCTTAGAATCATTTCATATTACAAAGGATGTGTTATATTTTAAAGAAGCACTGAACAATTATTTGGCTTTATTTCATCCGAAACAAATTCTTAGATTAATATTTATTGAAAATCACAATTTGGATCTCAAATTGATTTTAACTTTTTCTCATGATTCATTTTCGAATTATTTTTATCTTTTATTACTTTATTGTATTTTGGTCTCCTGTTTAAATTACTAAACATCCCATGATCAGCATTTTTCATGCTTTCACAAGCTGTTTACACAGAGTCTAAACTCTCCATACAGTAGCACCACTCAGTGCAAACCAGAGTGATCAATGGATGCAGAAAGGTTTGTGCATAAAATCCCTATCTAATGCTTACTTATCCAATATCCCCAGACTAGTTTCTAGCTTGTGGATTTGTATAAATTTTATGCACAAACGTTCTTGCATCCACTGACTACTTTGGTATGCACTGAGAAGCATTACTCTCTGGAGAATTTAGCCTCTATGTATATCCTGTTTCCTGTATGATGATTCTTGGTAAATATTTATAATGTTTTAGATGTTGTGTACATGTAAATTTTATGAACTAAATTTATTTACTTTTATGTATGCATTTCTCGCAAGGATGTACGTTTAATATGATAAACACTAAAAAGCCATTGGTTATAACATAATCCTCATAGGGCCTTCAAATGTTTTGCTTGGGCATTTCAAATCTGTGGAATAAGATAGACAATCCACTTTAGTAAATCATTTTAAAAATAAAATCTATATAGGGCTTTATAACATAACTTTCCATCCAAACTAGAGAGTCAGTTTCTTTTGTGAATTAGTTTTGGAAGTCATCCAATGATTACCACCATTTTAAAGAAATAATCTATGCAATAGTCAGTCATGAAGGTCAATTGCATAGCACTAGTAGATATTTTTAAGACAAAATCCATGTGAGGCCTTCTAACATAGATTTTCCAAACAAAATAAATAATTCTATGAATGTACTTTTTAAGGCCATGCATTGTTTAGACTACTTTAGGCATAACCTATTTCATAATCAGTGGTAAAAGCATAAACAGATTGAATACAGGTGTGTGTGTGTATTGGTGTAAATCAGTGGTTGAATAATTTATAAAATATCATTATTTGTTTGTTACCTATTAATAAGCATAAGAGATCAAGAATTTATGATCTATGGTAACCAACCATAATTTACGATAATTCGATGAATGTCTTGGATCTTGATACTTTCACCATCTATAGGAGACTATTTTTATGAATGAAAATTAATTCAGTGATCATCCTAAAAACAATGAGAGTATGTGGAATTTTGTTTGAAATTGTATTATTTACAATAAATATCTAGAGAGAGACCACACATGAGATGGATAGATAAAATAAGGAAGTGTTCAGGAGTGATGTAAAGGAAAGACTAGAGGCTAGAGAAGCTTCATCCTGCAGTGGTTTAACAATGATTAAAATGACGATGATATCATTATTTATTCATTTTTATTATACCTAAAATATAATATATGTCTATATATGGTTACTATATCTTGGTAGAAAAAATTCAAATGTGTTCATATTTTATAACTAAATTTGAAATTAAATAAATATTTTATTCTGAAATAGATTATAAACAAGAATATAAATAAATAAACCTTTTTTTAACTCAACGTTATGTTTATTGAACCCCAGTTTCCATTGATATATCAAGATTTTCCTTATTTACATATTTGTTCTTAACATAGTGAAAATGTCATCACTATTATCAATGTTAATTATTATTGATATATTGCAAAATGAAGTTTTCTTCAAGCTTAATCCATTTTATTTGGTCAATAGCCTCTCTTCTTCACATCATACTAGCAAACTTCCATATTTCATGCATCTGTTTCACATCTCTTTTTCCAATCTTTTATAATCTTTTGAAATTTAGTTTAGAACTTTCAGCGGTCATCTGTTATCATCTCTTCTATAAATTTAACCAGTCCATCTGTGTGTTAAGCTATGTTTTAGTTTTATAATTCTTTCAATGATATTAGTAGTGCATGTTTATTGTTTTAAACGTGATTTTAGTTTCCAATTGTTTCTTGCTACTTCTAAAATACTTGCCCTATTTTGTTGAGTGATAAGAAGCCTCTGAATTGGTCTTCTGTTAAGTATCCATGTCTCAGATCCATAAGAAAGTACTAGTAAAAAATATCTATTAAAAACATTTGTCAAATACATAGACCTATATCTTTTATTTCTAAATTACTTTTATGAATTTTATGATAATTTCCCTCATTATGTTCTTCTCTGCATGAATAATCTGACCAATATATTTCAGTTTTTAATTTTTTCTAATTGATGATTGCCAATCTTTATTTTACTTTATTGAGAAAATTCATTGAAGATTATATTAGTCTTTTAGCATTTATTTTTAGTCTTTCTTTCTTACTTTTATCTGATAAACTCTTGCAATATTTTCTGAAGTTCAGAAGCATTATTTGCAAAAACAATCAAAATCTAAATGACTTAAGTAATCACCATTTACTTTTATTCCATTAGCTTCTTATTTTGATCTATAAAATACTTATTGTTTTCTCATCCTTGGTGTTCGCCTCAAGATGTCACTATTTCTAGGTAAATTCCTAGAAATATACCATTTCACCGGCCTTCACCCAACAAAAGAGGAAATTTTCTACGTTATAAACGCAGAAAAGTCCTCATGTTATGTTGGACGGAGGCGGTGTCGGCGAAGAAGCCAACACAAATGAGACTTCTTTCTATGATAAAACACAGAAAGAGTTCCCGACGGCTGCCGGTTATGGCTTTGTTTTTTTTTTCTATGCTAAAAGCAAAGAGAAGAAATGCCTTGATCGGCTGCTGTAGTAGTCGATTTTGTTCATCATTTTCTCGTAATAGTAGAATATCTATTTTCTCTGTAGTTTCGTGTGAGAGTGTGTGTATTTGAAGCAGTCGTAGTTTTTAAAATTTGATAAGACGTCTATTTTTTTTAATGTGTTGTAACTTACTTTACTGTTGTAAGTTTAGTAATAAACAAAAACAACCTTAATTAATTAATTAACATTAATTAATTAACATTAATTAAATCTCAGATGTCTGACATCACTTCTAAAGGGAATTCAATCATGGACTAATAGTAAATTCCACATGGAATCTTATTAATATTGGACATTAAGTAATTTAATGGTTTATAAATGTATTGCCAAATTTAATGTTATTTTATAATTTTTTCTTTATTGTAAACATAGTTGAATAAACCTGTTTTTGATACTAAACAAAAACAACCTAGTGTCTAATTATTAGGAATTACTTGTCCAAAAAAGAAAATTAGTCGGGTATTATTATTATTATTTTTGTTACATTTATTATTTCAAAATAAGATTAGTTTTTATATCTACACTCTTAACAAAAACAACCCACTTCCTGCTTAATTACTGTCTTAAAAAAAAAGAAAAAAAAAGAAAGCAAATTCAACGGGGTTTGGGTTTTTTCAATGGAGTATTTGAATTACGGTATTTTATATATATATATATACACAAGATTTACCAAAAAAAAAAAAGAAACCCACTTTCTGATTAATTACTGTCAAAAGAAACGCAAATTAGTCGGCTATCATTTTTAAATTTAGTATTTCAATAACGGTACCCTTTTTATATAGACAGAGTTAACAAAAACAACCCACTTTCTGATTCATTACTGTCCCCCCAAAAAAATAAAAAGAAAACGGAAATTAGTTGGGTATCATTTTTCAATTGAATCTTTCAATGACAGTCCTTACTAATAGTAGTCAGGTATCAATTCTAAATTGTAGTATATAAATGACGTTACTTTTGATAGATTTAGAATTACGTCTTGCTTTTTTAATAAAAATAATTGATTTTTACTCTTGACCAAAAATACCGTAACTTTAAAAAAAGACACACATAAAGTCCCCCCCAAAAAAATGAGAAAAAGCCCTGTAACTTTAAAGACACACACACACAAACTCAAAAACAATCTAAGATTAATAAACATTGACTTATTACGTCTTGCTTTTGAATCAAATGATTGATTTACTCTCGCAAAAAAAAAACATAACTTTAAAAAGACACACATAAAGTCCAAAAAAAAAAAAAGTTAGAAAAACACCGTAACTCCTAAAAAGACACACACACACACAAACTCAAAAACAAGATAAGATTGATAAACATTTACGAAAAAAAAATGAAAAAACTAACATCATATAATAGTATTAGTTAGTAGAATATTTTATAATTCTAAGAAATCAGATCTTTTTAGATCAAATCAATCATTTAGGTTGGGCCCCGGAATAGTTATAAATATATGTTTTGATTAGCATCAACGCCATCTCTAGGCGAACACCAAGGATGAGAATACAACCATTATTTGCAAAAACAATCAAAATCTAAATGCATTAAGTAATCACCATTTACTTTTATGTCATTAGCTTCTTATTTTGATCTATAAAATACTTTTTTATTGTAAGACTGCTGTAAAAGATTTTGGCAATATATCGTCCTAATATAATTTTTTTGTGATCTCTTCTAAATATTATCATGTAATTTAATCACTGCTATTGAATTTTGATAAATATTTTTCAGAATACAACAATATTCCTGATCTATATTTTGATGACCCAAAACTTTACTCACCAAAAATACCTTTTTTTTATAAATCTGCAAATTCAAAGAATAATGACCATCATATTCACTAATCCTTTCTATAATTTTTCTGAATACTTATAGGTTATCTACTGTGTTAAAATCACTTTTGAATTAAGCTTTTTCTTTAGATAGGTTAAAATGCAAATTTCATTGTAGACGAGTTGTAATTATTAAAATCAATATTATTACTACTTCTTTCAGTCATGTGATACACATTATCATTTAGGTATTTGATATATAACTTTTTCAGCAATTTTTCTATTTGCAATTTTTTTATTTCTTCACATGCTCTTTTTTAAATATCAATCATACTTCCATCATTTCTTGTAACTTTTTATTTCTTCATTGTTTTAATTGAGTAACTCATTTCATTTAAAATACCATGTAATTCTGAATATGTAGTAACTATTAGAGGTAATTTCTTTCTTTGGTTTTTGTTGTATTTATAATTCTTTGTACAATTCTTTTATACATTTCATAATGTCATCTCTTTTTCTAATAATAGTTCCATCTTTACGTCTTATTGCAGAAATAACTTTCTTAACAATACCATACCATAATGATGTTTGACACTTTTGAGTCTTTTATTTTCTACTTTCCTTGCCGATTTATAATTATATTTTCTTACATCACTATTTAACTCTTTTTGTATTAGTTTGCAAAACTCTAGGTATTCAATCCTTTTTTATAGTTTATTTTAAATATTTTCGCATTTCTTTTCTTCATAAATTATTTGTTTCATAGAGAATTCAGAGACAAAACTATCTGATTTAGTATATTTATCGTTTTTATTTACTGAGGCAATAAGCCTAAAGCAAATGCGATGGTAGGAACCTCTACAGGTTTTAACCACAAGCTTACGCTTTGGAAGATTGCGTAAGCTTGTGGTTAAGACCTGTAGGTCCCTACCTTCACATTTTTAACCGCACAATTGCCTCAGTAAATATTACTTACGTAATCAATGTGCGTTAAATAAATTTATAATTTATTGTTTTTGAAATTCTTAATATTATATCAGATATTTTATTGTCTTTCATTCCAAGAGAATGAATTAGTATTATCATTAATATTATGTTTTTTTTATATATATTTAACATATTTTAGCCGTATAATTTCGGTACATATATATATAGAATAACTAAATATATAAATTATGTGGCAGTAAGTGGAATATCTTTAAGTTAAATTAAAATTTAACATTATTTATATATTACGTACATTGTTTGCGGTCTAATATATATATAAGACTTAAAATAAATTTTTATTTTTTATAACTTTTAAAATAAAAAAGAAATATTCACTTTTTTTTTCTTCTGGAGGTTATTGAATATTACACATCGTTAGTTTCTTTTTTTGCTAAATAAAACTCTTATCGAGCAAAAAAATACTTGCAGATTAAAAAAGTTTTTTACTGAAATCAAATTATCTAGAAATAGATAAGGGTAGCATACAAATTTAATTATGTAAGTATAATATATCTGAAAATAAAATTTTCAAACTGCCCTTGTGATAGGATGAGGCGTGATATGGCTACTTCTTTATCGAACTCAGGAATCTCTCAACCAATATATCCAAGAAAAACTTGTTATACCACCTTCTCTTACCATTCTCCACCCTGTTTTTCCCATCTTTTTCTCTAACCTGTTCTACCCCATTTCCACAACATCATCTTCATCCACTCCATGGTATTTGTATCTAGATCTCCATTAACCTTTTCCAACCTCAGAATAAAGACCCATAACCCACTTTCTGTACAATCACTTGGTTTATATTTATTTTTCTACAACTTCATTACTTGTACCTTTTTGCTTGTAAGCATTTTCATTTTATTAACAAATATCTAATATTTTACAGGCCTTCCTTAATATAACCTGCAGACTAAATCACCTACATTTCTCGATTCCTGTGTATATTACCTTGTTGCTAATGATCCTATTTGAGCCTTAAATAGTAAACTACTTTCCCTGATAAGATAAATTAACTCATATATATTTAAGCTCTTTTTACTTTCTATACTAATGCTTCATCCCTACAGTTCCATATTTTTATTAATACATCTATTCTTCTACCCCAGTCTTTGCCTCTATAACTCTCAACAATCCTCCTAAGGTTGCCCCCCCCCCTTTTGTACAAGTATACTGACAAAAGTCTTTATTCAAATTGTCTGCATTACATATTACTTTTCTCACCAATCTTATTGCCTGCCTTCATTTGTAACCCAATTAAATACTATTTTAACTATTCTGTTACTATCCATAAATTGCAATCTACCAAACATTTTCATTTTACTTTTTGCATCTCTTATATAAAATCTTGACCATCCCAGTTCTCCTTAAATTGCCTCATTTGTCATCTACACATCTGCATCTAATGCCCGTCTTCCTACTACTCTTTGTATTTTTTCTAAGTGAGGTGTGATGTGATATATTATGACTATTCCTTTATCAAAATCAGAAATCTCTCAACCACTATGTCCAGAGAAACCTGTTATTCACCTTACTTCCCTTTCATTCTCCACTGTAAGACTTTCCCATATTCTTTTCTATTCTGTTCCATCTCATTTTTACAACATCATCTTTGATGAGTTATAACCTTTATAACTGGATCCCCTTATCTTTTTCCAAACCCAGCAAAAAGTCCAAGAACCCAATTTTTGTATCATCACTGTTTATATTTATTCTTCCACAACATTATTATTTGTACTCTTTCTGCTTGTAAGCATTTACACTTTATTAGCAAATGCCTAATATTTTCCATGCTCTCCTCACATAATTTGCAGACTAAATCACCCATAATTTTTCATTTATGAATATATTTCCTTGTTGCTAATGACCCTTTCTGAGCCTTTGTTAGTAAACTACTTTCCTTGCTATTATCGTACATTAACTCACACCCAATTTTCCAAATGTTAAGATATTTCAGCAATACCCTCTGTGAATAAATATGAATATCCTTCTGAGTTTGACTGTTTGAGGTTTAGAGCGCTGCTGAAATACCTTAGCATTTTGAAGTGTGATTTGAATATTTGCTATTTTAATTTTCAGCTAGCATTATGCTTTATATTTTATATGAGATAGGTTTTTGTTTGCACTAAGTGTAGTTTAAACAAAAGATGAACAATTCTATTAATTTTAGTAGTTCTAAGTAATTCAAGATAGGTTGTATTTAATGTTCCATCAAAACAAACAAAACCTTCACAACACATATATCCCACTGGTCAAAACCACCATATGACTCATACCAGAATAACATATACTTGATTCAGATAGCAAATACACAAGTAGCAATGCTATATATATATAATATATATAGATACCATTGCTATTTATATATATATGCAAATACACAAGTAGCAATGCTATATATATATAATCATTAGAAACCAGTCAACATTTATATATATTGTAGCCTTGGGTTTTGACCAAAGCTCCATTAAATTTTAATCCAAATTATTTATTTCAGTGTTTAGTAAAATTTTCCTCATAAGATAGATTTTGTAGTAATATATAAGCTTTCTATACAGTGCTAAGTTCGAATCAAAATAAAGGTTCCAATAGATTTATGTAATTTACTGAGCATACAAACCAAAATTCTTTCATAAAGTTTATAAAACAGATTATTTTATTTTAGAGTCAATTTAATAAAGTAATATTAAAGCAGAAATTGTAATTGAGAAATTTATGGGTTAACAATATTCTGTAAATTATTAGTAATAGTTTAGAAATTGAAAAGAAAGAAGGGGGTTAGAATTTACAAAGTCAACTTCGTGAGAATGAAGAGTAAACAATCATAATTATTTATAACAATGAATTATAACGCTGTGATTTAATAAAAGTAAATTATCTAAGAAAAAATATTAAGAATCAATCAAAGTATTAAGTAAGTAATCGGTTTAGATAGTATTTTATATATGTGTAAAATTTATCATAAATTTTAATTATAGAATTAATTACTAATCAGGGAAAATAATGTATGATATCAGTGGAAAGCTCTTTTAAAGAAGTATTATTTTGTTTCTATATCTCGTGCATAGCAGCCGATTTCCATTCAAAATTCTGGGTTTGAAGTCAAGCTGCTATGTATTATATATATATTTTATTAAAAACGTTCATTTTATTCTTTCAGGGAGATTTCCACATGCCGCGGGAAAATTTTTAATAAAACCACGTGATATTTGTACAAAGTTTGAATAAATAATTTATAAATAATAGTAATCAACTTGTTAAAAATTAGATATAATTAGTTTGGCAAGTCAATCATTCAGGAATTGAAGGGGAAATCCGGACAGTATAAAAATCCAATCCGTTCTTTAGGTGGGGTTCTATTCATCATCAGATTAGCTAGAAGGACCTCGTCATGTTAAAGTAGCAATTGTCATCCTAAAATTTTAAGTCTTATATTATTTTTCTGGTTCTGTTCCTGAATGAAAAACTTCATTAAAATTATTAATTATATTGTGAGAAATGATCATTGAATAAATTTTTATATTGGGCACATACTTATTTCTCTGGAAGTTGACCAACTTTATGATTTCTTTCCATACAAAGGCAAGCAATTTTTAACAGTCGGAAAACAATAAAGCTAAACGGCAAAGATAATTTCGCTCGGGGAAAACACTGTATTCTATGAATCTTTATTCAAAACTTGAATTTATTGAAACTTAAGGATCTAATTATTTATATTATTCAAAATTACGAGAGAAGATAATTTTTTGATTCTGTTAAAATAAGTGTGGAACTGAATGTTAAATCCCATTGAAATGCTTACAGCATCGTTGTAAATTAAAATAATCATTTGTCAATGAAAAATAAATGACTCATAAAGGAGAAGAAAAATAATTATTAACCAAAGAAAGATATTACCAACCTGTGAAAAATTAAACGAATATTATTATAATACATTGAGAAATAAGTGGATAAATAGACTTCTTGCAGTGAAACTACATTAGACCAACATATAAGTCTAAACAGAAAAGCTGGTTATTCTCAACTCTAAAATGTAATCTTATGCAAAGAACCCTAAGTGAATAAAGAATTTAAAAATAAAATCAAAAATTATTGCATTCATTATAGGGATTATCAATACCTAAAATGATTTCCTAAAACAAAGACCTTGAATTAATGTTTTACGCAATTAAAAGGAAAATGGATTTTGTGCTAAAACTATGAGCAGAAATAATAAACTTCAAGAATTAATTCACTAAAAATGTATCAGAATTTCCCAACGGATTATAGAAGTCAATACGTGAGCACATAGGACAAAACCAAACAAAACACAAACTAAATGAGATTTGCAGGAAAATGTAATAAAGATCCGGAGGACAATGTAGGCGGACTGTATAAGTATAATTTTATTACTTGTTGTTATTATTTTTTAATATTAAATTTAAATAGAAAAAAAAGAGTTAATTATATACCCAGTTTGATTTTAACTTATAGCAAAGTTTTTATTAGTTGAGTTAGTATATTTTTTTTAAAAAATATACCTTATTCAAATATTAAATTGATGATTTACCCTTAATTGAAAGAATGAGAGATAAGTAAGAACGTTTGTTATATAGAGTGTTTTTAAGAGATCAAGTATTATTGTTAAATATTTATGCTTATTGACATTTTATTTAAAGATTGAATGCATGTTGTGATAAAATACCCTAACTATGTTGCAAAAGTGCTGAAAGATGATTGCGCAGATGGTACGCATTTTTTATTTTTAATATTATTGTAGTAAAGATTAAATTAAGTTAGATGTAAGTTAATTGATGCTTGGAAAATTGTTAGCTCATGTACTAGTTCAATATTTTGTAGAAGGAGTGTAAGTGTAAAATGTTATATGTATATAAATTAGTGTGAGACCCTTGTATACGTGTGTGGTTAAAGAATCACCGCCTAGATAGTGCAGTTGTAGCTTAGCTCGCTCACTAAAATGTTTAATCCAATGATATTTAGAGGCAGTGGATTTTCCCGCTTAGCTATTTCTACACCGTAAGATGATTTCTTTATTGATAGCCAGAGTGCGTTACGCATACCCATGTATCCCTGTATGACTAGCGATAAATTTCTAGCGTACTTCAACCTTAATGAAAAAGGTATTTTTTCTCTTATTCGGGTCTTTTTGTATCCTTATGTTAATAATGACTTCGTTTCCTTATGGGTATATGTATTTAGAGCACAGAAAAGTATCAGTTATAAATTTTGTGTACAGAGTCGTAAAATTAATTTGATGTTTCTTAATGAGTGCGCATTACATGAGCGATTTATTGTACTGAGACATTGCATTATTTAAATGCTTTATTTCACTAATAAGAGCCTAGAATAATGATTTAGTTAAATATTGAACTTAGGCGTTAAAAAAACACAGGGAGTAACTGTAGTAAGCACTGCGTATCTAAAATTATATCTGCAACCAGCTGAGAACTTCACTGGAATGGTAAACTAAAGTATTATTGTGATAGGGACATTAGTATGTGATTGTAGGCATGTAAAAGAATGATCAAGTTAAGTACCAATTCTTAGACACTTGAATAACAATTCGATTCGTGAGAGGGTAAACAATGCATAACATCTCTAATTTACAGCATAGAGTTAAGGCATATTAGGTTGAAATAATTAATGTAAATTATTAGCTCCTTATTATATGGAGAGTTATCTGTGTAAGTAATACGTTTAATTGTAAAATAAATCATTTATTTGAGCGTATAAAGTATAGGGAGAAATTGGACATTTATTATATTTCAATATTAAGAATTATTAAAGTAATAGTATAATCTTTATTTTTTATTCCATGACAAGTGTAAACCCCAGTCAATAAGAGTTAAATAATATTTGTTAATTTATAACGTAGCAAACTCAGCTATCTATTTTGCGATTTTTTTATATATGATTAAAGAACAGGGGAAAGCCACGTGAAACGTTAAATAATGTAGATATATATTTTTTAAAAGTTGGTATTTGTTAATAAAATTGTTGTTTTAAAATAAACTTCTGTTTACATCTCACTGTTTTGTGGTCTAATAAATTCTAGAAATCCCACTCATGCATCGATGCGCTATCACTTAAATTTGAAGTAATATTTACTGAGGCTATAACCTCGATAATATGCGTATAAAATGCGATAGTAGGGACCTCTACAGGTTTTAACCACAAGCTTACGCTATGGAAGAAAAGAGGGGAACCCTTCTTTACTTCAACCTACTTTCTATTTAAATAGGTGAAGCTGAAGCGGTTAGATCTGCGAGCATGAAGCTATTCAATACTTCACTGATTAAGTCCACATTTCTTATTACACATTAATACTCGCGAAATCTTTCGATTTACAAGTCAATGGAAAGATTTTATATTTAGAAATCTATTACAGTAATTTAAAGTTGTAATTATACATTTATTAAACGCACATTGATTACGTAAGTAATATTACTTATCAATGTGCATTTAATAAATTTAAATTTGAAGTATAATTTGTTAAGTCATACCAGGTAAAATTTATTTAAAAGATTATTTTAATTCAATTCATAATTTCAGAAGGTTAGTAGAATAATTCAGTACATTTGGATTAAAGATTTATGATATGCTAGGATTATTGTGTGATATAGAGTGCAGCGAGTGGACTTAAAATCCGTTATCCATCTGTATTCAAATACCTTTCCAGATGAACTTATTAATAATTTTTCTTTCATTATTAAAGTATTTATAATAAGTTATTTTTAAAATTTATATTTAAGAACTTAACCTCAATTATCACTGGGAAAGTATTTATTTATTACCCTATGGAGATAATCACTGGGAAAGTATTTATTTATTACCCATAATTCATAGCAGATTGTATAGACTTCCAGGCCTTACTATTCTAAAGCCCCGAGGAGAGATTATCAGAGGGGAAAGAGAGCTAGTAAGATAAATTTTTTTAGGGTGAAGTGAAATAGTAATACAGATGACTTATGATTGTGAGTGTGATGGAGGAATGGATCAGGTGGATGGAGATGCACTTATAAATATTTCAATTCTTTTAAAATTTAATTGTGACTTTGATGGTAAATGGTTGGGAGTATGCTGAGAGATGTGAATTACAATGGAGAGTCGAACTTAAATTTTCTTCCTCTCCAATGAATTAAAAAAAATTGAGATTATTAGTATTATTTATAAAACGCTCTTAGTGTTTTATTTGTTCAATAATTAGTTGTTAAACCATTCATTAGATATTAATATAAATTATTAAATAAATTATTAAAATAATGATTGGCATAAGTAAATTTCATTAAGGTTGCATTTGGCTCTCTGGAAATTACTGTTAATATGCTATGTCCCATCATCATTGATACTGAGGCAGGCCATGCCCAAGAGTGGGGTGAGTGTTGGCAGATAGTTGGTCAGTTTCCATTAGGTTATAATATTGAAGTGGTCAATCTGATACACAGATTGAGCTTCAGAGCCTACTCAGAATCTCCCACCACTAAACCACATTCAAACTCCATCCTTATATATATATATATATATATATATATATATATATATATATATATATATATATATCAGAGCCTACTCAGAATCTCCCACCCCTAAACCATATTCAAACTCCATCCTTATGTATATATATATGCATTTATTAATGCACATGTAATCTACACTCATTAAGAAACATCAAGAGAATCCATCTACTGGCTGAAGAATAAGTTGACATATGCTGTTTTATCTATATGCAGGGAAACACAGATAAATGTAGATATATGAAACACAGCTGGTGAGTAGCAGCATTATAGATAATGAGAACATAATTTCTTAGGTAAAAATGACTCTTCAAATCTATATATATTAAAAAAAAAAAACAAGTAAAAATTTGCTTGAATGAAATGATTGATTCATAGATGATTTTATTTTGAAAAAAGAAAAATCTTTTCAGATTAGAAAAGAAAACTTTTACTGACAATAAAAGAGAAACTAATTACTAATTTAATTCATATCACCAGTATCTTTATATATACACATGTATGTGTGAATTTTATGTATATTTTCCAAATGGAATTCATTATGAAAGAAGCTAATTTTAATAAATATCATTTTGACAAATTAAAATATAAGATAGAAAATGAATATTATTTATGTTAATCAATTATTATACCACATGTCTGTGCAAAGATATATATGTGTTTTATGTAAACCTTGTGTGAAGTATTTGTATTATTAAAATATGATAACTTAAAATTATAATCACTTATTGTATTTTATATGACAATTGAAATATATTCATCAATTGTACTGCTCATCTTTGTGCAAATACCAATGCATGTCATATAGACATGTAGAGGTAAATTTTAACCAAGTATTGTTATATGATAATTCAGATAGGTCCCGAAATTGTACTTCATGTCTGTGTGTAGATATATGTAGGTGTTTTATAGAGAAACCTATATGTGAATCACAATGTAATAACCTGAATGTTGTATATTAATCAAAATCAGAAGAATTATATGTCTATAGCCATAGTCCAGAGACCTTAATGTCATTTTTAATTGTTATTAATAAACTTATATTGTTAAAATTATTCCAGTACTCAATTCTAAATATTTTAGGATATTATGTATTGCATCATCTCTTGTTCATAATAAAAGTTATAGAGCATGTATTCTCTGAGCTAGATTCATGCATAATAGTCTTATATAAAAAGGGAATATATAAGTGAATGGTCATCCTGTTGAAAAGAATCCTGAGTTCAGAATATAATTTTTAAAGTCTGTGCACTACATTTTTGTCTAGTTTAGTATTTATCAGAATTTAAGCTTATTGTTGGCCAGTACATTAATGGTAAACAATTCAAAACAAAGCAAAACTCTCCATATAGTAGTGCCATTTTGTGCTAACAAGAGCAATCAATGGATGTCAGAAGGCTTGTGCATAAAATCCCTATCTAGTGCCTACTCATCCAATATCCCCAGACTAGTTTCTGGCTTGTTGCCCTCGTCAATGAGGAGCCCTGGATCTGAGAGCACTGTACCTAGATCTTAGGATCTAATGCAATCCTCCAGCAGCCATCTTTTAAGTCTATTTAACTACAAAACTATGAAAATGAAATTGAAAACACAATTAATATTTTCAATACAAGCTCAATAGCTTATATAGTCATATGGGTCTGAACTCAATTCAGCACCCATACATTTTGGTGTCTTTGGCTCTTTAAAAACCATAGCCACCACTATCCTATTAGGCAGGAGTGGTGTTAAACCACTAAACATCACATGATCACTATCTCATATTAGCACATAATTGTTATTAAAAATTCAAAACAAAGCACAACTCTCCTTCAGACACATATGACTATATAAGCTATTGAGCTTGGTTTGAAAATATCATTCTCATAGTTTTGTAGTTAAATAAGAGTTAAAAGGTGGCTACTGAAGGGTTGCATTAGATCCTAAGATCTAGGTGCAGTGCTCTCAGATCTAGGGCTCCTCACTGATGAAGGCCACAAGCCAGAAACTAGTCTGGGGATATTGGATGAGTAGGCACTAGATAGGGATTTTATGCACAAACCTTCTGGCATCCATTGATTGCTCTTGTTAGCACAAGATGGCACTACTATATGGAGAGTTTTGCTTTCTTTTAAATTGTTTAATAACAATTTTGTGCTAGTATGAGATAATGATCATGAGATGTTTAGTGGTTTAACACCAATCATGCCTAATAGGATAGTGGTGGCTATGGCTATTAAAGAGCCAAAGACCACAAAATGTATAGGTGCTGAATTGAGTTCAGACCCATATGACTATATAAGCTATTGAGCTTGGATGGAAAATATTAATTGTGTTTTCAATTTCATTCTCATAGTTTTGTAGTTAAATAGAGTTAAAAGGTGGCTGCTGGAGGGTTGCATTAGATCCTAAGATCTAGGTGCAGTGCTCTCAGATCCAAGGCTCCTCACTGATGAAGGCCTCAAGCCAGAAACTAGTCTGGGGATATTGGATGAGTAGGCACTAGATAGGGATTTTAAGCATAAACCTTCTGGCACCATTGATTGCTCTTATTAGCACAAGATGGCACTACTATATGGAGAGTTTTGCTTTGTTTTGAATTGTTTAATAACATTTCTATGTTCTAGTATGAAATAGTGATCATGTGATGTTTAGTGGTCTAACACCAATCTTGCCTAATTGGATAGTGGTGACTATGGTTGTTAAATAGCCAAAGGCACCAAAATGTATGGGTGCTGAATTGAGTTCAGACCCATATGACTATATAAGCTTGGATTGAAAATATTAATTGTGTTTTTAATTTCATTCTCATAGTTTTGTAGTTAAATAGAGTTAAAAGGTGGCTACTGGAGGGTTGCATTAGATCCTAAGATCTAGGTGCAGTGTTCTCAGATCCAAGGCTCCTCACTGATAAAGGCCACAAGCCAGAAACTAGTCTGGGGATATTGGATGAGTAGGCACTAGATAGGGATTTTATGCACAAGCCTTCTGGCATCCATTGATTGCTCTTGTTAGCACAAGATGGCACCACTACTTTTGATTTGTTTTGAATTGTTTAATAACAATTATGTGCTAATATGAGATAGTGATCATGTGATACATTAATGGTACTAAGTGGCCAAATTATTGATAATGATGATCAGCATGTTTTAATATCCCAGCATTGTTTTTTGTGGTTATATATTTTGGTCAATTAGCACTTAGGTTGGTGTATCCAAATTAATGTTTGAATAATTGCCCAAGCTGGCAAAGGCTAAATTATGTGCTAATATGAGATAGTGATCATGTGATACATTAATGGTACTAAGTGGCCAAAGCATTGATGATGATGATCAGCATGTTTTAATATCCCAGCATTTTTTTTGTGGTTATATATTTTGATCAATTAGCACTTAGGTTGGTGTATCCAAATTAATGTTTGAATAATTGCCCAAGCTGGCAAAGGCTAAATAGTTGGCCTGCTCTACAGTAGATCCATTTCAAATCCAGTCACTGAATGGACTATTGATTTAATTTGATTGTTGATCATCATATGATCATTTATGATGATGAATGAGTTATACTTATGGGTAATGCCAGTGAACTTGTAGTTAATTATACTCATAGTTAATTATATTAATATAGTTAACTGGGCTGATCTTCCAGAATGATCTATTAACATCTCTCATTGTTACATTCATTATTTATATATAACAGTACTTATGTATTTTAAATTTATATTAAATTTCATTATTTGAAATATTTTGTTTACTTGGAGATGATTATGACTTATCCTCACACCAGGGTCACACCATTAATTCCATACCATTACTATATATATATATATATATAGTATATGGTATGGTATATATATATATATATATATATATATATATATATATATTCTAACCTTGTCTATCTGTGTAGCTCCACTTCCAGATAATATATGGTATAAAATAAAACGGGTTCTATCTCACTTAATGATTAATAACTAAAATATTCAGCATTAAAATTAAAATATTCCACTAGCTCAAATTTAAAATACGAATAAGGTTCAGTTTATAAAAATACGAATAAGGTTCAGTTTATAAAAATATATTAAATAAATATTTAATATTTTCATGAGACTTGAAGTGAAAATACAGGTGACAAGATAGATTACATTGAGCCAATATCCCACAGGATACTACCTCAATGGCATAAGAACACTATCCCCCCTTATTACTATTTTAAATAACAAACTCATAGTATTCTTACGACTTTATTAACTTCTACTCACTAAGATTAAACTAATAATTAAGTCTTAATCTTCTTTTTGTAATAATCTAGCTCAAATAAAATAATCTCAGGTTCATAAAGTTTATTTTAAGTTAATAAAAATACGGTAGTAAAATATGAGAAGGGATTTTATGTCATAATCTACTACACTGAAACTAATAATAATAAATAACAGTAATAATATTCTTCATTGTTTAACTAATTCTGTGTATCTTTTCTTTTACTATAATTTTATTACCATAATAAAATAATGAAATAATATAATATGATCTTATATCTTCATGTAATGATATAATAAATACGTGGTAGCATTTTAATAATCTGACAAACAAAATATGTGTGGCAACTGATAACATATAATTTAACATAATATTGTTGATAACTGATTTATGACCAATAAAATAATGTAAGATTATGATTATTTAATTATAATGAATACCAATAAAATATTTAAAATTCTTAAAATAATTCTCTATTTATCTTTTTTTTTTTTTTCAAAATTATATATTTGTTTCAATTATTATGCATATATCGTGTTTTTATGCAGCGATGTGGAGAAATAAATAACTCGGACACAAAATTTTTTAAATAACAAAAATTTAACAAAGTTTATTACTAACAACAAATAAATAAACAATTTATTTACACTATTTACAGTGGATATCCTTAACCTTTTTACTTTACAGTTTGATCTACCGGGTTATATAAAAAATAATTTATATTTCAATTACATCTTTATTTAGATTTAGAACAAAATTAAAAAATGTTACTATTTGGTTTCTCATTATGGTTAACTTATTACAAAATATATTTATCTACTTTATTAGCAACATCATTTTATCCTTAATATTATTAAACTATCTTATTTTAAAAAATTCATACTTAGAAAACATTCCATAGAAAACAAAATTTTTTAATGAGTATGGACCTCTCAAAATATTAAAAAAAAAATTTCATCTTGCAAAGTCAAAGATGTTACACAAAATATTATCCAAAATTAAGTACTAGATTTTAGTATTTATCACACAATGTTTACTAATCATAATATATTCTTCTTTAAGCCCTACTTTAGTATGATATAAGTGTAATCATCAATACATGTCTGTTAATCAATAAACAAAAATATACTATGCATATTGTTTACAAAATTTACTTTGTACTATTGTATTTTAAAAATATGCAATGTTTATTTTTCTCTTAAAAAAAATAATACTAAAGCATTTAAAATTATTATCACTTTAAAGAAAATATCTTTGTTTAGATATCTTATTTTTAAAAAAAATTTATATTTCATTTCCGAAATAAAATTCAAAATATATTCTATGATTCTTTCTTTCCTTAGGATACTTTGGATCTTCAATTTTAAGTTATAATATTCTGCTCCTTATAAGCGAATAAACTAATCTTATCCAAAAAAAACGATAGCATAACCTAAGTTCTAAATTATTTATCATTTCTCTTAAATATATCTTACTGAACGATGCAGTTACATGAAATAAAGATAGCGAAAACAGATGCATAGGATTAAGGATGAAAGCTAGAGTATTACTCTTAACATATCTCAAAATCATGGCACAGTGCGAAGAGGTATGGCATTTACCTGCCTAATATCCTCTAATACAGGGACGATGTTAAAGCTATTTCTTCAGCTTTATTAGAACATCAAATATTTAAAGAAATATAAACACTGTCCAATAAAATGTGTATCAGTCATAGGGCTTTGTTAACTATGCTGATAATCACATAAAGACTAAATATTATTTCCATTCCTTATAACATCCTATTTCTTAAAACATCATCTTGGTTTCCTATTCCCTAAGTACTTCCAAGCCACTATCTCAACATTATTTCTCAAGATTTTCCACCTCTTACATCGATAAATAACTATCTGCATTTACAAAACAATAAATAAAATTCATTAATAGTTAAACAATCTAGCTGTTCCACAAGAAAAGTCTGCTTATTTTATTATTCTATATGTCTAATCATATACAATCTACTTAGACAATATTTGAATATCCAATGACATGAAAATTTTAAAAGAATCACATAATTATTTGTTATGTTGGATTATATCACTAAATAAAAAAATAAAAAATTGTCGTATGCATATTTTCAAATCAATCCTATCTCATAATGTTTTTTAAAATGTTGTATAAAAATGCGTTTACATTTATAATAAAAAAAAAACTTTTACACTTCATTCTTCCAATTTATGGATGATCTAAAGAAAACAAAAAAAATATACATTATAAATTATCAATAGTTATTATTATTACCAATAACCTTTATCTAGTCATCGTGTTCAGTAGGCTTCCTTTATCCACTTGAGCATTGCAGATATAAAAAAATTCACACCCATACACTTTATCTTAAAATATTTTTAGCTAAATTATTAGATTGTTATATTATAAAATTTTAATATTAATAAATTAATGTTTTTATATTTTTCCTAATCTTATATAAAAAATTTAGATTTAAAATAGGTTAACAAAATAAAAGGAATCAAAACTATAATTACATATTTTCTTGACGATAGTTCCTGATAAGTCCAAAATGCTTATTATTTTCTTTAGAGTTTTAAAAATGTTCTTCTCCAAGTGCGTTAAAGTTTAAAACAAAATAATTATTAATCCATTTAGTAAAATTTAGAAAATAATCCTTGGTTTTTGTTTTTAGGAGATAATTATTAAATCATAATATCAATTAATCTCGTGAAGCTTCTTAATCTTCTCTTTCAATATTCTCTATGTATCCGATGCATCAATCCATCTAATTTAACTTTAAAAATATTCGATGAATTTTTAAGTACTATTTGTATTTCCATGGATCCATCTTTTTATTCATCTATGTGTTCACTTTTTATCTATGTTTCCTTCTTGATACATTTAAACTTTCGTTTGGTATTTTTTTATAAATCTCTTTTAATAATAAAAAACTTCAAGTACTTTTGAACAAATCTTTTCCAAGTACATTTTAAATAATTCAAAGAACGGATATTTTAATACCAAAACGCTTCTGTAATATATTTTCCTGGGTTCTTTGTTTAATTCTTGAAAACACTTTTAAAAAATGCCACCTTCAGAAAGTATATAACACTTTACTCCTTTGAACATAATATTCTATAAAATAATTCATGAGACATAACTGTCTTATCACCATTTTAAAATAAATCTTAGATAAACTTATAAATAATACGTTTCAATACATTTTTAGACCCCGTATAATGTCCGAGCTGTCGTTTTTTTATGTACCAAAACAGTTCTTCAGTGAAATATTAATAAAACTGTATCAATAAATATTTCAAATATTTTTTCAGCATTACAACTTATATCCATTTTATTTCATAGTATATCCATTTTTATTACGAA
This sequence comes from Epiperipatus broadwayi, assembly GCA_028023455.1. Lineage (NCBI taxonomy): Eukaryota > Metazoa > Onychophora > Udeonychophora > Euonychophora > Peripatidae > Epiperipatus > Epiperipatus broadwayi. Next base: position 11,972,581 of record JAQFVV010012409.1, on the reverse strand, counting down.
GTTTAGGTTAAACTTTTAGATAAAATACGACTGGTAAGTACTTTAAAAAATTAGAAAATCATTTCCAGGAAGTTTCTAAATTATTATATTTTAAAACTCCCTTTTGCAAAAAATACTTTTAAAATTATCAATTAATTTTTTGCAGATAAAGTTATAAGAAAGTACTAAAAAAAAATTGACTAAAATAAAAATTTTAAAAATAAATACTATCTCTTGATAGCTATAATTTACCCTTTCTCCAGTTTCAATACATTATTAATCTCCCCTGATAACTTAGTTACGACGATATTTATAGTCTGTAAGAATACCTATTCCTATTGGTTAATTCTTACTTTAGCTTGAGAACAAATTTACATATTTCCAATTTCAAGTGGAATTGAATTTCAAAATTAGAAATTGTGACGTAATGAACTTAAAATATTATTTAAAATATTGCTTTTAAATAAATTATTATTTTATTAAAACTATTTAAACATTTAAAATAACTTTTAAAATAACTTTTAATAACTTATTCCATTTCTTAATATTCAATTTATCTATTTTTATTTAAATAAAATATTTAATTTTTATATATCTGTATTCGTCTTTATTACATTACTTAAAACATTACATACGATAGTTAACTTAATGTTTAATACTATTTACTTTTATGATAGGCAATAATTCTATCCAATTCTATAATATAACTTTTAAAATATTTTAAACTTTGTTATTATTTCAAACAAGCATGTGTGTGATAGTATACATTAAAAGTCACATGATTATAACTTTGACAGATGATTTTCAATCTATTTCTCTGCCTAGATTTATAAAATTGATACACTTATTATATTATATAAAATAATTATAAAAAATTTGGAAGAACAATTTAGAAAATATAGAATTAAATATAATTCTCACCATCATAAAGTTTATTTTAAAATATACTATACTAATTTTGACTATTAAATATGATTATAAATTTAAACACTGTATTTATTAACTTATCAGTTTTAAACTATTAAAATCGAATTTATTAAATATACTTTTAATATTTATAGCTGTGTTATTTAACATGGCCAGCTTTTACAACCATATGAAACAATATTTAAAACTTTACTTAATTATTTTTTAAATGATTTTATATACTATGTATTTTCTTTAGCTTTAAATTGTACTTTAAAAAATATAATTGACTTACTATAATTAATGTATTAAAAGAACATATTCTAAAATTTAAAATTTTTAGTAATTGACTGTTATGAATTATTACCAACCTATAGAAAAGGGCACAATATATATATATCTTGTGCCAACCAAAATTTAGTATAATTTTGATATTAGGTGTAATGTCAAATATAAAAAAAATATATTTTTTTAAATTTTCTAATTAATTAGGCAATGCATTATTTTAAGAGTATTGAAATAGGTTGCTATGGCAATGAATGTTAAAGTAAGAAAAGCATTACTTTTGCAATATAAATTTAGAAATTAATTTTATAATGTGATAATTTAGCTGCCAAACTTTCGCCTAAATTTAGAAGTTTTTGTTTCTTGCCAGGAAACAAAATATCAACATGGAAGAAAGAAAAACATCATACATTAACTTCACTAATAAAACTCCACCTACTGAGGTGTGTAGCATACTGGAACTCAGACCGAGGTTCATAGGCAGCCAATGACAATATCCTATGATGGAGTTAATAGTGGATGTTGAGGCGAATGTAATGGACAATCCCCAGAAAGACACATTCATCAACAAACTTGCAAAATCAATCCAACACAAACCACTGAAGCAGAACATGGACGAATGGAGCACTAAAATTAAAAGCACTAAAAAGTTTCTCGAAGACAACATTATCACTTGTATTAAAAAAGATAAAGGGAATAGATTCATTCTAATAAACCGAGGAGATTATTTAAATAAAATTAATAATCAGATTGGCAATTTGAAATTTGAAGAAATAGCCAATTTTAATAATAAAGTAAATAAAGAGAAATTTATAGCATCTATACTTCGCAAAAATTGCAACAAGGGCTTTTCAAAGGCCCAATATTTTCATATATATCCATCTGCATCTACATCCCCAAGAATCTTCTCTAACATTAAGTTACATAAACCTAATGCACCGTTAAGATTGATGATAGACTTTGGCAGAGCACATTACGTCAATACCACAAAAATGATAAATCAATGGCGCCTCGAAAGAATAGGTTTTGGCACACATGCTATTAACTCATCATTTGAATTTATTAATAAAATTAAACAAGCCAGAATCAAACCTGAATTTAATATGGCATCACTGGATGTAACAGACCTATAAGGGCAATTAACCATAAAAGCTCGATCGACATTATTATAGCTGAACTCACAAATAATAATTGCCCACAAGAGCAGCTGAATTTCATAGTAGAATTTTTGAAATGGATGGTCAAAATATTGTAGGCACATTTAATATGGTAAATGGTTTAAAATGAACGATGGATGGCCTATGGGCCTTCCAATAAGTGGGATAATATCTAGTATTTTCCTCAATTATTTTGAAAGGCAAATACTGACTAGGTACAACACAATTGAACCAACTTAATATATACGTGCTATGTCGACGATGTATTCATAGTTGCACCAGAACAAATAATAATGGATATTCAAAAAGAGTTACAAACACAAACCTCTTTAACAATTAACTGCATACATGAAAACCTTCAGCACAACTTACATATACAATGACAGTTAAGCCACTAGAAATTCGAGGATTTATACATCCAAACTCGAACTCACCCAACTCACATAAATTGGCTGGACTCTCTTCCTTCCTGCACAGAAATCATAGACTATGTAAATTTGAAGCTGACTGAAAAATGAACCTCACAAATAATATTAAAGATCTAGAAAAGGTTGGATTTTCACACAAGATTATATATAAAAAGATCAAGCAATTTCAAACTAAATTACAAACTGACATGGTCAAAAACAATAAACCCAGAATAATGCTTCTGTATATACCATCAATTGCTAAAATGTTTTGTGAAGAGTTGGTAACTGTAGCAAAAAATGGCCACAGTAAAGCTAGCTGCAAAGATGGTTAGAATAATTATCAAGAGAACTGCCATGAGGATGTAAGAATGCAAGGAAGTGGCTGCTCTACAGTTCACTGGTGGAGTTTGAATTTACATGGGGGAAAGGGTCAAGATTCTTTGTAATTCATAGCCTTAAAAGTGTTCTGGAAAACAGCTTGCTGACCTGAAACATACAAAAACCAAGTATAAGTGGAACTGACTACAGAAGGAAAAAAGGCAAAAATACCTGAATTATGTACTTTTACCTGATGATGACAACAAACCTGGATTACATTTTTCTGATGACCAAAAACCATGCTTACCAAGAGAAAGCTTAAAGAAATTGGTGTACTGATGCTACTGTTCATCTATGCAAGCAGGAAACCACAGATAAATACATCGTGTGTGTATACAGTGAGTTGTATTTTTTAAATATTCTTATAAAAGACATTTTAACTTCGTAACTTAAAGTAAAATTTGCTAGAGTCAAATGTCTAAAAGAGAGACGATTTGCTATATATATTTTGCTAAGAAATAATTTTCATATTCATGAAAAAAATAATATATAATTTAAATGCAAGCATAATTTTGTTTGAATTAAAATCGAAAAAGCAAATCTTTTAAATTGGTCCAAAAATGCTGATAATTAATTCAACAAGTACTTGTCAAAAATTGACTATACTTTTTTTTTTAAAAAAAGAGAGAACTTATAAACTGAAACTAATTTTAAATTGTATCTATATTTTGTTTATACACACATATAGGTAGGAAATTTATGTATTATAAAATTATAATATTATTGTAAAAAGGTGAAATAGATAAAAGTCAGTGTGCACGCACACTCGTATATGTAAAAATTTTAATCATTTATTGTATAATCATTTAAATATGTCTATTTCTCAAATGTACTGCATGCTGTGTGCATATTTATATATATCAAAACCTACTTAGGTAAAAATTGATGTCATTTATTATTTTGAGAAAAGTTATATATTAGGAATTGTATGTTTGTGTGCACATATATGTAAATCATTGTAATAATTTGAAATGTTGAATGGTAAATATTGTAAAACAATGTAATAACTTTAGTTGGGTGTATAATTTTGTATATTTTTCAAAATCAGAGCCTTATCCTATAAGACCTTAAATACCATTTTTTTATTGTTATTAATAAACTTGTATTTAATTGTTAAAAATTGTTTTCATCATCTCTTGGTCACATACAATAATAGATCTTGTGTACTCTGAGCTAGATTCGTGCATGGATAAATGGGGATGTGTACTTAGTGCTTTCAGGCATCCAGAGATGATCAATCATCTTCCTGGTTGGCGCAATAGAAGATATTCTTTAAAGCCCACACACTATATTTTATTTTAGTTTAGTCTTATTAAAAAAATTTAAGTTTATAGTTGGTCAGTACAAGTGGCCAGAGCATTGATGATGATCAGCATGTTTTAAATGTCCCAGCATTATTGTTTTGATTTCTGATTCTTATGTATTTTAATGGATGGGCACTTAAATGGTCCATCCAAGTTATGTTTAAATAATTGTCCAAGGTGGCAAAGGCTCAATAGTTAGCCTGTTCTAAAGAAGACCCATTTTCAATACAGCCACAAGATGGTCTGTTGATTTTATTCTGATTTATTGTACTAATTTGTTTATTCTCATCAATGATGATGATGGATGGTTATTTCTCTTAAGTATTTACTTGTACTTATTTTTTAAATGATAATGCTGGTAGTTAATTATGCTTGTAGTTGCTCTTCTGAGTTAGCTTCTGATCTCTCACAATGTTTTCAGAGATTCCCTAATCTCATATTCTTAAATAAATATTTACTTATAAATAATTTTTCAAATTATTGATATTTGTCTTTCATTAAATAGACTGATGTGATGTGTTTCCATCACCCTGGTTCAATTCTACTTTCCACCCACTTCTCACCCACCCCATCCCATTACAATATATATATATATACACTATATGTGTAAAAATGAATTAAGGATAACCCACTGCACATGTGCTATAAACAAATAAACATTTTTGAGGAATATTCTCATACAGAATAAAACAGTTCTATATGAATAAATAACTCATTATATAAAACTGATTTAAATAAAATTATATGTATTAAGTGAAGTTCATCTGCAATATTGTTTTGGTAAGCATTTTTATTTAAAAAATAACAAATTTCCAATGAAAGTAAAAATGTTAAACACTTTTCACTTAAAAGAATACATATTTTTAATCATTTGTATACAGACATATTATTATGTACACATACTAAATATGATATATATAAAAGGTATGCATTTTAACTTATAGCAGAAATATCTAGTGAAATATATTATAACAATATATGTGTATGAAAGGAATGCCCAATAAATATGAGCATCAATTTACAACAGTATAAGAGCATAAAAAGTTCTTAAGAAATATACAGGTGGTCAAATTTGCTTAAAATCTATTTAATTTTAGTTATTTAATATTAATGTGACAACAAGGTTTTAAAATAGTGTATATCCAAAATCAAATGATAATTTTATTGACTTCAAATTTACATAAACCAATAAATACAAAATAACCAATAATTAGTAATCTCATGAATTTAATAGTAATAATAATAAATTATTAGACATGTGACTAAAAATTTTATATTAGATGAGTAAATAAAAAATATACAGATACAAATTTATGAAAAAAAAAATTTCATTTTTATTCAACATTCTTAACAACACAATAAAATTCAAACCATTAAATATTAGCAGCTTCAATTATTTTATAATTTAAACATGCACAGATTGCTGCAAACAACCTTAAATAAATCTTATGTATAAAAGTCTTTCTTAATGTTCAAAAGAAAAAAAAATTTCAATGGATGCAACAGACAAAAGGATAATATAAGTTTTTCCACTATTTAAGCAATGTCTAACAATTGTTGATCCATAGGTTTATTCCCAATGAACTAAAATATAAATAATATATCTATACATACTAACTATCTACCCATCTATTTAATTATATTTTGGAGATGTATGTGCACATAATTATATATCAATTTTATTGTTAAATTTCATATCTACACAAGCAATAGATATCTCCAAAAACTCTATAACTATATAAAAGAAATGTATGCATAATATATATATATATATATATCGGTCATTGTTATATTTCTGGAATGCATCATTTAAAAGTTTGTATGAAAAAGTTATTTGTCTTGGGATCCACAATGAGCAGTGCAAATGAAGATCAATTTTTTTAGGCAGCTGTTTCAGCTCAACATGGATTAATTGTTTCACACTTTTAGGAGGATGATACAATCTTCTGTAACATTCTTAATTTGGTCATTTTGCAAAGAGGTAAACAAGTTCTCCTGATGGATGACGGTATAATGACAACAAAATAATTTTGTTTCCAAATGGAACAGCTTCCTTTCAAAATTTTTAGAAGAATAAATTTTAAGAAATAAAATTTATAAATATAATTTATAGCCTGGATTCTTATAAAATGATGGTAGTTAATACACTAAATACATATGGAATTTTAATTTATACAGATAGACATCTGAAAAAGTGAGACATTTGACCCTTTTCTATTTAGCCTTTCAGAAATGCACATTGGTGTTCAAATGCTAGTAAAGATCCTTAAGAAAGCATCTGATGGTGATGGCAGCTAGTTTAAATAGTGATTTTTTTCTATATTATATTATCAACAAATTTTTCTGTTACATCATTGCATACAGATTGGTTTAGAGTTCTAGAATAGGTGAGGTTGTGATGTTTAACTCTTTTTATAGAACATTTGGAATAGGCATACCCACATTCAAAGTTTATGTTTTAGAACTTTTTGGTGATTAATAACAATATATAAATTATTTAGCTTTATATAAAATTAGCATAGTGGGCTTTTAAATATATATTCTTTCATTTACCAGTCTTAATTAAATTCACACAAAATTATAAATTAATTTATTGATTAGATTTAAATTAGAGTTAAGTTTTCTTTAATATTTATTTAAATTGAGAATGGTTTAAAATAAACATTTCTAGGTAAAAATATGAATGAAATAGTTTATATGCAAAGATTGAAAGTAAACAAATAACAAGTGAATGACTTCATGTCAAATAAATTAGAATAATAAAATGTCAACATATATATATGAAAAACAAAAAACACAAGTTAAAAACTTGCATACGCTTGTATTTATGACAATAGATGGCGCTATACCAAAAACACCTTCAAGCATTTATTTGCATAAACGTCAGAGCGAGTATTTCACTATCTCTAACTTAATTTCCACCTTCACATCATGATTTCAAGCTATTTGCTATCGTCAGTGAAGGACAGAATTAAGAAACTAGATCTAAAACACAAACTCTGGGTGTTTAAGAAACAGTTTCTATTGTCCTTCACTGACGATAGAAAATAGCTTGAAATCATGATCTGAAGGTGGAAATTAAGTTAGAGATAGTGAAATACTCACTCTGATGTTTATGTAAACAAACACTTGAAGGTGTTTTTGGTATAAGCCATCTACTGTCATATATATATATATATGTTAAGGTTATAGTCTAGAAATAGGCATATTGCTATAATATATATCAGCTATAAGTAGTGTCTGGTCAATTTAAAATATAATATAGTTTTATATTTTCATTTAGTGTGCCAATACTAAAAACATAAAGATAATGGAGATAAAATTTTGTTTATATTAAATGATTTTATTAACAATGAACTAAAAAAAAAAACTTGTTTCTTCAATCACAATGGAGATGTTCGATTTAACTTGAAATAAAAGCATGGGGTAGGTTCCAAAAATTAATTAAGTCAATCTCTATTTTTATAACAAGGGATTGACTTAATTAATTTCTGAAACCTTCCCCCTCCCCATGCTTTTATTTCAAGTTAAGTCTAAAACCACCAATTATGGTTGAAGAAACATATTTTAGTGCAAGAACAATAAAAGCAGTTAATATAAAAAAGATTTTTCTCTCTATTATTTATTGTTAATTAGATTTATACAAATATTTTTTATATTAAATTGCAAATATATTTGTGAAATATTCTTGATAATAAGAAAGTACTTACTTTTTAATTAACTTATTTAGAGAATAAAAATTTTTAAAAAAGTTTTTACCAATATCTTAATATAATCAAAAATGATTTACATTTTAAATGAACAATTCTGATTTTTATTCACATTTAAAATATTGTATGGTGATTTTGGTGTGCTCATTTGAGACATGCTGACAACATTTTTGCTTTTCAGAGAATATTTAGAAAATTATTAAGGGTATTGATCTAATTGGCTATCTACATTTACATTTTCTCTTTAATTGAGTCTTCAATTACTTAATTTAATATATCAAGCACAGAGTTCTTCTTTTCAAAATAGTTCATAAATATCCAAAATAGAAATAAAACACACTAACTCCTTCTTTTTAAAACTTGTTTTTATATTACTATACTCATGTAAAAAAAATTAAAAAATCCATCGTTTCGATTATTTTATATAGTCTTTTTCAAGGCACACTTATCTCACTCAGTGTGCCTTGAAAAAGACTATATAAAATAGTCGAAACGTTGCATTTTTTTATTTTTTTTACATGAGTATAGTCATATAAAAACAAGTTTTAAAAAGAAGGAGTTAGTGTGTTTTATTTATATTTTCTTCAATTACTGTGTTAAACATTGTGATAACTAATCAAAAAATTGTTGATTTTTCCCAAGAAGACAATTTATCTTAGTAGTAATAACACTACATGGAAAGGTATAAATTTGTTGTTTAATCTAATACCTCTTAGTATTAATTGTCATTGACAACAAATCTTGATTTTTGGCAATAATTTGTCTTTTCAATTTCTTATTTGGTTTAAAGAAGATGGAGAAGTGGGCAGGTGGAGAAGAGAGAGATATTGTGCGTGCATTGTTTATTTGTGTGTTATTACTAACAATCTGTTTGCATTTGAAAAGTTTGAATAAAGTTTAAAATTTTGTATGCATTCAACATTTACTGATAGATGAGGGAAATAATCCAACATGTTATCCCATAAAAAAAAACTGTTTGGAAATTTGGATTCTTCTTCTTTTATCATGTTCCTTATTTTAAAACATAAAGAGGGCAGAACCAGTCATTGTATCAACTACTAAATTTATAAATTTACTCTATAATCCACTTTTTATTGACAGATGTTTTTTTTTGGCAACCATAATTTTCTTATTTTATTTGACAAACTTTTATTTCTATTTCCCATTTCTAATTGGATTTTAAAAAAAGGAAAGAGGAAAGAATGGAGGAAATTAATAAATTCTATGTGTAATCTAAAACTTTGGTTTTCATTGACAGGTCTTTTATTTTATTTATATATTTTTTTACTAACTTTATTTGTCATTTCAATTTCTTATTGAGTTTTAAGAATAGAAAAGATGGGTCTGGAATTTTAATTATTTTTTTTTTGTTTTTAAAAAATTTACATTTTCTTTTTTAAAATCTAGATGCATAAAGAATTATCTTTCTTTCTTTAAAAAGAAGAGACATTTTTCTGCCTACACATTCCAATAAATAATTAATTTTTTAGAATTTAATATTATGAAGAATTTTTTGTTCTTGTCGTGTTTATTTAGATTTTATTATTATTTAGTTTTTAATTTTAAAAACAGTATAATCTAAATCAAGACATTTTAAACATTTATTGTTGTTTAAAAGTCAAACAGTTCATTTTTGTTTATAGTGTTTTAATGGCTTTGTATTGAATGGTGCTAAAAATTAGTTTACATCAAAGTCAAAAAAAGCAATTCACCATGTCCCCACAACTCCCCTCACCTTTTAAAAAGCTAAAAAAAAAGAAATTAAGATAATATATATCCCAAGTTGTTTAAATTAGATAATATATGTAGTTTGTCCATCTCACCTCACTTGTTAAAAAGCCAGTAAAAATAAAAATTTACAAATTTGTAAAATCTTTTAATAACAGATACACAGGCTTGTTATATACCTGTGGCTATATATATGTAATATAGGGTATATGAGCACAGACTTTCACACCACCCACCTCTCTCCACTCTATCTAATAACACTGATACACCTAAACACATATATGCTGAAAAGATAAATAATCACCAATATACGTATTTCATGCTAAACCAGCAATCATCAGTTGGTCCAGACTATCATTTTTACACACATATATAGTATAAGTGCTCAGATATATATTAAGATAGACTATCCTCATAGTTTAATGGACAGGCTTCAATCCACTCCTCACTCCAACTCTTCAACCGTCCATCCAATTGAAAATCTGATGATGGAATGCTCAAAGGCCACCCTGAGGCCGAGATTGTTGTCACACCCATGTTGACCTAAGGTCAATCTGAACCCCACATGTACAGGACATAATCCATTTAATACATATGCAAGGATGGGCAGACATCTCTATAATGTAATAACTGAAACACAGGCTTGTTATATACCTGCGGCTATATATGAAATATAGGGTATATGAGCACAGACTTTCACACCACCCACCTCTCTCCACTCTATCTAATAACACTGATACACCTAAACACATATATGCTGAAAAGATAAATAATCACCAATATACGTATTTCATGCTAAACCAGCAATCATCAGTTGGTCCAGACTATCAAATTTCTGAAACAAATTTGTCATTTAAAAAAGTTGTTGAAATAGATTAGACATCTAATTCACACATCCCTCTTCCTCTCAGTTTTTAGGAAATTAATAAAAAAGAAGAGTTTTAAAAAATTATTAAGACAAAATCATACCCCCCTCTCTTCTCACTTTTTAATTAAAAAGCCAATAAGAAGGATTAAATCTATACAAATTTTTAAAGATAAAATAATGTACAAAATGAAATCTGTCATTTACAAATCAAAAGAAGAACATTGAAATTCTAAAGCAATCCATTTTATAAGCCTTACGTAATTATGGTCAACAACCAAAAGAAAACTTTCAATTGACCTTTTTTAGAAATTAAAAAAAAAACCATAGATACTATTACTAATATAAATCTCCATTTTTCTAAAAAAATCTACAAATGATTGTGTTACCCCAGCATTGTTTCATAACATCAAAACAGTGTTTAAAGAATTAACAAAAGATAGAAATGGAAATATAGATAGATAGCTGACTAGATCAGTACCAACCATTTTATCTTATAATTACATTTAATAAGTAAATCATATGATATAATATAATATTAAAATACCTTTATAGAACAGCAATAATAATAATAATAATAATAATAATAATAATAATAATAATAATAATAATAATAATAATAATAATAATAATAATAATAATAATAATAATAATAATAATAATAATAATAATAATAATAATAATAATAATAATAATAATAATAATAATAATAATAATAATAATAATAATAATAATAATAATAATAATAATAATAATAATAACAACAACAACAACATATAAGAAGAAGAATAGAACAATAATCAAGATTATCTTTCGTGACTGTAAATAACTTCCAATATGATGCCAGAGTTTACAATCTTAGGCCATGTCTATTTATCTATGAAATTTAATTTTATATTAATTGATTTTTTAAGACTTTAATGACTAAACTTGATATCCATCTCTGTATTCAAAACTAGTAACATCATTTGTAAAAAAATATACCTTGAAACCTGATTAATTTAACCCATAAAATTAATTTATATAAATACCTGTACAATATGATTGCATCTGATGTTATATAATGCTATGTAACCCAAAGGAGTAATAAGGATTATGGGTGAAACATAATAGTAATAATAATGATGATGATGATGATGATGATGATGATGATGATGATGATGATGATGATAATAATAATAATAATAATAATAATAATAATAACAACAACAACAACAACAACACAGAAAACCTTTTTAATCAAATATTGATTTTTGGCCTTTTCAACGTATTGGAACTGTTTTACAATTTTAATCTGCATTGCATATATGGCAATACCAGTCTCATAAAATTAATATACATGCAATTATTGCTGTTATATAAAGATATTTTATTGTATATTATATCATTTAAATAAGTATATGAAAAAGCCGTGTAATGGATTATGCTTCCTTCCATTCTCAATTATATATCATAGAAACATGGTATGATGAAAAGAAGAAAAAAATTACAATAATGTGAAGTTATTTTCCTACCTCTCTTTACATTATTTTTATATGAGATGGGAAAAATACCCATATGTCTTGTAACATCTAGTAAAACAGTAATAGTGCACTTTAGTAAATTACATACACATATAAAAGAAGATTTAAGTTTATTGCAAGTACACTAATTTTTCCAAGTTTATAAGCAGTCTCTTCATTCATAATCTATAATATTACAACTATCCACCAGAGTATAAAAATTCCAGATTATTTTCCCTCACTATGAATATATTTTATGAACTATCCTCTTCCGTTGGGGGATAGGAGTTGAAATACTTGAATTTACACACATTCGTGCTGCTAGTTTGATGCTTATATATATATATATGATGGAATTAAAATCCATTATGTTGTCTTCATAAAATACTTTAATATAAAAATATAAATAATTATTATAGACAACTAATAATACATTTATTTACATCTTGAGAAGGTTCATTTTGAACGAAAATCGATTTGATGTAAATAAATGTATTATTTATTAATTCAAATATAGTTGTCTATAATATTTATACTACATATATATATATATATATAGTGTAAAAATATTGCAAATTGAAAAAAATAACAATAAAAGAAAAATAAAGGAAGCTATACTAATATACAAATATAAACATGACTTAATTAACAGGCAAGCAGCAAACGTTAAGATCACGGAATTGTGGGAAAGTTAGCATTTCAAAGCTTTAGTTGACACAGATTACTGGGATAATTGAAAGCGCTCCTAAGTGGATAAAATTTTTTAATTATTTAGTTACTGTATTTACAAATATTCAGTTATATAATTATGTATATTGCTTTAAAAATACAGACAGTGAAACATAATATATATATATATCAAAAATGTGACTTGTCGGAATTATTACGATTGAAATTATTTATAATAGAATATCTCTTGTTATTGTTTTTAATGTTTTGATCCTCAATCTACCTTATTATTAGAGCAAAATAAGAAATTTTGTTCGTCCAGCTATATCTTATAAAACTATAATTTATTTGCCACACAATATATACATATTGTAATTGGAAGTTGTAAAGTATATAGCATATAAACATGGTAGTATTTATTAAGGAGGTTGCCTTGACCACAGGCCGAGATTGTTAATAGCTTAAGGGTTGATAGTTATCATATACATGGTAATAACAAACACAGACTTATTATATCATCATCATCATCATCATCAACCATTATCAATCCACTGCAGGATGAAGGTCTCTCCAAGTTTAATCCATCTCCGATCTTTAGCTTCTCTTCTCCACAACACCCCTGCACATTTTCTTATTTCATCCATCCATCTCACACGTGGTCTCTTTCTGGGTCTTTTACAATCTCTTGGAATCCAGTTTAAAATTTCAATTGTCCATCTATTATCATCTCTTCTAGCAATATGTCCAGCCCAACTCCATTTCAATCTTTTAATTTTTTCAATAAGGTCAGTAACACCTGTTTGTTGTCTTACCCATACATTGCATTTTCAATCTCTTGTTACTCCCAACATACATCTCTCCATACTCCTTTGAATGGTCTAAAGTCTCTGTATTGCTCTTCTATTAAGTGTCCAAATCTCAGATCCATAAGTAAAAACTGGTAAAACACATTTGTTAAAAACCATCCTTTTCAAACACATAGGCATATTTCCTTTTAGTATCAAGTTATTTCTACCAAAAGCACTCCAACCAAGTTTAATTCTGTGGTTAATTTCCTCCATTATGTTTCCATCTGTATTAATAATCTGACCAAGGTATTTGTAACTGTTAACTTCTTCTAATTCTTCATAATCAATCTTTATTTTCATATTTTGAGCAAATCGATTAAACATTACTTTAGTCTTTTTAACATTTATCTTTAGTCCTACTTTTCTACTTTTATCTGCTAACTCCTGCAACATTTCCTGCAGCTCTGAAGCATTATTTGCAAAAACAACTACATCATCTGCAAAATCTAAATGACTTAAATACTCTCCATTTACTTTCACTCCTTTAGTTTCCCATTTTAATCCATAAAATACTTCTTGCAGCACTGCTGTAAAGAGTTTTGGAGATATGGAGTCACCTTGTCTTACACCTTTCTCAATGTTGATTTTTCCAGTATCATTATGTAATCTAATTGTTGCTGTTGCATTTTTATAAATATTCTTTAAAATATGACAATATCCTGGATCTATACCTTGATGATCCAATGCTTTAATCACAGAAGAAATGTGTATAGAATCGAATGCCTTTTCATAATCTACAAATCCAAAACATAATGACAACTCATATTCGTTTGTCCTTTCTATGACTTCTCTCAATACCTGGATATGATCTATTGTACTAAAACCACTTTTAAATCCAGCTTGTTCTCTTGGTTGGTGGAAATCCAAAGTTCTCTGCAGACGAGTTGTAATTATCTTGGTAAAAATTTTATATAAAACCTGTGTCCATATATGTAATATATAGAGGATATGAGCACAGACTTTCACATGCCCCACCACTCTCCACACTATCTCATAGTGTGGAGAGTGATGGGTTGCGAAAGTCTGTGCTCATATACTCTATATATTATATATACGTGGTAGTATATGAGACAGAGTAAGAGAAAATGTATGTTGATAGAAATAAATGTAATTTGTATTCTGACTTTATTTCTATATGATTTCTTTTGACATTGTCATTATTTTTAAAAGATAAAATAAACAATACATTCTAAATTATTATCTAAAGTGAAGATATAAAAAAATATGTATATATAAAATAAATATCTTGCCTTAAAATCATACATGATTTAAAATAATAAAAATACTAAGTTATCATCTATGTCCTCGGGGTGTAAAATATTTTTATATTCACTTTTAAATTTGTATAAACACTCAATAAAAAAATAAAGCAAAATATTTAAGTAAATACCTAAGTTAATGAATCTACAAAATATTAAAAAGACTGTACTTTTAATATTTAATCCTGTAAAAGCCACTTTGACATTATAAATATTTGAACATCTTACAATTTTTATTTTCAAGTTAGACAAATATAAATTTCAAAACTTTAGAGGATTATCATTTTTATTTCATCTTTACTTGATTTCATATGTTTACTTTTACATTTAATTAATTAACATCTTACCTAAATAAAATTATCTTGATTAATTCAAAAGCTAAAACTTAGATTTTTAGCTCTGTTAAGTTTAAAAGACTTAATTTGGCATTTAAAATTTAAGAACAAACCATTTAATAAAGTACTATTAAAAATATTCAGATATATTTATAAATAAATTAAAACTTATATAATGTGTACG
The DNA here is from genome assembly GCA_028023455.1 of Epiperipatus broadwayi. Classification (NCBI taxonomy): domain Eukaryota; kingdom Metazoa; phylum Onychophora; class Udeonychophora; order Euonychophora; family Peripatidae; genus Epiperipatus; species Epiperipatus broadwayi. The sequence goes on along the minus strand of JAQFVV010012409.1, from coordinate 11,957,062 downwards.
CATATAAATATAATTTATGCTAATGGTGAGTAACTTTTTTTATTATTTAAATATATTTATAAACTTCTTCTTCTTCTTTTTTCTTTTCAAATGTATTATCAAGTTTTTATAAAGTCAAAAAACTACGGAGAGACTTTCTTTTCAAAATTTTATTGATATACAATATATAACTTCACTAATAAATATAAATATAAATATCCAACGTTTCGTCCATTTTTTCAAATAATGATATGGACTTTATCTAGTTTTCTTATTTATTGTATATTTTTTCTCTGTTTTATAGAACCTTGATAAAGTCCATATCATTATTTGAAAAAATGGACGAAACGTTGGATATTTATATTTATATTTATTAGTGAAGTTATATATTGTATATCAATAAAAAATTTTGAAAAGAAAGTCTCTCCGTAGTTTTTTGACTTTATAAATATATTTATCTGGTAAAAATTAACACTTCCATTTTGTTATTTGTATACCTTTACTATAATTCCACCATTACTTGGAGCTTTTACCTTCTTCATAAATTTAATTGCATGTCTCACTTCGTCATTTAAAATCCCGTTCAATTCAGAAGATATAGTAGTTGTAGGAAGAACTTTTCCTTGTTCTTTATTGCTATATAATTCTTGATAGAACTCTACTACACATTTTATGGTATTATCTCCTTTTTTAGTAATAGTTCTATCTTTTTATCCTATTGCATAAATAAGTTTTCAACAATATCAAGATTTTGTTTTCCACTCTTGAGACTTTTATTGTCTTCTATAGCTTTCCTTACTAGTTCACAATTATACTTTCTTATATCATTATCAATTCTTTTTTTGCATAGAAATTAACAATAAAATAAATTTAGTTCTACCATCAAACAAATATATCATATTAGTAACTGGAAACCCAAATACATATATCATTCTGCATTACGAAGTAGAATAATTAAATATTCTTTCAAATTTATTTTATTATATGGATATATGTTTGCTAGATCCTAATCTCATAATGAACGTGAACGTGAACTTACGTAGATATTTAATAATATAGTCCTTGGAGTTAAATCCTTACATATATGTAGAATATCCTCACACCTCCACTGGTTTTTAAATTAATCTTTTAATAAAGATTAAAGGCTAAAATATCTATCTAATATAAATGACTAATGAGATGTGTATGATATAAATCGATTCAAAAAGATAAATCACGAATTTCACAGTAATATATTTTTTATAAAAAAAAATTGAGTTTAATTAATTTTGTAACAATGTTTACTTTTTTCTTTTACTATGTAATTCTAAGATAAGTATTTATTCACTTCCAAAGAAAAGATTACTTCCTTTGACGTTAAATAATAAATACCTGAGAAATGCATTCGACCTAGAAGGTCATATTCACAGTTCTCGAACTCAGTGGCTGATTCTCTCAAAAATAGTGTTAGTAAATGAGTTTGAGACGAATAAACGCTTATCATAGAATTAGAGTTTAAGATAAGATAATTTTAAATCTTTTTAAATTAAAATATTTTCAGATTAAAACATTATATATATATAGTAAAACACAATTCTATAATAAACTTTATAATATTCCATATAATATCTAGGGTATGTGATAGAGTGATGGGTTGTGTGAAAGTCTGTGCTTATATAACCTAGATATTACATATATTGATACAGGTATATAATAAGCCTGTATTTCAATTAATATTCCATATAGTAACATTTTTAAGAATAAATAAATAAAAGTTGTGGCTAGCATACCGCAAAATGTGCACTAGGAATGGCTATTACTTATTTAGTTATATATTAGTTTATTGAAAATTGAAGAGTTCATTCCAGTTTTTTGTTTTATTATATATCACTTTGTTTTATAGAATTCTCATTTACAGTTTATATTTGTACTTCATGCATTTCATATGATTTTATCAAATCTCTCAAATGTATTATATATCTTTTCAAGTTGGCGGTTTTTATAGTTTTGTATATCAGATTTCATTTACTGCTAGTTTTTAAAATTCAGTTTTGGGTTTTTTGACTTCTTCAATATTCATTTATCTTGTGGCAGACAATATATTGTAGAAAAATCAGTTATTTTTTGAATTTACAATGTAGCATCCAATGATATTAGTTTATCAGGATGTATTTCCATCACATTTATTGCATGGGTATATTCTGGAAGAGAAGTTAGTGATTCAATAAGAAAAACTGTAATCTATCATGATCTATTCAGCCATTTTTGGAACAATTCATAATTTTAAAGATATAGGCATATTATAAAATACTCGAACCTCTATGTTTGATTACAATCAATGATCTTAATTACAGTAGCAAATTATCCATACAGTAGTGACACTCAGTGCTATCCAGAGTAATCAATGGAGGCAGGAAAGTTTGTCCATAAAATTCTTAGCTCCTACTCATCCAATATTCCCAGATTAGTTTTTCATCAGTAAGGAGCCTTGGACTTGAGAGTATCCATTGACTACTGCAGCTTGCACTTGGTGGCACCACTGTATGGAGAGTTTGTTACTATTGTTAATAGCCTGTGTAAGCTTATGAAAATGTGATCACATCTTGTATCGATGAATCAACAATATTATCAATAATGTAGGTTTAGTCTTATAAAATGCTTTTCAACCTACAACTTTATTATGATAAACTAATAAGCTATTGTATGAAATGGAAAAAATAACAGTTGACTACATCCCTATTAATTATTTAAATGTTTTTTCATAGTTCATTATAAATAAACACATTAATTACCATGTGTATTTATTTGGTTACATTCATTTTATAAAAATTCAAATACTTTATGATGTATGTTCACAAGATTAATTGACAACAATACACCCATTCCTACTTAATTTTAATTACAAATGTTAATTTACCTTTCTAAATTTTTGATATTTGTAAATGTCAAGTAGACATATTTGCTCCTTTTTTCTCTCTTAATTAAAATAATACAATGGCACCACATATTGTTTCAAGCTGTTTTTTGATAAATGTTGAGTAAAATAGATTATGTATTGTTCACTGAACTTCTAGTGTACAATACATTTCACATGTACACACATACATAATGGGAATGTTTTTATATGTATGGAATGCATAGAAATCAAGATTATAAAATAAACAGCATTTTTAAAATAATTGGTAATAAGTTATTAATATGAAAATTCTCACCTTTGTTAAATTCATTTTATTTCTTCAGGAAAAGTGTTGTCTCATAACATTAGATTGTAGTATTAACATTATTCTAAATGACAATGCCCCATATTTTTTTTATGTATCAAAGCATTTTCCAGGAAGCAAACCTCGGGACAATTGCTTGTAAGGCACTATACTAACCCCTTGGCCACTAATGCTTGATAGACCCATATTTTTTAATAAGTAGATTTTAATATAATGCTTTTATTGATGTTAAAGTTAAAAAAAAATTGGAAAGGGTCAGTATCTTACAGATTGCAGATAAGATTAAAAAACATTCTTTGTTTGTGCTTTTTTTTACAGAAGAACCAAGAGAGCATTCATATCCTTCTGGTCTAGTGTTTATGCAAATATTTTGAAGCATAATTGAAAATGATTTTTTTATTTATTTATAATGTATTTTTGATTATTTTTACACACCAATTAATTGGTTGATTTTTATAAAAAAAATATACGAGTAAACTTTCAATTTATCCATTTATGTTTTAGTTTTAACAATAGAAGTTAATAAACTTGACCATAATATAAATAAACAAAATGAGTGTCAATTATGCCATTACTCATCAAAATTGACTTGGTGTTAAAATCATTTAAAGTATTGTATTCTTTGCAAGAAATTGTCAGATTTTAAAGCAGAATTTGATAGGGTTATCATTATCTATTTTTGTTCATTCACATTTAAATAAGTTTAAAAAAAACAATTTTGTCAATTTTTAATATGATTGTTTACATAAATATCTGTAATGATATTTATGATACATTGTTATATTTACAGGTCAGTTTTTAATTAGAAAGAGAAAGGCTTTTAACCTTTTTTACATGTACCTTGAGAGCTCCCTCTATAGTCAAAAACTGCATCACATGACTATTATACAAACATTTAAGGCACATGTGAAAAAAATTAAAAGCTTTTCTTTTTCTAATTACAGACTTATTGTTGACTTAATAAATAATCAGAACATTACATTAATTTCTATGTTTCTATTTTAAAAAAAAGGATCTTAAATATTAATTTGATGTAAATCACAAGATTTTGCATAAGTTAATTTGTGAAAAAAAAATAGTGGATTAAATGTGAAGAGAGTGATATTTTCATGCTCTCAAATAAAAATGCTTCAGATTGGCCTATATAAATAAGAATTTAGGTTAAAGATAAGATGGCCATTCTTATCTCTATAAAAGTCCTTATCTTGTGTTGAGGTTTGAGAGCTCCTTATAGTCAAAAACTACATTGTTTGGCTATTATACAAATATTTAAGGCACATGTAAAAATGGTTAAAAGCCTTTCTAATTACAGGCTTACTGTGCACTTAATAAATAATCAGAACATTACTTTAGTTCAGTTTTTAAATATTTAAAATAGTCAAGTATAATTTTTTAAAATATTATTCATTTATAAATTAAATTAAAAGAAAATCAAGACAAATTATTGAGATTTAATATAAAATAAAGATTTTATGTAAAACAGAAAAGTTGACCATTACCAAAACTTCTCACCAGATGGAGCAATAGAATGTGTCAGAAGGAAAGAGAATTAATAATAAATGGAATGGAAAACATTTTCATATATTTTACTTTGTGTTTCCTCATTCATTTTCTTAAGTAATAAGAATAAGAAAAAACCTAACTGCTGTATTTTTATTTTTAAAATAAGGTAAATAGCAAAATGTTAAACATTTTTTCATAAATAAATTTATGTTGGGTGAGATTTTTTTTAAATAACATTTTTTTTCTTAGAGAAACATGATAGTGCTTTTGTTATCAAAAATAGAGAATGTTTCTAATTATTTTGACATTTTAAAATCAGTTTGAATTTTTTAAAATTTTATATAACTTTTATCATTGTATTCAGAAAATATTTTGCTATTAAAAATACAACATATTAAATTTGAAAATGAATAGATTGAAAAATCCTGAGATCAAATCCTTCTATTTACATGTCCTTTTATAACTTCATACAATTTTGACACCTTTCTATTAAATGTGTTCTGATGTTAAAGTAAATGTAAGCAAATATAATAATTACAATTAATCAGTATAAATTAAAATAATCAAGTGGCTTTATTCATCAGAAGATCATCAGAAGTTTGAGCACAAGAAACAAAGAGCTGATTAACTTTTGTTCATGCCTCTTGAATATCAGAGACTGCCATTTTTAATACTGTACAAGACCCTACATGATAATGACCTATGAAGAATTAATAAAATAATAATATTGTAATATTTGCATTATTTATTTTAATGCTAACATTTTTAAAGTTTATAACTGAGTTTTAATGTGAAATAGATAAAAATAATTTCATCATAGTAAATAAAATATGTTCACAATATCTTTTTTAAAAATAGTTCTACTAATTATTTTATTATTTTATTAAATTAATCTTTACACATGACCCTCAATTCTCCATGCCATCTATTATTACTGACCCACCTGATCACACACATGTTGAAAAGATAAATAATCACCAATGTATGTATATTGAGCTGAACCAGCACTCATCAGTTGGTCCAGATTACCATTTCCATACATATATACATATAATCAGTGCTCAACTTTATATTAAGATAGACAATCTTCATACTTTAATGGACAGGCTTTAAACCACTCCAATCCAAAGCTCTTCAACCATTCATTTCAAAGCTGAGCACTGATTGTAAATATGTGTGAAGATGGTAATCAGGACCGACTGATGAGAGCTGGTTTAGTATGAAATACATATATTGGTGACTATTTATCTTTTCAACATGTGTATGATTAGGTGGGTCAGCAATATGAGATGGCATGGATAGTTGAGGATCATGTGAAAGTCTGAGTTCAAATCCCTTATATATTACATTATATGTGCAGGCATGTGTAAGCCTATACAGTGTATTAAGTTACATGGATCTTCCCATCCATCACAAATATATGTTAAAATGGATTAGTCTCCAGTACACGAGGGGCAGAATTCCTAATGTCAACATGGGTAGGATGACAATTTTGGCACTCACTCAGGCTTTGAACATTCCATCATCAGATTTTCAATGAAATAGACAGCTGAAGAGTTGTGGGTTGGAATGGTTTGCAGCCTGTCCATTAAAGTATGAAGATTGTCTATCTTAAGATAAAGCTGAAACACTGATTGTATATATGTGTGGAGATGGTAATCTGGACCAACTGATGAGTGCTGGTTATCTTTTTAACAAGTGTGTGATCAGGTGGGTCAGCAATATGAAATGGCATGGAGAGTTGAGGGTTGTGTAAAAGTTTGACTGTGAGTCCCTTATACATTACATTATATGTGCAGGTGTGTGTAAGCTTGTAAAGCATATTAAGTTAAATTAATCTTTATAAATTCTTCAAAAAATAATTAAAAAGACTTTTTTAAGTAACTTGATGACTTGAATAAGCTATACAATAGACTACTCCTATATTTGATTAATATCAGTGAAAAATTTTACTGCTTATATATTTTTTAACATTTTTTATTAACTTAATATTTTTAAAACAATTCCTGTAAACCTTAATAATATAGGGTTATTTTGCTGAAATTAATATTTATGAGAAAAAATGTAGCTTTAATTGTTGGTAGTCATAATGTGTCATAAATATATACAAAGTTTCATTTTTTCCTTCATTGTTGAAATAGATCCCTTTTTTGATAATTCAGTCATTATTTACAACATAATTAACTTTTCTTTCATTCTTTTACAAAATTTCACGTATTCAGTTCTTTTTATGGAAAGTCTCTGCCAATCTCTCCACAAGAATGACCCATCACAGATAGCAATATAATGAGCTACGACTAATAAGGATACTAAGCATAGTCATAGATTTGAACCCACATCTGTCAGGATTGTCAACTCAGAAAATATGATGATATATGCAAAGAGACCTGTCACAATTTCTATAATATTCACACACTCAACAAGAAAAAATCCTGCATCCCCCTATCAAAAAAGTGGCTAATTTAAATCAAATTATTTACATCTTACAATTAAATTTGATGTAAATAACAAATTGTGTTATTCTTTTATAAATCTTACAATTTTCTTGGGTATCTATAACTACGAATATGACTACCAGTTAGTTGAAAGCATGTTCAGCATACTATATTGTTAGAGCATTCAACAAGCATTTTTTCATTATACATGTTGTATGTAATTAATTTTTAAATCAATTCATTTTAATGGTTTATTTTAAAATATTTTTATGTCACACTTTTTTCCATATATTGTTTAGTTTCAGTTAAAATTGTACTGGTGAATTATTGCTGGTTTGTGTTAGCTATCTATGGAGAAGTTCCTTTTTTAAAGTATCACTTTTTATTTTTATTGATCTCAGTCAAGTCAATTACTAAAACATGGACAATATAATAAATGTATAGATTTTCTGCAAGGAAATATACATTAATGAAGAACAAGAAAATAAAATAGTCAATATAATTACAAGTCTTCTAAACATCAAAAAATTTAAATGAAGTAGTGAAATGTGGAATTGAATTTATAAAGAAAGATAGAAGTTAATCAAATGATGAACAATTGTTAATATTTTCAAATAAATAAGTGAAGAATATAAAAAAAAATGTTTGCAAAATGTATACCAAATGGTTTAATTGATAAAGATTTACCATGTGAGAGTAATCAATGGATGCCAGAAGTATTGCACTGAGTGGCACTACTGTATGGAGAATTTTGCCTGTTTTAGTAACAGTTATGAGCAAGCATAAAAATGGTAATCATGTGATGATTAGAAGATTGTAGTAAAAATATTAATGTTTATGAGAAATGAAAAAAAGTTATTTGAAATTTCAGGCCTATCAATCTACTGTCATTTCTGTAAAGGATCATTACTGAGATAATTAAAACTCACATGCACTTTGGAATTAAGCCAATTAAAAAACAAACTACAATTATAATAGGAGGCAGCACAAGGCATCATATCCACATAGTGAGAAATGTTTTAAAAAAGACCAATCAAAGAGTATGCTCCGAATTTGTAGATTATAAAAGGGCATTTGATACTATAAACAAGTGATTAAATCTTTAGATCATCCAGGATAATGTTATAAATTTAAAAAATATTTATTAAAATGTAATAGCAAAAAAAGGGTATAGGACAGGGTGATTTTATACTTCCAATTTTTTTTACAGTAGTTTTACAAAAAGAATTTTGTGGATTAAAATGAGAAGCTAATATAGTATAAGGTAATGGAGATTATTTAAATCATCTAGATTTAACAGATGATGTGGTTGTTTTTGCTAATAAAGCTTCAGAATTTTAGAAAATGTTGCAAAAAAGATCAAATAGTCAAGCATTGGTAGCTGAGAGGTCAGTGCAGCTGCCTTGCAAACAAGCAGTTGCTTGCAGACAGTTGCTGCAGGTTTGCCTCCCAGCTGATGCTATGACATATGGAAAAAAAGATCAAATAAAAACAAGGAAGTAGGACTAAAGAAAATATTGCAAGAAAGATCAAATAGTCAAGCATTGGTAGCTGAGAGGTCAGCGCAGCTGCCTTGCAAGTAAGCAGTTGCTTGCAGACAGTTGTTGCAGGTTTGCCTCCCAGCTGATACTATGACATATGGAAAAAAAAAGATCAAATAAAAACAAGGAAGTAGGACTAAAGATAAATGTGAAAATATCGAGTTTTCACAGAAGAAGAAAATCGTAACTGACTATTATAAATTGGATAAAGTTAAAAATAAAAATATTTTTGTCAGATTTTCATTATAAATGAAACATAATTGATGAAATTAATCATAGAATTAAATTTGAGTGTAGTGCCTTACTTAAAATATGATTTAATATTAAATACAAATATGCCATTGCATGTAACAAGAATGTTATTATAATACCACTTATTAATTATATATGGATTTGAAATTTAAGCATTTGGCAGACTAATAATAAACAAAATATAGTGAGATGTATGGTGATAATAATGAAAAGAATTTGGAAGCAAAATATATGGTTAAAAAACAATGTAAAATGAAAAAATTAAACACTGAAATCTTAAACCAGATCTCAAATGATTGTAAAGGTTTTAGAAACTGACTCTCTATGAGGTGGATAGGCAGAATAAGAAAATTTACTTAGAATGATGTGGAAATGGAAAACTAAGGATGAATTAAACTTAACTACACAGAAAGATCTTTTCCCCAAAGTAAATTATAGTGTAATTATCTGAAATAAAAACTTTTCTTATTTGAAAGTCAAATTAAATTAATAATGATTGAAAATAATTATCAATAATATGAATAAGCCAATAAGATAATGCACATGCACTTTCTAGTTGTCACTGTATAAATGAATACTCCCACTTTTTCAAACACAAGATAAAGTCTTTGGGAAAAGATAGAATGAATCCCATCTATCTTTTTGACCCAAATGTATATGTATGGGCAAATCTTAAGTGTTTGAAAATGAGAGCTGAAGTTGTTAATTGATCACTTTAAATTACTTTTTTACTACATGAATGAATGACACTTAAGATTTGCCCATACATATACGTTTGGGTCAAAAAGATAGATGGATTCATTCTTTTCCCAAGGATTTTATCTTGTGTTTGAAAAAGTGGGAGTATTCATTTATATAGTGACAACTAGAAAGCGCATGTGCATTAGCTTATTGGTATTACAGTTTATAAAAAACATCGCGCTATATAAAATAAATGTGTTGTTTATCAATAATATATATATAAGTATAGTAAACCATTAATAAGGATGGGAGGGATTCCACTCTTTATTTTATTGGGAGGAATTCCACTCTTATTATTAAAAGGAGGTTGCCTTGACAACCGTCTGAAATTAATTGTTATTGATATTGGGATTGTCCAACTGTTGCCTGGTTTTTAATGATATATATATATTGTAATCGTAACCAGACAATAATGCCTTTATAATATTATTGTTTATAAGATTTTTAATATATAATAATAGCCATTGTAGACACATTAATGAATTGAAGTTTTTATTATTTTTTTTCATCGTATTACATATTTATCAACATTAATAATATCGAGTTCCACAGTTGAAATTAAAATTTGAATACTAGATGTTACAACAACTATGAATAGGAAATATTTATCAAATTATCAAGAAATATCATAGTCACGCAATATCCTGTGGGATTTGGCGTAGTTGGAGCGTCTGACTTGGTATTAATCTGGATGTGATGTGATGTACTGTAGCTTCTCCTTAAACGAAGTCAAGAATCTCTTAGCAATTATACCCAGAGAAATCTGTTAGCCACTTTATTTTCCATTCCTCAATCTAAGTTTTCCCATATTCTGCTCCATCTCATTTCCACAACATAATCTTTGTCAACTCTATGATCTTTATATCTAAATCCCCCTTATCTTTTCCCAAACCCAGCATAAAAACCAACAATCCATTTTCTGTATAAACACTTTTTTTCATATTTATTCTTTCATAACTTCATTATATGTGCCCTTGCTGTTTTCAAGCATTTACATTCAGTAAACAGATGCCAAATATTTTCTATTCCTTCCTTACATAATTTACAGACTAAATCATCCATATTTTTCCACTTACATGTATATTCTCTTGTTGCTAAAGATCTGGAGGTCCTAGGATCGATGCTGGCGCTCGCAGTTTTGTTGGTCGGACTTCCGGAACAATAAAACCATGTGCCTTTTTTAAAAAAAATAGTCACGCAACAATTAAAAACAAAAAAAAAAAGAAATGTTTTCCATTACGTCACTTTATAATCATACAATCACACACATATATAAATTGTTAAGTTTCTCTTCTAAATTTTTCTATTCATTTCATATTCTTTCATTTATTTATTTATGATGAATATTATTGATTATATAAAATTTCAAAATTTAAAACGTTATTTGTTTATATTACTTCCGCTTATTTCAATTTTATTGAATTACTTGACTTTCATTCTTTCTTTTTTTTTATTTCAACATTTTGATTATTTTTAATATTCTTCCTTAGGGAATAGTCTTGCTGTATCAACTTTTATAACATTTAATACACCTGCGCATTTTGTAATGCAGTTATATTCTATAGCTAACATTAAAAAAAAAGTGAATTATTATATTATAACAATAATCCAACCACACAAAAAAGTATAAAAATTAATTTGGGTGTTTTTTTCTTTCATTGGTTACTTTTTTTTCTTCAAATTAAATTATACGCCACTAGCTGAAAATACGGTTGGTTAAAAGAACTAAATATAACCACTCAGAAAATTTTAAAATGGGATCTACAAGAAAAAAGACTATCCAATAAGTAGAGGTTTATACTTAGAATGTTCTTAAAAATTATTTAATGAACATAGGATTTAGGTACTACAAATGTGATGTTTTCGCTTGATTTTGCTTGAATTTCTAAAAATGCTAATGTAACACACACATACATATATATATAACTAAATATTCTTTAACTTAAAAAAAAATATTTATAAAAAATATATTTATAAAAAAAAGAATATTTATAAAAATACAACAGCAACAATTAGATTACATAATGATACTAGGAAGTCAACATTGAAAAGGGTGTACGACAGGATGACTTCATATCTCCAAAACTTTTTAAGGCAGTACTGCAAAAAGTATTTTGTGGATTAAACTGGGAGGCTAAAGGAGTGAAAGTAAATGGAGATTATTTAAGTCATTTAGATTTTGCAAGTGGTATAGTAGTTTTTGCAAATAATGCTTTAGAGCTTCAGGAAATGTTGCTGGAGTTATCAGATGAAAGTAGGACTAAAGATAAATGTTAAAAAGATTAAAGTAATGTTTAATGGAGTTTCTCAAAATATGAAAATAAAGATTGATTATGATGAGTTAGAAGAAGTCAACATCTACAAATATCTTGGTCAGACTATTAATACAGATGGAAACATAATGGATGAAATTAATCATAGAATTAAACTTGGTTGGAGTGCTTTTGGTAGAAATAACATGATAATAAAAGGAAATATGCCTAGGTGTTTGAAAAGGAAGGGTTTTTAATAAATGTGTTTTATCAGTTCTTATTTATGGACATGAGACTTAAAAGAGCAATACAGATATTTCAGACCACTCAAAGAAGTATGGAGAGATGTATATTGGGAGTAATAAGAAGAAATTGAAAATGCAATATGTGAGTAAGAGGACAAACAGGTGTTACTGACCTCATTGAAAAAATTAAAAGATTGAAGTGGAGTTGGGCTGGACATATTGCTAGAATAGATGATAATAAATAAACAATTGAAATCTTAAACTGGATTCCAAGGGATTGTACAAGACCCAGAAAGAGACCATATGTGAGATGGATGGATGAAATAAGAAAGTATGCAGGGGTGACATGGGAAAGAGAAACTAAAAATCAGAGATGGATTGAATTTGGAGAGATCTTCATCCTGCAGTGGACTGATAATGGTTGATGATGATGATATATATAAGTACCCTCCTCTCATCCTAAAGAATCTCGCCAACTAATCGGTTATTTCAATAGCAAAATAAAATTAATTACATATGTCAATGTGACAAAAGAAATTGATAACAAATAGTCAATATAAATATTTGGTCATTTGGATGACATTGACAATAATATAATATCAGTTCTTACTCTTTCATATATATATATATATATATATAATTATCATTATCATTAGCAAACTCTCTATAAATGAATATTGTCATTCTATCTTCAGCTTGTAAAAAAAAATAGAAAAAAAATTAGAACTGTGTACGGTAATGAATATATAAATCAGTCAATGAAGCACAAATAAGCATACATATATCCCAATCTGATACTTCATCTGTTTTTGGGTTGTTGTTTTTTTTTTGATTTTTTATGATGCCATCTTTTATCTTCAACAATGAACATTATATTTGAAATGCAATATCATGCCAGATTTAATCTTCAATTATATTCTATCACTGACCATATTTTCCTAAATTTAATTAAATTTATCTTTCTTAGAACACCACCATCAGTTTCATCATGAAATAATTTTTAGAAAATTTCTTATTATTCACTTCATAAGCTTTATCCAACCAATAGTTTGTCTTCACAATAGTAGATTCTACTGTATTGCATCTGACCAGCTAAAAAAGCAGCCCATTATGGTCTTATCTTAATATTTCACTATTTTGCAGAATATGTTTGGATAAAATTTTATAATGATTTACTTTCATTCAATAACTTGTCATAAAACAATTATAAAATACAATTACTTTATTGCTCTTTTCATTGACTTTTGCCATTAATAAATGCAATGGGAGAGCCACACAAATCTCATTCATTAAAAATGAGATACCTTGTTCAATTCTAACCAACTGTTAAGTTCACAGAGTACAAATGTATATAAAATAAATTCTAGTTGACTAATCAAACCCTCTACCTTTAGATCCGTGAATTAAAAATTAGGATATATATATATTCAAACATTTTTCTTTCAATATTTATACCTAATGTTTGCTAATTCTGTTGAAATTAGACAATGAAAGTAGTGTAAACATTATTGAATTATAAAACTGTCTCATTTTTAAACCCTTGCATTGATAATAGATTAGAAGTTAAGCAATAAATATTATATAGTTATTTCATAGCTATAGGGAGCTTAGTTTGAGTGCAATGCTGAATAAACTTTATAATATATATATATTTAAACAAAACAAGTTATAAATTTCGTAACTTGCTTATAGCTTGCATTTTATGATCACTAGATGGAGCTTTACCAATAGCTCCTAACAAGCTTTTGTTTATCATAAATATATTCATGAAGGTTTTTGCAATGATATATATTGCAGATGCTTTTATTATATGATGAAACTGACCTGATTTCAGACCTATATAGCTGTCTAGTTTGTTTAGCTAGATTTGAAGACATTTACATATCTGAAAAATTCATGCTTTCAAACTGATAGAAACATGTTTCATAAATGTTGATTTTAGAGTTAGTATTTAGATATAGTTTCTAGTCCCTACTCTTCACTGACGTGAGCTAACTAGTTTGAAACCAGCTGGTCTGAAGGTGGAGACAATGAAAGAGATATTGAATTCTATCTCTCTCAGCATTTATGTAAACAAAAGCTTGTTAGGAGCTATTGGTAAAGCTCCATGTAGTGATCATATATATATATATATTTGGGATTCCGTTCTTGCTATTAAAAGGTGTGAAGGTTGCCTTGACAGCAGTGAGAAATATTGATTACTATATTTTACTGTGAATGTTTAGGTGGTTACTGGTTGGAACTTAAATATATATATATATATTGTGCCCTTATCTGTAGGTCATAATAAGGTAGAAAGGTCAATTATTAAAAAATTTTAAATTTTAAGTTATATTTGTATGATATATAAATAATAGTAGGATAATTAGATTTTATAGTACAATTTAAAGCTGAAAATACCTGGTATCTAAAAATGTAATAGATTATTTTAAAAGAAAACAGTTAAATAAAGCTTAATAATATCCTTGCTTATGGTTGTAAAAGCTGGCCATACAAAATAATACAGCTATAAATAGTTAAAAGGTAGATTAATAATTTGAATATAATATTTTAAAACTAATAAATTAAATAAATGCTAGAGGTAGTGTTATAAATATATTTAATAGTCAAATTTAATAGAGTATATTTTAAAATAAACTTTATGATGGTGAGAGTTATATTTAGTTCTACAAGTTTAAATTATTTTCCAAATTTTTTATAAAATATATCAGTTTTGGTAATTTAGACCGAGACGTAAATAAAAAATCATTTGATAAAGTTAGTAAACACGTGACTGTATATTATATACCTTCACACACACGCTTGTTAAAATAATAATAAAAGTTTGTGAATTTAAAACTAGATATAATTGCCATCGATCATTAAAGTAAAAGTTTAAAATATTAAATATTGTTTTAATAATTATTTTAAAAGTTTAAATAATTTTGGTAAAATTAAAATTGAATTTAAAAATATAGTCTAAATAATATTTTGAGACATTACGTCATCAATTCTTTATTTTAAATGTCTATTCTGTTATAAAACTAAAATGGATAAATTTGTTCGCGCTAAAATAAAGTCATTAACCAATCAACGGAGGTAAATTAGCAGACAAAAATATAGGAATTATACAGAGCGGGGAGAAGGAATGTGTAAGTGAAAGAGAAAGTAACACATTTTTGTAGCTGATAACACCGTAGCTGGAAAAGTGATATAAATTTAAAATTTGGTATTTATTTTAAAAAAGTTCTTCTGTAACTTATAATATATTTTGACTGTATCGATATGAATTGCTAATTTTAAAAGTTATCTTACCAGGAAATTTATTCGAATTTAACCAAAAAAACCTACAGTAGAGATGGAAGTACAAGGGAAAATACCTAAATTTATTACCGAAGAAAAAATATTTGGAAAATGTCTTAATACAACTTTATTTATGCTCAACCAGAAACTTAATTTTGTCACTCAAAGAAATATAAATGGGACGTTATATGAAAATTTAATAGAGAAGTTACTTGCTGTCAGGAAAAAATTATGACGCAAAATTTATAAGGCTACTTTAAAGTTATGTTATACTTCTCTATGGAAAAATTTTAATATGCGTTTTATTATAAAGAAAAATAATGATGAAGAAAGAATGTTTATCTTTTAAAGGAAAACATTATTAAAAAAATATAGTACCAGAATTTTAAAATAAAGAAAAGTAAAGAAGAATATAAAAGTGCTATTATGGATTTTATGGAAAGGAGCCTAAAACTTTATCTAATCAGAGAAAAATATTATAAAGAATTCAATGGAGAAAAGGCTTGATTGATAAAATATATAAAATTAAATGACTTAATGAAAATGGATCCATGGAAATCAGAAAATTTAATGAATCTTTAAATAAAAGTACGTACAAGATGCATCGGGGAAAAGTCACGCGGGAAAATATTAGCAGACAATAGTAAAAGAGAATGCCATGAATTAATAATTATATACAATATTGTGAAAACCAAGGATTGTTGTCTATGAAGATTTATTAAACAGAGTAGTAATTGTTTTACTTTAAAATAGAACATTAAGTGACTGAAGAAGAAATAAAATATTTTTTTTTTAGCTTAAATATGAACGGTTCAAGAAAGTCTGGTGAAGAAGTATCGTAAATATAATTTAAATATTTTATTAATTTATCTTAAATATAAAATGCTATATTAGATTAGGGAAAACATATAAACATAAATTTAATAATAATGAGATTTAAATATAATAGCTTAATAGAATGATAGAAATATTGTTTTAAAAATAAAAAGTATGTATGGAAGTTTTAATATCTACAAGAATTAATGGAATGGTGAAGCCTACAGAACACGATCGAGAAGATCAAGATCGTTTTGGTAATTTTGGTATTTATTCATAATGCATAATGTATTTTTTTCAGATCATCTATTGATTAAGAATGATGTGTGAAAGTTTTAAAATTATAAGTACACATTTTATACAACATTAAAACATATTCTGAGATAAGAATAATTTTAAATATGCATGCAATAAGTTATTTCAAGTATAATTAATAGTATAAGTTGTCAAAACAATTGTGTGATTCTTTTGAACTTTCATGTAACAAAGTATTAGATATTTTAAAATAGTTTGTATATGATAAATATACGAGAAAAGTAGTAAAAGATTTTCTTAGAGAACAGCTGTATAGTTTTGAAATAAAATGAATTTTATTATTGTTAGAAATGTAGATAAGAATTTGTCGATGTACTGTATAGAAAAATCTAGAGAAATAAGATCGGATAGTGACTTGGTAGTACTAGTGTAGAGGAAACCAAGATGATGTTTTGCTAAGAAATAAGAAAAATAAAGTATTTGGATCATAGTTAGTTTGTGTGATTTCAGTATAGCTAACTAAGCCCTATCACTGAACACATATATTTTGGACAGTGTCTTTACGTATCTTTTAAACTCTTTGATGTTATATAAAGCTGAAGAAATAGCTTTAGCATCACTCCTATAATAGAGGTGGGTAGACAGACAAAGGTCACTCCTCTATAGTGTCTTTAAATTCACTGTGCCATTATTGTCAAGGTTTATGACGGATAATATTCTAGTTATTTTGATCCTGTGCATCTATTTTCGCTATCCTTGTTTCGTGAATCTGCATCGTCAGAAAGATATTTTTACAGAAATAATGAATAAAATAGAACTGAGGGTATGTTATCGTTTAAGTAAGAATAGTTTATTTACTGGAATGTGTTAGAACTGTGTAATTTTAAAAGTGAAAGTACAAAAATCATAAAGAGAGAAAGAATCATATAATACAGTTTAAAACCAATTTGGAAACGAATATAAGATTTTTAAAAGAGAAATCTAAAACAAAGTTTTTTTTTAAGTGATAATAAAATTTGAATATTTTTATAATAATATTTAGAAAATAAATATTGCATGTTTGTTAAGAAAATAATTCAATAATGTGTAATAGACACATATATTTGTGCATGGTGTGTTAATAATTGTAATTACCATCCGAAGCAAGGCTTGAATGAGTATATTAGATTAATAAGCATTGTATAGTGAACAATAAAACGTAATATCAAATGTAGAAGAATGTTTTTGAATCTGTAGGATTCCATATAACTAATATAAAATTAGAGTTTTATGATTTTGTAGAATGTTTACTACGAATGTAATTTTATAAAAATATAATTTTAAAAAATAGTAGGGATACAAAGTATTAGTGATAATTATAAATAAATACATTTTGTAACAAGCTAAACTAAAATAAGAAATCCAATAATAATAATACTGTACTTTCTTAAGTATTTAAAAGATAAGAATTAACTAGAAAAATAAGTAGAAGTTTGGTTTTATTGTATAAACTAGTAAAATAATTTTGTGATAGGAGAGTAAGGATATCCAATGTACATAATGTAAAATAGTGTTATTTGTTTATGTTATTAATAAACTTTGTTGTAAATTTATTATAAAGCTTTGTGTCTTCGTTATTATTTCTCCACATGGATGCATGATATCACAATACACATTTATAATTGAAACAGACATATAGTTTTGCACAAAATAGGTAAACATAAAAGTGTTATAATAATTTTGAAAATTTATTTGTATGATAAAATTAAAAGATCATAATTATATCATTTATTGGTCATAAGTTGGTTGCCACAATATTAAAATAAATTATATGCTAATGTTACCACACGTATTTTGTTGTCGGATTATTAAAATACTACCACGTACGTAATTATTTATTTCATTTAGGAAGTAATAAGATTATATTATACTATTATTATTATTATTATTATTATTATTTATTATTGTTAGTTGCTGCGTAGTGAATTTATGACATAAAATTCCCTTTTCATAGTTTACTACCGTAATTTTAAATCAGTTAGAATACAATTTATGAACCTGAGATTTGATTTTATTTTATTTATTCTATTTATTTACTTAATCTTATTTAATTGAGCTAGATTATTATTACAAAGAATATTAAGACATGATTATTATTTTAATCGTAGTGAAAAGAGCTTAGAAAGTCGTAAGAATACTATAAGTTAGTTATTTAGTATAGTAAAAGGGGGAATAGTGTTCTTATGCCATTGAGATAGTATCATGTGGATAATATCTCAATGTAGTCTATCTCGTTCTCCGTGTCGTCACTCCATGTCTCATGAAAATAATAAATATTTATTAATTCATTTACAAATATAACTGTATTTGTATTTTAAAAGTTAGAACCAGTAATCATTTTAATTAATGCTGAATATTTCATTTTTATTCATTTGTTAAACTGAGCTAGAACCCGGAAATATTTTAAACAGTATATATAAATTTTATGGGGAGGACGTGGACGGAGGAGGAGGGCAGATTGTGTTCGCCCAACGTGTTGCACGATGTGTAGTTGGAACTACAATCGATAGGTTAGATTCAACTAACAAGGTTAAATTTTGCTTTTCCAATGAGACTGCACGATGTGTAGTGGAATTACATATAGTTTAGTATTTAAATTTGTTCATGTAAATCGGAGATTGTCAATAGACATATTTTACAGAAGTAGATAATTTCATATTTGATTATAAAAATAATTATTAGGATTTAGTTATTAAAATAAACTAAGTATTTGTTATTAAAATAATTTTAATTTTATGTGGTAGATAATCTGATTGTTTAAAAAACGTACTATACTGTTGTGGATCAATTGACAAATAAAAATTTAAAATATGCATATGTGGCTAACGATTATTGGTATTTAATATGACCATGTCAATTATTGAAGTATTATTGAAAAATATATTTGAAAGTGTTTTAATTTGTGCAAAGTATTTGTGAATCATGCATGTGGGAAATGACGTTATGACACGTATAATTTAATTGTTATTATTATAATTAGTTAGATAGTATAGGGTGTATAGAAAGTATTGTCTATATTTATTGTGGGTGATGGTTGGAGGAGATAAAAGAACTGGTAAGAAACTATTTTATGAAAAGTTAATAGTAAAATATTATTGCGATATAAAATTTTGAGGAAAAAAAGTATTATAAAGAAAAAATGGATAATCAAGATAACAGTTCAGTAGAGGAAATATCTGAATTCATTGTGGATAGTAGTTGTGAGGAGGAAAGGGAAGCGGAAGAGACCATTAATATAGAAACAGTTACAGATATGGTACAAATTGCAGATGATGAAATAAAAGGAGAAGAAAAGATTAGGGAATTAAAAATAGAGGAAGAAGAAGTAGTCTCACATAAAAGAGATGTAGATAGCTTCTTATTGTCTCAAATAGCACTGATGATGGAAAAGATTCAAGAAGATATTAGAAAAAATAAAGAAGAGATTAAAGAAGAAATTAATGAGAATATAAGTAGAAAATATGAATCTCTCAATGAAAATAATAGAAAACTAGAGAAGAGATTCAAGAAAATATAAATAGAAATAGGGAAGAGTGTAATATGAAATTTGAATATCTCAATGAAATGATGAGTAAAAATAGTAATGAAATCAAAGCATGTATCGACTGTATGAATACAAAACTCAATGATACTTGTAAGACTATGGAAGACTTTAAGGAGGAAACACATAGTAAATTTAATGGCTTGGAATCAAGATTGGATAATAGTGAAAAAACTATTAGTTCTTTAAGAGATGAAATAGAACAAATAGATTATAATAATCAAAGGCATCAAACAGGCTTTAAAAGAAGATATAGTTCTAGTGATAGAAATAGGGTATATCCATATGCTAAGAAAGCTGTTAGATTTGACAGGTCTAGAAGTAGGGTAGAGTTGCAAAATAACCAACCCTCTACTAGTGGTATTACCACTATTTTAAAGAAACCCAATACAAAAACAAGTGAGAAAAAGTTAAACTAAAGAGGTCTTTGTGGATTAGTTCCTCTTTACAAGGACCAGGTGCTAACAAAATGGGGAACGATCAGATGTGGATGCTAAATACTTTGGATGTAGACATTGATTTTTTAGAACCCTTTACAATAGGTGAATCACCTATTGCGTATCAATGTCCGGTTGTAATTTTAAACATTAAAAATATAAAAGTTGAAGCATTGATTGACTCTGGAAGCCAAGCTTCCATATTATCAGAGTCAACTTATAAAAATCTGGTATGCATAAAAGGTGATATACCTTCACTGCCAGTAAAACCAATACATGTGACTCTAGCAAATGGAAAGAGAACTAAGTTAACAAATAAACAAGTTTGGATTACCTTCAAAATTAATAATACAGAGTTTGGGCATGTTTTTCTTATTATGCCTGGATTGATACATGAAGCCATAATAGGTGCTGACTTCATGATTTTAAATGATTGTCAGATAGATTTTTATAACAAAATTTTTACTTGTAAGAAGGAAAGGCTTAATTTTGAATATGGTGTGCATAACCTTTCCAATCAATTACTATGCATCCATAATACATTGATTGATGCTAGCATAAAAGCAAAAATTGAACATATTTATGCAGTCGATTCTAAATTAAATGAAAAATTATATCAATTGATGTATAGCTTTAAAAGCATTTTTTCTAAAATCCCTGGCATAATAGAGGGATATACTCATCGTATTAAGTTGAAGTGTAATGATCCTTTCCATCAAAAGATGTACCCGATCCCATATCAATATCAGGATGAGGTACAGAGTCAAATAGACATGATGCTAGAGTGGGATATAATCAAAAAGTGCCCTTCTCCTTACGTAAACCCATTGGTTATTGTGAAGAAGAAGGATGGCAATATTAGGGTATGTTTAGATGCTCGCATGTTGAATTCTATAACTGTACCAGAGCGTGACATTCCTCCACCTGTACATGAGCTCCTAACTAAGTTTCATAAGAGGTCAATTTTCTCTACATTTGATTTAACAGCTAGTTATTGGCAAATACCGTTACATGAGAATGATCAGCAATACACAGCATTTCGTTTTCAAGGCCAGTCGTATGTTTTCAGACGGATGCCTTTTGGTCTCATTAATAGCGGTGCTGGCTTAATCAGATGTTTGGACATGATTTTTTCAAAGCAATTAAAAGAAAAAATTGTCATGTATGTGGACGATATCGTCATTGCTTCTGACAGTTTAGAAGAGCATCTCCAACATTTAGAAATGTTTTTTAGTGAATGCACTGCAAAAAATGTAAAAATTAATTTGGAGAAGTGTATGATAGCAGCGAAAGAAATAGCTTTTCTGGGACACTTAATTAGTGAACATGGCATCCAGCCCCATCCAGAAAAGATAGCAGCTATTCAGCGCTTCCCCACACCAAAAACGGTAAAACAGTTGAAATCTTTTTTCGGGTTATGTAATTATTACAACCGCTTCTATAAAAACTTTGCCGAAGACACCATACATTTATCTAAATTGCTAAAAAAGATTGAGAGGTGGAGGTGGACCCCTGATCATGACCGTGAATTTAATTTAATTAAAGATAAATTTTTAAAACGCGTAATTTTAAGTTATCCTGATTTTAATAAAACATTTTATGTGCAAACAGATAGTAGTTACTATGGTCTGGGTGTAGTGTTATTTCAACTCGATGAGGATCAGGTACCTCATGTATTGTACTTCTTGAGCCGACATCTAAGAGGTGCTGAGTTGAACTACACTATTACTGAAAAGGAAACCCTAGCTATTGTTTGGGCTTTTCAGAAATTAAGACAATTCTTACTAGGTTCTACTGTGATTGTGTTGACCGACCATAGAAGCTTAGAGTTTTTAAATAAAAGCTACCTCAGTAATGAGAGACTAATTAGGTGGAGCTTGTATCTCCAACAATTCAATTATAAAGTACTTTATATTGAAGGGAGACAGAATATCCCTGCTGATATTCTTAGCCGCCACCCTATCTGTTTAATGTCACAAAATCCTGATAATCAAAACATTATTATCAGTAACATAGATTTGGTTAGGGATGAATCCATAGCTGATGATTATAAAAATCTCACTATGATTCAGAGTCAGGATATGAGATTAAATAGGATCATGACTATCTTAAATAATCATGATAATATAAATAGTAAAAATAAACGCATTAAAATGATTTTTAATAAATATAAAATGTATCAAAATTTGCTTATGTACAATATAAATTATAATCAGGGAGAATCATGGAGGATAGTTGTCCCTAACTCCATGATTGATAAACTAATTATGTATGTTCATAGTAGCTATGGGCACTATGGAGCACCAAAAATTATGTATGTATTAAAATCGATATTTTTTTGGAATAAAATGTACAAGCGCGTAATTAAAAAGATTAAAACGTGTAAAATATGTATAAAAACTAAACACTGTAGTAAATCTTACGTGGGAATCATGCAACCCATTATTCCAGATCGTCCTAATAAATTATTAGCGATCGATTTTTATGGGCCTCTGCCACCATTCAATCGTCAAAAATTTATACTTGTTACGTATGATGTTTTTAGTAAATTAGTCTCAGCCTACCCAGTACCTAAAACTAGTGCTCATTATGTAATTAAATATATGCTTGAGTATCAATTTCCATTAGTGGGAAAACCAGAAATAATTCTAACTGATCATGCAACTGCCTTTATATCTAGTAGATGGAATGAGTGGATTCGAACTCAACACCTCAGACATGTTATGAGCTCCATTAGAAATCCGCAGTCTAATCCTTGCGAACGTGTTATGCGGGAGCTCGGTAGATTATTCAGGGTTTATGTAGCTGAAGACCATAAACAGTGGGTCCATAAACTCCCTGAGGTTGTCAGGTATATAAATAGTACTTGCAATGAATCCACAGGCTTTACACCATTCCGTCTACACTATGGCAAGCATGAGAAGTTATTAATTCAAACACCTATACCTTTGATAAGAGAGCCAATAGATAGAAATCATGACTTAAATCAAGCCAAAGTAAAGCTGCATGTTATGGGTGCTAAAAGAGTAAAGCAAGCCCATAATAGACCACATCCGTTCAAAATTGATGATCTAGTTCTTGTTAGAACACCCCATGTTAGCAACCTACAAAGAAATCAATTTAGAAAGTTTCTAGAATTATATGAAGGTCCGTACAAGATTTTGAGAAAAGTGGGAGAAAATGCGTTTGTATTATCTACACCAGATGGTGAAAAAGGGACATATAACGCTAGAAGTTTAATCCCATACCCATCAGAAGTGTAGAAAATTTTTTATAAGTAGTAAGAATTCAAAGTCTAAGTTTAGTGTCCAGATATTATATAAATTTGTATAACAAACAGTGTATTTTATTGTATTAAGTAGTATAAGATAGAATTTGGTTGTAGCAGATAATAAAATGAAGAGTATTAATGAATAAAATAGGTATTAAACTAGATGTTTAATTTAAAATTTTTTATTCGAAGGGGGAAGTTATGTGCCCTTGTCTGTAGGTCATAATAAGGTAGAAAGGTCAATTACTAAAAAATTTTAAATTTTAAGTTATATTTGTATGATATATAAATAATAGTAGGATAATTAAATTTTATAGTACAATTTAAAGCTGAAAATACCTGGTATATAAAAATGTAATAGATTATTTTAAAAGAAAACAGTTAAATAAAGCTTAATTATATCCTTGCTTATGGTTGTAAAAGCTGGCCATATAAAATAATACAGCTATAAATAGTTAAAAGTATATTAATAATTTGAATATAATATTTTTAAAACTAATAAATTAAATAAATGCTATATGTAGTGTTATAATTATATTTAATAGTCAAAATTAATAGAGTATATTTTAAAATAAACTTTAGGATGGTGAGAATTATATTTAGTTCTACATTTTTAAATTATTTTCCAAATTTTTTATAAAATATATCAGTTTTGGTAATTTAGACCGAGACGTAAATAAAAAATCATTTGATAAAGTTAGTAAACACGTGACTGTATATTATATACCTTCACACACACGCTTGTTAAAATAATAATAAAGTTTGTGAATTTGAAACTAGATATAATTGCCATCGATCATTAAAGTAAAAGTTTAAAATATTAAATATTGTTTTAATAATTATTTTAAAAGTTTAAATAATTTTGATAAAACTATAATTGAATTTAAAAATACTAGTCTAAATAATATTTTGAGACATTACGTCATCAATTCTTTATTTTAAACGTCTATTCTGTTATAAAACTAAAATGGATAAATTTGTTCGCGCTAAAATAAAGTTATTAACCAATCAACGGAGGTAAATTAGCAGACAAAAATATAGGAATTATACAGAGCGGGGAGAAGGAATGTGTAAGTGAAAGAGAAAGTAACACATTTTTGTAGCTGATAACACCGTAGCTGGAAAAGTGATATAAATTTAAAATTTTGTATTTATTTTAAAAAAGTTCTTCTGTAACATATAATATATTTTGACTGTATCGATATGAATTGCTAATTTTAAAAGTTATCTTACCAGGGAAATTTATTCGAATTTAACCAAAAACCTACAGTAGAGATGGAAGTACAAGGGAAAATACCTAAATTTATTACCGAAGGAAAAATATTTGGAAATTGTCTTAATACAACTTTATTTATGCTCAACCAGAAACTGATTGTTATAACTCAAAGAAATATAAATGGGACGCTATATGAAAATTTAAAAGAGAAGTTACATGCCGTCAGAAAAGAAAAAATTATGACGCAAAATTTATAAGGCTACTTTAAAGTTATGTTATTCTTCTCTATGGAAAATTTTAATATGCGTTTTATTATAAAGAAAATAATGATGAAGAAAGAATGTTTATCTTTTAAGGGAAAAACATTATTAAAAATATAGTACCAGAATTTTAAAATAAAGAAAAAGTAAAGAAGAATATGAAAGTGCTATTATGTATTTTATGGAAAGGAGCCGAAAAACTTTATCTAATCAGAGAAAAATATTATAAAGTATTCAATGGAAGAAATGCTTGATTTAAAAAAAATATAAAATTAAATTACTTAATGAAAATGGATCCATGGAAATCAGAAAATTTTATTGAAGATTTAAATAAAAGTACGTACAAGATGCATCGGGAAAAGTCGCGCGGGAAAATATTAGCAGACAATAGTAAAAGAGAATGCCATGAATTAATAATTGTATACAATATTGTGAAAAACCAAGGATTGTCGTCTATGAAGATTTATTAAACAGAGCTATTGTTTTACTTTAAAATAGAACATTAAGTGACTGAAGAAGAAATAAAATATTTTTTTTTTAGCTTAAATATGAACGGTTCAAGAAAGTCTGGTGAAGAAGTATCGTAAATATAATTTAAATATTTTATTGATTATATTTAAAATATAAAATGCTATATTAGATTAGGGAAAACATATAAACATAAATTTAATAATAATGAGATTTAAATATAATAGCTTAATAGAATGATAGAAATATTGTTTTAAAAATAAAAAGTATGTATGGAAGTTTGAATATCTACAAGAATTAATGGAATGGTGAAGCCTACAGAACACGATCGAGAAGATCAAGATCGTTTTGGTAATTTTGGTATTTATTCATAATGCATAATGTATTTTTTTTCAGATCATCTATTGATTAAGAATGATGTGTGAAAGTTTTAAAATTATAAGTACACATTTTATACAACATTAAAACATATTCTGAGATAAGAATAATTTTAAATATGCATGCAATAAGTTATTTCAAGTATAATTAATAGTATAAGTTGTCAAAACAATTGTGTGATTCTTTTGAACTTTCATGTAACAAAGTATTAGATATTTTAAAATAGTTTGTATATGATAAATATACGAGAAAAGTAGTAAAAGATTTTCTTAGAGAACAGCTGTATAGTTTTGAAATAAAATGAATTTTATTATTGTTAGAAATGTAGATAAGAATTTGTCGATGTACTGTATAGAAAAATCTAGAGAAATAAGATCGGATAGTGACTTGGTAGTACTAGTGTAGAGGAAACCAAGATGATGTTTTGCTAAGAAATAAGAAAAATAAAGTATTTGGATCATAGTTAGTTTGTGTGATTTCAGTATAGCTAACTAAGCCCTATCACTGAACACATATATTTTGGACAGTGTCTTTACGTATCTTTTAAACTCTTTGATGTTATATAAAGCTGAAGAAATAGCTTTAGCATCACTCCTATAATAGAGGTGGGTAGACAGACAAAGGTCACTCCTCTATAGTGTCTTTGAATTCACTGTGCCATTATTGTCAAGGTTTATGACGGATAATATTCTAGTTATTTTGATCCTGTGCATCTATTTTCGCTATCCTTGTTTCGTGAATCTGCATCGTCAGAAAGATATTTTTTACAGAAATAATGAATAAAATAGAACTGAGGGTATGTTATCGTTTAAGTAAGAATAGTTTATTTACTGGAATGTGTTAGAATTGTGTAATTTTAAAAGTGAAAGTACAAAAATCATAAAGAGAGAAAGAATCATATAATACAGTTTAAAACCAATTTGGAAACGAATATAAGATTTTTAAAAGAGAAATCTAAAACAAAGTTTTTTTTTTAAGTGATAATAAAATTTGAATATTTTTATAATAATATTTAGAAAATAAATATTGCATGTTTGTTAAGAAAATAATTCAATAATGTGTAATAGACACATATATTTGTGCATGGTGTGTTAATAATTGTAATTACCATCCGAAGCAAGGCTTGAATGAGTATATTAGATTAATAAGCATTGTATAGTGAACAATAAAACGTAATATCAAATGTAGAAGAATGTTTTTGAATCTGTAGGATTCCATATAACTAATATAAAATTAGAGTTTTATGATTTTGTAGAATGTTTACTACGAATGTAATTTTATAAAAATATAATTTTAAAAAATAGTAGGGATACAAAGTATTAGTGATAATTATAAATAAATACATTTTGTAACAAGCTAAACTAAAATAAGAAATCCAATAATAATAATACTGTACTTTCTTAAGTATTTAAAAGATAAGAATTAACTAGAAAAATAAGTAGAAGTTTGGTTTTATTGTATAAACTAGTAAAATAATTTTGTGATAGGAGAGTAAGGATATCCAATGTACATAATGTAAAATAGTGTTATTTGTTTATGTTATTAATAAACTTTGTTGTAAATTTATTATAAAGCTTTGTGTCTTCGTTATTATTTCTCCACATGGATGCATGATATCACAATACACATTTATAATTGAAACAGACATATAGTTTTGCACAAAATAGGTAAACATAAAAGTGTTATAATAATTTTGAAAATTTATTTGTATGATAAAATTAAAAGATCATAATTATATCATTTATTGGTCATAAGTTGGTTGCCACAATATTAAAATAAATTATATGCTAATGTTACCACACGTATTTTGTTGTCGGATTATTAAAATACTACCACGTACGTAATTATTTATTTCATTTAGGAAGTAATAAGATTATATTATACTATTATTATTATTATTATTATTATTATTATTTATTATTGTTAGTTGCTGCGTAGTGAATTTATGACATAAAATTCCCTTTTCATAGTTTACTACCGTAATTTTAAATCAGTTAGAATACAATTTATGAACCTGAGATTTGATTTTATTTTATTTATTCTATTTATTTACTTAATCTTATTTAATTGAGCTAGATTATTATTACAAAGAATATTAAGACATGATTATTATTTTAATCGTAGTGAAAAGAGCTTAGAAAGTCGTAAGAATACTATAAGTTAGTTATTTAGTATAGTAAAAGGGGGAATAGTGTTCTTATGCCATTGAGATAGTATCATGTGGATAATATCTCAATGTAGTCTGTCTCGTTCTCCGTGTCGTCACTCCATGTCTCATGAAAATAATAAATATTTATTAATTCATTTACAAATATAACTGTATTTGTATTTTAAAAGTTAGAACCAGTAATCATTTTAATTAATGCTGAATATTTCATTTTTATTTATTTGTTAAACTGAGCTAGAACCCGGAAATATATTTTAAACACTAGTATATAAATTTTATGGGGAGGACGTGGACGGAAAAGGAGGGTAGAATATATATATATTCTAACCCAGTATTAATTTTTATTTCTTTATTTTATTAATTAGTTTATTAGAAATTTATTTATTTATTTATCTATTTTATTAGTTTAATTTATTTATTTTGTTTTCATTTGTTTATTTATTAGTTTATTTTAATTTATTTCTAACTCTTTTTTAGTTATTAGTTTAGATTATTCCTCTATTTGCTAATTTTTCTGGTTGTTGTTAAGGCAACCAAAATAAAGCAACATATCCATTAATTTTCCAATATGATCTAAAATACTTTTCATATAATACAATTGTACATTCAATTCTCTTAAGCCATGCCACGATTGTAATAACAACAATAATTGATCACTTATTAATTTAAAGAATAATTATAATAATATTAATCTCAGGGTTCTTTGTTTCATGTAAGGAAATGCTCGGCAGTATTGTGTTGTCGCATATGACTGGCATTCTGGTCGGCTATAGGAAACATTTATTTTACTTAAATTCAATGTGTCTTCATCTCTCATATCAACTGCTATATTATTTAAAGAGATGATAATTCTATTCAATAATGACGTATAATTTTGAATAACACAGCTCTTTTTTTTTTTTTCAGAATCTCAGTCAGAATAATAAAAAGACAAGGGTGCTTTTTGTGTCCTTCCATCATCCATGACAACACAATAATATAACTAAGATTTATTACTTAGACAATTTAACTAAATGTGAATGGAATAATGTGCAGTCAAAGTTAATGGTTTGGGAATAAATTCATTTTTACACACGCAAAAAAATGTTTAGTCTGAAGTTTGCAACTCCATAAATAATTCTCATTAAAATAAAATATAATGATATATTCCGATCTGCTTAACTTTATTTATCTGGTATATTAAGTTTTTAAGAATTTGGAATGATTTCGGACTCAAGAAAAGGTTTTGCAAATATTGTGCAAACACTTATATTTAGCATATAAAAACAAAAAAAAATGAATCTACAACAAATTTTAACAAGACTATAATTTATTATTATCACAAAAAAAAATATATGAACATTTATTCAATAATCCCATAGTAATACAAAAATATAAAATATAACTGACATTAATCTGTATACTTTTTTTTTGTTATGGACTAGAGGTTACTACTTCTCCTGTATTCAATCATATGGATTGATTAACTAAAAATACATTTCATTACCAATACATTGTTTATTAAATTTTGATAACCTTGTAGAAGCTTTTACTCAAAATTATTGACTAACTATTTTTGTTTTTGTTTTTTGTTTTTTTTTTAAAATGATTAATCCCATCATATGCAATACGCAAAATATTAAATTTATTTCTAATACATTTACTTTATTTATGGTCTTTAATGGGATAACCTATTCTAATTATAGGCCAGTTATCAGAAGTTACACTTACCATCTTACATTTAACTTAATGCTAACTTAAGTTATGATACAAATTTTATTCATACGTATAATTTTAAATATGAGTATTATTTAATTACTAACCAGAATTAAATATTGCATTTGAATATTCCTTCAGTAAATAAGCGTTTTAAAACTACGCAATTTTAATTACTTTCTCCATTGATTTACTTGTCAAATACTAGCAATATTTAGCAGCACAATACAGATATTGATCCTAGTTACTAACGCACTATTTATACTAAAGTGGATCTTGAGGAACTAACACCTCCAATATAGCCTTTATCTTGCCCGAACTTTCAAAATTAAGCACAATAATCAACACCTTCCATGGTGGAGCTATCTTTATTTTCACATGAGGAATATGGAATAACCACGAAGGTCTGTAAAGTAATCTACTACATTAAAATATTTTGGTGGTTTCTTGCCTCTTACTTGGGCATACAACGAACACACACCAAATACAATCCTCTCCTGGGATTTAAACGAATGAAGCATACTAAATGCTAGATAAATTCTTGATCGTCCTATCTATAAGAATCGATCACTTGGGCTATAAACATACCCGAACATTATATTTAAAATCTTCCTCTCATGGAAAACAAAGCTTTTGGGGAGATCATTTTTCATCCCACAAAATAAATACATTATAATTATTACCTATGCGAATATTAAGCATATACCAATGCTATATCTGGGCAGGATAAGTAAATACACTGATTATAATAAACTTATGTTACCGGGTATACTTTGATCAACATCTGAAATCAATGGACATCATAGAATAAAAGTATAATAATTTTAATTTTAATAAAGGAACATTCAAAATAGTTGGTAGCATACTATCTTAAACTAAATAAAGTGGATGTGTTATTTAAGAATAATTAGGAATAACTTCCTCAATTAATACAGTATAAATTCGTTTCAAAACTTTAACAAGAAATATTTTGTTATAGCATTTTTTTTTTTTTAGTTACTTCTGATAATTTTCAATATTTATTTTACCCCTTAAATATCTAAATATTTTTCTTTTACGTATCTAACATACAAAATTTCTACCTACAATTGTATGTAATAATTAAAACATATTTTATAGATTTTTTTTTTTTTCCGTGTTAAATATCAACTTAACCTATAATAATTATATTAAAACATACCTTTGTCATTACAAGGCTATTAAATATCACTTGACCATACAGACTTTAATCTATGTGATATAAAAAAAAATACATATCATTTATAACTTAGTTTTAAACAATCATTAATTAACAAGTGCATACTCTCTCATTAGAAAATGTTTTTCTGTTGAGCAATTGGTCCAGGTGAAGAGCTTTATCCAGTCGTATTTCACGAAGCAAGTTTAAAAACAATAAACGCATGGTATTATTTCCTTTAAATAAAAGTTTTCTCTTATTTTGTGCGTTTAATAAATTAGGTAAAGAAAAATATAGCAGAATTGAAGATTAATTCTTACTTGAATTAAACTACTACAATTTTGGGATCCAAGAAAATAAAATAGACTTCTAACATAGACGAATATTTGACTATAGACGATAAACATACACAATATTTTTTTTTTTATTGACGATACGTATACTTATTAGCTAGCTTACTTATGGACGAAAATGCGCAATTTTCCCGAGATTATTCTGATAATAACTGCAGCTGATTTACATGTATAGGAAGTTTGAATAACTCCAACTGATGTGTAATATAATATATCCTTTATTTTTATCATTAAGTCACTAAGATATTTGGTTTTGTTCATACTTTAGGAATTATAAATTTTTTTTTAACGGTAACTTCTCCGTAAGAATGCCCCTATATAACTTTTCCTATATTTACTCTGAGAAAGTTTATATTCTTTTTTATATTTTTTAAAAAAAATATACAGGTGCATAATTTAATCTTATTTATCATTATTATTATTTCCAGACAATTCTTGGTGAATAAAACATATTTTAATGTATGTAACTACATTACTTGTAAAGGCAGACAATATTGAGAAAGAGCGCGAAAATGTTTCTAGTTGATTTTCCTTGGTTTCAAAATATTTCTTTCAATTATTTTTTTTTTTCTTTCTATACCGAGAAAGAATCAATAAATGACATAAAGTTAATAAATAATTATTTCTTTCTTGGAAATCATTTATCTTCCTTAATTTAGACATAATAACACTTTTCGTGACTCTTTTAGTTACATCTGTCATTTTTGAACTTTAGCACGAGACAATAAATTTTTAAGTATAAAAGGTCTTTAAATAGGTAGATGGCAAAGAAAATCAGGATATCTTATCAAAAAATTTTAGCTACACATTATATTATTAAAATTTTACTTTGATTACATTTATTTCTGCAAAATAAAATGAAAAAATTGAGTTACCAAATTTCAGCACTGTTCCTTCCTTGAAAACTAAAAGCAGACTATATTTTTCAAATCGGAATGTTGTTGTTTTTTTTTTTTACTTTAGCGACCTCTTCCAGAAAAATAATCATTTGATTATAACATAAACAAAAGAAAGGAAAAACCTATTACAATCATATAGTTTTAGTATTATTTACCTGGATTACAAAGTAATTTGACAATATAAAAAATAATAATAAATACATTAAATTAACAATCAGTGATGTATAATTCTTTAAACATTATTATATATATATATATTTTTTTTTTTACAAAAGGAAATTACCAGAAGTTATTGTGCTTTATGATAAGACACTCATCTACTCCCCTCTCTACCCATCCAAAATCAATTACTGTTTAGCTTTTATACCATATTAATTTGCTCTAATTATTAATATCTCAATTAAATTATTCATGTTCTCTCTTTCAAAATGACATTGAGTTATTAAATCTATTAGTTATTCACCCAAAACATGCCAAAGTGAGTGAATAGCATACTTTATTAATCAATTATTACTATTATTATTTTATCTTTTTATTTCTTTAAAGAATAGCATTGTTTTCCTGCAGAAACAATGCCAAGTAAACCAAGTGTCAATAACACT
This sequence comes from Epiperipatus broadwayi, assembly GCA_028023455.1. Classification (NCBI taxonomy): domain Eukaryota; kingdom Metazoa; phylum Onychophora; class Udeonychophora; order Euonychophora; family Peripatidae; genus Epiperipatus; species Epiperipatus broadwayi. The sequence goes on along the minus strand of JAQFVV010012409.1, from coordinate 11,924,058 downwards.
AGGTTACAATTCTCCCACCATTATAATAAATAAAAAATAAAATAATATATGCATTTTTAACACTTCTTATGGTATTACTAAGTTTATATCCTACTTCTTTCTTATGTCAATAAATACAGTTTAAAGGATTTAATTTTGCTTGGGATATGGTAGTAAGCTTCGGGCATTATAGGTACCTCTTGTTCCATCAGGGGTTGAGACTAAAAAGGCATTCTCACCCACTTGTTTCACAATTTCATAGGGGCCTTCATAAAGATACATGAATTTTCTAAACATATGTTTCCGGAGATTACTCACATGGGGAGTTCTAATTAAAACAAAATCATGGACTTTAAAAGGATGTGGACTGGTTTTGGAATAACGAGTGCGTTTATCACCCATCTTTTTAAGGTTAATTCTGGCCAGTGCTTGGTCATGTTCTACATTATGCTGTTCCCCATATGCTTAAAAATAGGGCCCCGAAGTGAGGAACATTCCTGCGAGGTCCTTTTTTTAATTTAATGCCCCGCTACTTTTACTACCTTTTATATTTTTCTTTGGTATTGTTGGGATACCACTAGTAGAAGGCTGATTCTCATTCAGAATTCTACTCTTAACTGTTGGCCTACTGAGGTGGCTATTCTGTCTACCATAGGGATTCGTCCTATAATATCCTTTTTCTCTAACTAACTTCCTCCTTCCCATATGTGACCTATCTGCGAAATTGATATTACTCACCATCGGATGGGTGTCTCTATTTACCCTATTTCTATTATCAATATTCCTATCGCTGGTCTCTAACGAATCTAAAATTTCTACTACCTCTTCTATGGTATGTCTGTCAGCAGCAATCAAGATCTGCTCTATATGCCTCGGCAGATTATGGCGAATTATTCGCACAATTTGTGTCTCAGATAAAGGATAAGCTGTCAAGGTTTTCAATTTGACGGCCTGACTCCTGAAAAACTGAGTATAACTACCCTTATTTACATGATATCTTTCCTGAGATATCTGATATCTCAGGTTATCTTGGCGGTCTTCCCCCCAAAAACTGGCTAACATAAGATATTTGAAGTCTCCATATGTTTCTGGTTTAATAAATAATGATTGCCACCAGTCTTTAGATGCTGCACACAAATGGTTAGCGGCAATAGCAATCTTTTCTATCTCAGATAAATGACATAAGGTGAATAACTCCTCCAGATTCTGGAGATACTCGTGTGGATTCTCCAGATATTCACCTCTAAAAAATTTTATTTTTAAGAATTTTAAGGCCATGGAGCTATTACTTTCTGGCTCTAGCATGACTTTACTTCTAGCCTCATTTAATGGATCGTATATTGATTCTACTGGATTAATTACCGTATGTAACTCAGATATTCCTTGGTTATTATGACCATTATTTGTTTCCTTTACTTGAGTTTCAGATAAACCTTTACTTTGAACAACTTTTTTACTTTTTGTAAAATTATCCCTATTATAGTCTATAGCTTGCATTCGACTCTCTAATTCTAACTTATAGTTCTGCCATTCACAGTCTATTCTCTTTGAACTATCTTTTAGGCCTACATTTAAGTGTTTAATCTGTTGTTCCAATTGGTTAATAGTTTCATCTTTATCTATCCCGAATTTATCTTCTAACCTTTGATAGACTTTACTCTCACACTGAGTCATTAATTCCCCTATTTCATCTTGGAGATTATTATGTAATAGCTGTGCATTACTCTTTATTATATCATTAAAATTTTCTACTTTTCCCATAACTTGACTTAGCTCACTTTCTAGATTTTGATTAATCTCACATTGGGTCAACTCTTGTGTTTCTAGTTTAGCTATTAATCTGGTAATCTGGCTCTGACATCCTTTCACTACATTGTCAGGTGCTAGAGTTATATTTTTAACTTCCTCTTTCAAATTACTGACTTCACTTCTAGCACTGTCTAATTCTCCCTTAATAGATTCAACTCTATCCTGAACTTCTATTTGGAATACTACTGTTTCCTTTTGATAATTTCTTATTTCCTGTACTTCATTGTTTAATACAATATATTGACTTTTAAAGTCCTGCTGGATAGCCTCAATCATATTTTCTGCCCTTTCAGAATTTGTTTCGATCTCTTTCCTTATTCTTATTTCCAGCTTTTCAGAGGCCAATTTTGATTCTTCTACATGATTTCTCAAATCTTCCCTTAAGTCCTTTATCTCCTGTACTTGATTTTGAGATGTCTCTTTGATCTCCTGCATTTGATTCTCTAATTTAATATTTAAATTTTGTATCTGACTTTTTAATTCACTATTTGATTGTTCTAATTTACTATTTGAGTTTTGGATCTGACTTTTTAATTCACTATTTGATTGTTCTAATTTACTATTTGAGTTTTGGATCTGACTTTTTAATTCACTTTTTAATTCACTATTTGAGTTTTGGATCTGACTTTTCAATTCACTATTTGATTTTTCTAATTTTTTCAAGAATTCCTCCAATGTATTTCTCATTAATTGATCTGGCTCATTTTCATGTTTTCCCTTTATTATTGTGGCTTCTTCTGGGTTAGCTATATCCAAATCTTCCCCTTCCTCTTTTAATTGTACACTAAAATATGGAGTCTGTGTATCAGGGGATTGTAACTCTTGGGATCCTCCCAAATCCTCAGAAATACTATGATTATCTTTGTTTTCACTCATATTAAAATTCTAACTCTTTTAGTATTTAACAGTACTGAAATATTAGCAATGAACTATTAATAAATTTATCGATAAGAAATTATTGACAAGACATCCTGCCTCCATGCCTCTCCTACCAAAAACAATCTACACCAAAAAACTATGCTCTGACATTTAATATCCCTAAAGCTCCAACATTAACTACTAAATATGCCTTTTTTTTTTTCACATGCTTCTTGGTCCATATAAATATCATTAGATATTATGTAATATAGCATAAGTGCCAATCACAAGACCAGACAAACAGATCATCATAAATGATAAAATCATTACAGTGTTTTATGGAATTGCCTACAGACCACAACATCATAAACTGACAACTTAATTATTTATTATTCAGTGGCAAAAGATTAGATCATATAATAGATATTCACATAATATCTTATGGCTAAACCAATTCATTATTGGCAAATATTTTTAATCAATGAATAACTAATCCATTCAAGTGCAAACAATATTAATATTGACTTCAAAAAAAGTCTACTACATTCCTCATGGCCAGCTATAGCCATCGAAGGCCCCTGTAGTTGGGCGGCCATTTCTAACCCAGTTTTTTTTTTTTTATATAGTAGTTTTGTGGTTAGAAATTAGTTTATTTATTTATTTGTCTATTTTATTAGTTTAATTTATTTATTTTGTTTTCGTTTGTTTATTTATTAGTTTATTTTAATTTATTTCTAACTCTTTTTTAGTTATTAGTTTAGATTATTCCTCTATTTGCTAATTTTTCTGGTTGTTGTTAAGGCAACCAAAATAAAGCAACATATCCATTAATTTTCCAATATGATCTAAAATACTTTTCATATAATACAATTGTACATTCAATTCTCTTAAGCCATGCCACGATTGTAATAACAACAATAATTGATCACTTATTAATTTAAAGAATAATTATAATAATATTAATCTCAGGGTTCTTTGTTTAATTTAAGAAAATGCTCAACTGTATTGTGTTGTCGCATATGACTGGCATTCTGATCGGCTATAGGAAACATTTACTTTACTTAAATTCAATGTGTCTTCATCTCTCATATCAACTACTATATTATCTAAAGAGATGATAATTATATTCAATAATGACATACAATTTTGAATAATACAGCCCCTTTATCCAGAATCTTAGTCAGAATAATAAAAAGACAAGGGTGCTTTTTGTGTCCTTCCATCATCCATGGCAACACAATAATTTAACTAAGATTTATTACTTAGACAATTTAACTAAATGTGAATGGAATAATGTGCAGTCAAAGTTAATGGTTTGGGAATAAATTCATTTTTACACACACAAAAAAAATGTTTAGTCTGAAGTTTGCAACTCCATAAATAATTCTCATTAAAATAAAATATAATGACATATTCCGATCTGCTTAACTTTATTTATCTGGTATATTAAGTTTTTAAGAATTTAGAATGATTTCGGACTCAAGAAAAGGTTTTGCAAATATTGTGCAAACACTTATATTTAGCATATAAAAACAAAAAAAAAAATGAATCTACAACAAATTTTAACAAGACTATAATTTATTATTATCACAAAAAAAAATATATGAACATTTATTCAATAATCCCATAGTAATACAAAAATATAAAATATAACTGGCATTAATCTGTATACTTTTTTTTTGGTTATGGACTAGAGGTTACTACTTCTCTTGTATTCAATCATATGGATTGATTAACTAAAAATACATTTCATTACCAATACATTGTTTATTAAATTTTGATAACCTTGTAGAAGCTTTTACTCAAAATTATTGACTAACTATTTTTTTTTTTTTTAAATGATTAATCCCATCATATGCAATACGCAAAATATTAAATTTATTTCTAATACATTTACTTTATTTATGGTCTTTAATGGGATAACCTATTCTAATTATAGGCCAGTTATCAGAAGTTACACTTACCATCTTACATTTAACTTAATGCTAACTTAAGTTATGATATAAATTTTATTCATACGTATAATTTTAAATATGAGTATTATTTAATTACTAACCAGAATTAAATATTGCATTTGAATATTCCTTCAGTAAATAAGCGTTTTAAAACTACGCAATTTTAATTACTTTCTCCATTGATTTACTTGTCAAATACTAGCAATATTTAGCAGCACAATACAGATATTGATCCTAGTTACTAACGCACTATTTATACTAAAGTGGATCTTGAGGAACTAACACCTCCAATATAGCCTTTATCTTGCCCGAACTTTCAAAATTAAGCACAATAATCAACACCTTCCATGGTGGAGCTATCTTTATTTTCACATGAGGAGTATGGAATAACCACGAAGGTCTGTAAAGTAATCTACTACATTAAAATATTTTGGTGGTTTCTTGCCTCTTACTTGGGCATACAACGAACACACACCAAATACAATCCTCTCCTGGGATTTAAACGAATGAAGCATACTAAATGCTAGATAAATTCTTGATCGTCCTATCTATAAGAATCGATCACTTGGGCTATAAACATACCCGAACATTATATTTAAAATCTTCCTCTCATGGAAAACAAAGCTTTTGGGGAGATCATTTTTCATCCCACAAAATAAATACATTATAATTATTACCTATGCGAATATTAAGCATATACCAATGCTATATCTGGGCAGGATAAGTAAATACACTGATTATAATAAACTTATGTTACCGGGTATACATTGATCAACATCTGAAATCAATGGACATCATAGAATAAAAGTATAATAATTTTAATTTTAATAAAGGAACATTCAAAATAGTTGGTAGCATACTATCTTAAACTAAATAAAGTGGATGTGTTATTTAAGAATAATTAGGAATAACTTCCTCAATTAATACAGTATAAATTCGTTTCAAAACTTTAACAAGAAATATTTTGTTATAGCATTTTTTTTTTTTTTTAGTTACTTCTGATAATTTTCAATATTTATTTTACCCCTTAAATATCTAAATATTTTTCTTTTACGTATCTAACATACAAAATTTCTACCTACAATTGTATGTAATAATTAAAACATATTTTATAGATTTTTTTTTTTTTTCCGTGTTAAATATCAACTTAACCTATAATAATTATATTAAAACATACCTTTGTCATTACAAGGCTATTAAATATCACTTGACCATACAGACTTTAATCTATGTGATATAAAAAAAAATACATATCATTTATAACTTAGTTTTAAACAATCATTAATTAACAAGTGCATACTCTCTCATTAGAAAATGTTTTTCTGTTGAGCAATTGGTCCAGGTGAAGAGCTTTATCCAGTCGTATTTCACGAAGCAAGTTTAAAAACAATAAACGCATGGTATTATTTCCTTTAAATAAAAGTTTTCTCTTATTTTGTGCGTTTAATAAATTAGGTAAAGAAAAATATAGCAGAATTGAAGATTAATTCTTACTTGAATTAAACTACTACAATTTTGGGATCCAAGAAAATAAAATAGACTTCTAACATAGACGAATATTTGACTATAGACGATAAACATACACAATATTTTTTTTATTGACGATACGTATACATATTAGCTAGCTTACTTATGGACGAAAATGCGCAATTTTCCCGAGATTATTCTGATAATAACTGCAGCTGATTTACATGTATAGGAAGTTTGAATAACTCCAACTGATGTGTAATATAATATATCCTTTATTTTTATCATTAAGTCACTAAGATATTTGGTTTTGTTCATACTTTAGGAATTATAATTTTTTTTTTAACGGTAACTTCTCCGTAAGAATGCCCCTATATAACTTTTCCTATATTTACTCTGAGAAAGTTTATATTCTTTTTTATATTTTTAAAAAAAAAATATACAGGTGCATAATTTAATCTTATTTATCATTATTATTATTTCCAGACAATTCTTGGTGAATAAAACATATTCTAATGTATGTAACTACATTACTTGTAAAGGCAGACAATATTGAGAAAGAGCGCGAAAATGTTTCTAGTTGATTTTCCTTGGTTTCAAAATATTTCTTTCAATTATTTTTTTTTTCTTTCTATACCGAGAAAGAATCAATAAATGACATAAAGTTAATAAATAATTATTTCTTTCTTGGAAATCATTTATCTTCCTTAATTTAGACATAATAACACTTTTCGTGACTCTTTTAGTTACATCTGTCATTTTTGAACTTTAGCATGAGACAATAAATTTTTAAGTATAAAAGGTCTTTAAATAGGTAGATGGCAAAGAAAATCAGGATATCTTATCAAAAAATTTTAGCTACACATTATATTATTAAAATTTTACTTTGATTACATTTATTTCTGCAAAATAAAATGAAAAAACTGAGTTACCAAATTTCAGCACTGTTCCTTCCTTGAAAACTAAAAGCAGACTATTTTTCAAAAAAAAAATGATCTTGATTATCTAATTGGTTGTTTCTTTGTTGTTTTTTGTTTTTTTTTTACTTTAGCGACCTCTTCCAGAAAAATAATCATTTGATTATAACATAAACAAAAGAAAGGAAAAACTTATGACAATCATATAGTTTTCAGTATTATCTACCTGGATTACAAAGTAATTTGACAATATAAAAAATAATAATAAATACATTAAATTAACAATCAGTGATGTATAACTCTTTAAACATTATATATATATATTTTTTTTTACAAAAGGAAATTACCAGAAGTTATTGTGCTTTATGATAAGACACTCATCTACTCCCCTCTCTACCCATCCAAAATCAATTACTGTTTAGCTTTTATACCATATTAATTTACTCTAATTATTAATATCTCAATTAAATTATTCATGTTATCTCTTTCAAAATGACATTGAGTTATTAAATCTATTAGTTATTCACCCAAAACATGCCAAAGTGAGTGAATAGCATACTTTATTAATCAATTATTACTATTATTATTTTATCTTTTTATTTCTTTAAAGAATAGCATTGTTTTCCTGCAGAAACAATGCCAAGTAAACCAAGTGTCAATAACACTAGGTTACAATATATATATATATTTATATGTCTATTTCTATGTCATGAATCAAAGATATATATACACTAGGTTACAATATATATATATATTTATATGTCTATTTCTATGTCATGAATCAAAGATATATATATATATATTGTTAATTATTCTATTTTGCATTAAGTCTTTTACTTGTTGTTCATTCATTTTTGTTCATCATAGAAAAACTAATTAATTATATATTACCTAGAAACATCTAGTATAAAAATATCTTTAATTTTAAAATGAATATTATAAAAAAAAAGCTTAATTATAGATTAAAACTTAACCACTAAGTAATATACAAGAATTATACATATGAATGAATTCAAATTAATAATTAATACATATACCATTATATTAAATTTCATATAAAATTAAATGATTTATATTTATTCATCTCCAAAAAGTTCTAAAACATGATCATTAGATGTGTGTAATAGTTATTCCAGTTTTAAATAAAAGGAAAAAAAAACATAACTTTATATTTTAGAACTGATGTAACAATAAATAATACTAAAAATGTATGCTAATAAGCTAATAGAGAACAAAAGAAGTCACTTACTTGCCATTTGAACTAGCTATTATAATCATCAGATGTTTATATATAAATCTTCGGTGATATTCAAATATAAGAATGCATTATTGGAAAAAAATAGTAGAAAAATGTTCAATGTCTGCTGTTTTCTGGTACCTGCTTGCTAAGATTAAAAGCACATGCATTCAGAAAATTAGTCATCATCATCTTATAAGAATCCCACTTATAAATTTTAGTGATAACCTTATTTATCAAAAATTTTCTTAAAAAAAAAAATAAATAAATAAAAGAAAGAAACTTTTCAGAAGAAAAAAAAGCTGTTCATTTGAAAGTAAACCATTATATTGTCATTATGCCTTAATTCTAAAAATACATTATGTATTTACAAACTGTTCAAGCTAAAACATTCTGGAAGATTACATCATTCTGGTTAAAAGAAAAGCAAGGATAATTAGCCCAGATTGACAAAATAACCTTTTAAAACATGTTTGATCTTCACTCATGATAATCTTCATTGATCATAAAGATATTAAAATGGAGATTTTCTTTCTTGAACATTTAAGCGAAGTTTTCAAATCAAAAAGAAAATATTAAATAAAGACTTAATATTTAATACATAAATATATATAAATGTTATACATGTATTTTTTATTCTAGAACTTTAGAGATTTCAATTATTTAGCAAGGTAATGTGCAATTTATCTATATAAGTTTTACATTTATGTGCAAACACTTTCTCAACATATAATTGAGTGAATGAATATACAGTTAGCAGATATATTATTAATATTAGAATTTCTGAAAATAAGCCAAAGGATCTACCACTTTTTAGTTTTAATGTTGGGGAAATTTATGTAATTTTTTTTGTTTGATTCAGTCATTATAAATTTTTCTCTATCTTTAGAATATTAAGATAAGCATTACACATTTATTTGAGGATATCTGCAGCTGTTTTCAGAAATGAAACATTGTTAAATAATTTAAACTGTTAAAGTTTATTCATTTAATTTACTTATTTTTTGTTAGTGATGTCAAACAAATATGAATAATTTTGCTTATTAATAAATTTATATTTGTAAGATTTAGCAAGAATTTCACTGATTTTACAGAAAATCTTAGTCACAAGTTTGATTTGATTTATTATTATTATTACCAATTCCCTGAGATTTTTTATTATTGATTATTTCCATTTTGGGTATATTTGAAAGACAATAAAATTATCCTTTGATTTTAAATATATGCCCATACAGAGTCTCACTTTCACTTTAGTATTTATATGCATAAATAAAATTAGATTTAAACAACTAATGCATCCCATTGTTTATAAAACTTCTAATATGATTTTTTTTAAACAATTTAATTAACTCCATCATTTATACATTTATAACCATACTTACTATGAAGTCAGTAAATATATATATATATATATCATTAAAACCAGTCAACACTTAGACAATCCCAACATCAATAACAATCTCAAATTGTTGTCAAGGCAACATCCTTTTAACAATAAAGATGAAATCCCACTTTTATCTATGGTCCAATATATTTATATAGACACTAAATATTGCAACTTACACAGAGATTGAAATTATTGATACAAAGAAGTTTAAATAAAGCTCTTTAAACAGATATCTATAATAATCCCAGTGCATAACGCTATACTGAAATAAATATACAAATATTAAGCAATTAAATCATCCCACATGATTAAGAAATCCAGTACTGCCCTCTGTGAACTAATATATAAATACATTAGAGTTTGTATTTCAAAATAGCCTGGCTATTTTGAAATACGAACTCTAATGTATTTATATATTAGTTCACAGAGGGCAGTACTGGATTTCTTAATCATGTGGGTTGATTTAATTGCTTAATATATATATATAAAACTAACCAAAGGAAATACATATAAAAACAAAAAAAGACTTATAAATCCAAGAAATAATATTATATTTCAACCAGAGCACTGGTTTTTATCAGAAAGAAAAAATATACGGTAAAATGGTGATAATCAAATATATATATATAGCATGTTTTAAAGACAAACTAATAAACAGTTAATTATAACATTACAAACTGCAATTATAATTTTCAAATTGAACTCAAAGTATTACTTAATTAATATGTCTAATAATGATCAAGGTTAAATGGGTTTATAAATAATTATTAAAACTAGTCAACTCTTAGACAATCCCAATATCAATGACAGTCAACAATTTCAAACTGTTGCCAAGATCTTTATTATTAAAAGGAGGTTACCTTGACAACAGTTTGAAATTATTGATTATATTGACATTGGGTTTGTCAAGCATTGATTGTTTTAATGATATATATATATTGTACCAGACATTCAATCTATTCTGACACAGAGGGCCCCACCAGACCACTATGCAAAAGATTTGGATAAAGAATTTATATCAGTATATTTGTACAAAAGATGGGATGATTGTGTTAAGAGGATTATTGAGTGTTATAGTAGTAAGGAATGGGATAAAAGAATAAATTTATTAATAAAGACTAGGGAGTTAGAGAGATGGAGAAATAGTATGGAGAGTAAAAAGAGTTTAAATATATATAGAAATAAACAGAATATTAGGTGTGAGTTAATATATGATAATAGTAAGGAAAGTAGTTTATTGTTTAAGGCTCGAACGGGATCTTTAGCTACAAAAGAATATACATGTAAATGGAAAAATATGGGTGATTTATTTTGTAAATTATGTAAGGAAGGAATTGAAAATATTAGGCATTTGTTAATTGAATGTAAATGTTTGAAAGCAGAAAGGGTACATATAATGAAGTTGTGGAAAAATAAATATGAAAAGAGTGATTATACAGAAAGTGAATTATTGGTTTTTATGCTGGGTTTGGGAAAAGATAAGGGGGATTTAGATATAAAGGTTATAGAGTTGACAAAAATTATGTTGTGGAAATGGGATAGAGCAGATTATGGGTAAATTTAGAGTGGGGAATGTAAAAGAAAGTGGCTAACAGGTTTATCTGGGCATAATTGCTGAGATATTCTTGACTTCGTTTAAGGAGAAGCCATAATACATCACATCACATGGAAAATTTATTTACTGTGATCAGAATAGATGATGATGATGGTTTGCGCCGACTAAACTCAGGGAGAAACAAGAGATCTTAAAATTGTTTAGACAATTGAGACACCAAAGCACTAAGACAAACATCAGCCAAATTAAGTTTAAACATATTTAAAAGTTTTATTTATAAAAAGAAATAAATTGTGAAGTATAAGTTAGGGTTAACTCAGGTGTGTATCCGAAATACAAAATGCACAGCTCTGGCAGACCGACTGATCTTCTAATAAATGAATTATAAAGGGAGGTAGCAAATTTCATTCAGCAGAAGATTCATCCAAACCTTGGTTTTCACTTTCAGATATCTAAACAATACGTTCTTGAAACAAATCAACGAAACCAGCGCTGACGAGCTTTTCAAGACCCGAAAATGTGTCAGACCCCGAATGTCATTATGTCAGTAGAAGCTGCACCTATTATTACATTTAAAATAAAGGCGATTGATTTACCCCAAGAACAACCGAAAAATATGATTGAAAACGAAAGGAAAACAATTGAAACTGGCAAATCCCAACCAAATGATTGGTAAAAACTAATAATAATTAAATGTCTCAATAGGAGACAAGTAAATCATTAGAAAACCAGTTACATCTGCCCCAGCAATTAAAGAAAATGAATTACAAATAATGGTAACTAAGAACTAAATTTATGAAACAAGTTCTGAATACATGCTCTGATAAATTTTAAGCTATATGTAATAAATACAAAAGTAAATCTATCGGAGAGTGCACATGAGTACGAAAATATTAAAAGTTTTAAATACTTTAGCAGAACGAAAGTCTCTCTCACCTGTAATTTAAAAAGGGATAAATATTATCTTCCTGCTGACGACTTATAAAATTACAAAGAAAAACAATTCTAATTTCTGCTTTCAGAGTTATAAGAAACAAAATCTCCACCTGCGCAACATTAGACAATAAAGTCGCCAGACAAAAGATTTTTGGAGGTTTGCAAAAGTGCAAACACAGTGTTTAAAATTAATTATTGAATAATAAAATAATTACAGGTAAGCATTCAAAATATACATGACTGCTAATGCATTTAGTAAAAGTTAGGCATAAAAATAAAAAAACTCACTCGTCACTCTCCAATAAATAAAAATTGAAAGCAACTTGGAATCTTAAAACTAAGATTCCAAGACACTTGACAAAATATAAGGAATTACAACAAATATTATATATGAGGTTAAATATTTCTTATAAATACAGATTTATAATTAGATTGAGCGGAGATTTAATGGAAAAGAATTTTACCCTGGGAAGAATAAAAGCAAATAGTTACCTTTCAGTAAAACCCAGTTCTCGTAGAATGTGCACTTTTATTTTAGTCCATTTTCAGGTCCTTAGACACTGGCAAGGTAGAGGTAAAGAGGTTCCAGCTTCTTCTAGATGTTTAAGGCATTACTGGAGAAAATTTGGAAGTTAGGGATCCATCTTTTGTTAAGTTAGCAAGCCATTCTGGTGGTGCTAACACGTACAGTATTTTTAATGTTGTTGCAAGCAAAAGGATTTAACACCAGTGAATTCCTTGAAGAATTTAAATGTCCGAACTGCAGTCAACACTCTTGCATAATGAATATGAAGTTTCACTTGAGAAACAGCTTGTCTAGTTAAGAATAATTAATAACTAACTCTCCAAATTTTCGGGGCTATTTATACCTCGCTCCATTTCCCGTGAAACACTTTCCTTGTTGTTGAATTCTATGCCTAAGGCAGGGCAAATATTAATCGCCAGCTCAATCTAATCTAAGAATTCTACCCAGAGTTTATTGAAAGAAAAACAACACAAATCAAATCTCCGCCTTTTAGAATGAACTTTAAAATGATTAATACAAAAGCCACAGAAATGTAATTAGCTAGCCAGCTTGTTTTTAATAATCAAATTGATTTAAAAAAAAAAGTAAAAACAAGCGGTATAAAAAAACTATTTTAAAAACAATTTTATAAACATTAAAACAATCTATAAACGATTAGGTGTTTTAATATACATACTCTTTTTAATAATTAAAATCTTTTTTTTTTTTAACTTTAGAAACTTAACGAAATCAAAAGTTTTTAATTTTAGCAGTAAAACCTTTGGAATCAGATGTCAATCCGGTTCAATACATATATATATATATATATATATATATGAATTGTAAATAGGTTATTCCAAAATTAATTATTATACTATGTTTTTTATTACTTTTTGGTAGATAATTCAGAAAATAGGTTCATTCCCAGCACAAAATACATTTGACATTTGTAATTTAACAGACTATCATTTTGGGACTTCTTTTCCCAGTCTCACACTGTGTCTTCTTCCATCTCAGAATTATATGATGTAAGAATGATGAATGATATATTTCTAGTGGTTTTTCAGACAAACCAGAGATTATAACAGCATGAACATTGGTAATTATAGTTTTAATTGAGGAATATATGTTAAATTAGTCTTCCTATTGTTATATTATTTTTTCTATGGATCATGATTCTATATATAATTTGAACTATATACTTTTTAAAATTATTGTAAAGACCATTTAATTTATATTTACTATTAAATAACAAAATTTTATATTATCCAATAAATTACCATTATCTGAAACATCATCTGAACATTGCCGTCTTCTTCCATAATCATAAATCAAATAGACAGTTCAGCAACCTGTGGAAGCACACTTTTTAAAAATACAGAACTATGTTTTTCACCTTGAGCTGTGAATAGTTTTATAATTAATTAATTCCTCTCCAATTTGTTTTAAGTTTATTCAAAATATTTTGGAAAAAAATACACAGGCTATTGATATTATTTATAATGGTATATGGGTTTCCTTTTTTATTTAATTCATTTTCACCTTGATACAACAACATAAATATTTTTGTTCCATTCTGTTTCTGACCTTGATAACCTAAACAAATCCTAAGTTTATCACCATAGTATAGTAACTCTACACTCAATAATTGTTTTATATATATATATATATATTAGCATGCTCTTTATATTATATTGTTTTATATATATATATATATATTAGCATGCTCTTTATATTATATATATTCTAACCTATCGTTTGTGCATCTCACTTTCAGGCAATATATTATTAAATAAAATGGGTTAGCTCAGTTAATGATTACGTTTGGTTCGATGCAAATAATTAATAAATAAAATATTCTGCATTAATATTAAAATGTTCTATTAGCAAAATAATGAAAAGGTTCAGTTTATAAAATAAATAAATAATATTTATTATTATCATGAGACTTGGAAGTGAAATGCAGGTGACAAGAAAGATTACATTGAGCTAATATCTCACAGAATACTACCTCAATGGCATAAGAACACTCCCCCCCCCTATTACTATCTTAAATCAATAAACTTATAGTATTCTTATGACTTTAATAAATCCTACTCATTAAGATTAAACTATTAATTAAATCTTAATCTTTTATTTATAATAATTTAGCTCAATAAAATCTCAGGTTCATAAAACTATTCCAAGATAATTAAATCACGGTAGTAAAACATGATAAGGGATTTTTATGTCATACTCTACTATACTTAAACTAATAATACTAATAAATAATAATAATACACTTCATTGGATGGACTAATTCTATGTATCTTTTCTTCACTATAATTTATTACCATAATAAAATAATAAAATACTATAATATAATCTTTTATCTTCATATAATAATGTAAGAAAATTTATGTGGTAGCATTTATAATCTGACAAATAAAGGTGTGTGGCAATGGATAGCATAATAATTTAATGTACCATTATGATAATTGATTTATGACCATAAGATAATGTAAAAATATGATTACTTAATTAAATGAATACCAAGAAAATATTTGAAATCTTAAAATAATTCTTTATTTATCTTTGTGCAAAAATTATATGTTTATTACTATTATTCCATGTTTCTCATGCAATGTAATGGGAAAATGAAACAGTCGGGACACACAAATTTTGATACAAATTTAACAAAGTTTATTATTAACAATAAAATAAAATAAACAATTTATTTACAATATTTACATTGGATACCCTTAATTTACACCATTCTACATTTTTACTATTTAGTTATTAAAAAAAAAAAAGAATCTAGAATTTATTTAAGTCTTCATTCTGACTTAAAATAATAATAAAATAATACCATTTTATTTATCTCTTTCTAATTAAACTTATGATAAATTATATTTATTTAATTTTATTTAAAAAAAAAATCCTATCCTTAAATATTATTTAGCTATACTTTTCTTTCTAAAAAACATCCATAGAAACATACTACGGGAAAACATAAAAAATAACATTATCGTGAGTATGGATCTTTTAAAAAATAAACAATTTTCATCTTGCAATGTTAAAAGATGTCATATAAAATATCTACTAATAATTTATTACTAGATTTTGTGGATATCGTTGTTCACTACACTATGTTTATTAAATATAACATATCCCCATTTAATATTACTTTAATACTATATAGTTGTAATTACCGATATATTCCCTATTATTTAATAAATACAAAATTATACCTATACTTATTATTTATATCATTTTACTTTATAACATATTTTTAAAAATATGCAATACTTATTTTAATACAAAATAAAGCAATTAAAAGTTATTTAACATTTTAAAGAACAACTTTGTGTTATATACTTTATTCCTGAAGTTTTATTTTATTTCCAAAATAAATCCAAAAAACATATTTTATGATTCTTTTCCCTTTTAGGATCCATTGGATCTTCAATTCAAATTTATACAAATTCTATTTCTTCTAAGTAAATGAACTTATCTCATTCAAATGATAGCATATCTTAAACTCTAAATTATCTATTATTTCTTTTCAAATATATCATACTGTACAATGTAGTTACATTGGAAATCTAGATAGCGAATAGATGAGTAGGATCTAGGGAAGAAAAACTAGAGTATAACTCATAGCATATATCAAAAAATATCATGGCACAGTGTATCTATAAGAAATAGAGCCATGACCTATTTTGTCTAATGTCCTCCAATACTATTAATGATGTCAAGCTATTCCTTCAGCTTTATTAAACATCAATACTTAAAGAAAATAGACACTGTCCAAAATAAATATATCAGTTACAGGGCATTGTTAACTGTACTGTATATCCACGAAGATTATAAAATATTATTCATATTCCCTCATCACATCCTATTATAACATCATCTTGGGTTCATGTTCACCATATTACTACCAAGCCACTATCTTCTCATTATTTCCTAAAAGATTTATCACATCTTACATCGACAAAATAACTATCTTGCATATTCAAAACAATAAATAAAATTCATTTATAAGTATAGCAATCTCACTGATCCACAAGAAAAGTTTGCTTACTTCTTTATTCTATATTATAAACCTTTACAAACTAATCATATAAATACTTTGAACATCCAATATTATGAAAGTTTTATAAAAGAATCACATAAATCTTTATCATCATGTTATGTTATATTACTAGTATAAAATTATAGTATGCATATTCTCAAAATAAATATTAATCTCATAATTTTAAAATTGTTGTATAAAATGCATTTACATATAATTCAACATTTAAACTTTCCATTCATTAGAATTCATAGGCAATCTGAAAAGAAAACAAAAATATACATCATAAAAATATCAATATTCATTAACTATTACCGGGTGATATTAGCTTGTTATCACCTATGCAGTCTTCAGTTTTCCATCAATTAGATACATTGCATACATGAAAAATACATCCATACCTTTATTTAAAATGTTCTTATTTAAATTATTAAATTATTAGACTATACGATTCTAATACTATAAAATTAATGTTCATGTTCCTACTCTTATAAACTAGAAAATTTATATTTAAAATAAATAGTAATAAATGAAAATCATAGTTACATAAACTTCAGCTGAAATGAATGTTTTTTATAAGTCCAAATATTTCCATTTTCCTTCTCAAAAGTTTTTTTGAAAAAATAAGTTCTTTTCAAGAGTAATTCTACAACCTCCCCCATTGCTATGATGACGACCAAGACAATACATTTCCTGCAGTAAATGTTGTCTGAACTTCCGGTACAAAAATCTCAGGTTTAAAATGAATAATAAAAAAAAATATTATGACGTCTTTTAAAATCTTGAAAAATTAAATAAAATAATCATCAATTTATTCTGGAATAGTTAATAGAATAATAGTTTATGACTTCTATAGTCCATAATGATGATTATGAAAATCATAATAAAATTATAATTATTAAAAATAATAACTTGAAGCTCCTATTCTGGAATATTCCTTATTAGCTAGGTGATGCATCCTGTCC
Organism: Epiperipatus broadwayi; assembly: GCA_028023455.1. Lineage (NCBI taxonomy): Eukaryota > Metazoa > Onychophora > Udeonychophora > Euonychophora > Peripatidae > Epiperipatus > Epiperipatus broadwayi. Next base: position 11,906,431 of record JAQFVV010012409.1, on the reverse strand, counting down.
CTTTTGACTTAGCTTTAATTATCCGGATAAACTTATGCACAATACTTATTTCCATAATTCCACATTTTATTTATTAACATGTTCATTTTATTTATAGGTTTCTTCTTCAAGGAAATTTATTGTTATTTATTACCTATTCAGAGGTTTTTTTTGTCTTAAATTATCAGCTTTTAAAACAATTTTATATATGCGTATTAACCCTCTATATGCCTTAGGTTTTTATAACATATGCTTTTCTAAATATTTTCCGTGAGGTTTTTCTTAAAATAATTTCTTGTAAATATTTTAAATGTTTCCTTCAAAAAGATATAACATTTACTCTTATAACATAATATTTCCATAATTTATTATAGAGTATACTTGTTATATTGCTTGTTAATACTGGACAAGTCTATCTCACTATATAAAATAATGTGTCTTTACTTTTAATTGGCAAACAGTTTTTCTAATAAGTTTCCCATACAATGTCCATAAAATTAATTTATTCATTTGAATAGTCCTCTTGTTCAATATTATTGAAACTGCATTAATAAATATTATACTCATTTTTTAAAATATTATAAGTTGAATACGTTCTCCTTATTGATATATCCATTTTATTATTGCGAAGTTATAATTTAGATTTTGACAAATACTACTGGCAAAAGTATTTTAAAATTAGCAGGGCATATTAAAAGAAGTTATTATTAATATTTTTATTTTACACTCTCTTTTGCAAATACTTTTTAAAATAATAATAACCTATTAGCTTTGCAAATAAAATTGTATGAGAGCACTAAGAAATTGACTAAATAATAAAATTAAAAAATTACTATCACCTTGACAGCCTCTGATATGATCTCTGCTACCTTTAATACATTTTTAATCACCACTGATACCCCACATGCAATCCGTATTTATATCCTAGAAAATACATCATTCTATTGGTTGATTCTTACTTTTGGTTTGATACCGAATTTGCATAATGTTAGAAACTTACACAATTAAATTTCAAAATAAAAAATATGACGTATTAAAACTTTAAATATTATTTTAAAATATTAATTCTAAACCAATTATTACTTTATCAAAATTAACCAAATATTTAAAATGACTTATAAAATAATATTTAATAAATTTATCCCACCTTTAATATTTAATTTATCTAGTTTATTTTAAAATAAAATATTTAACTTTTATTAGCTGTTTTCGTCTTTATTACATTATTTAAAACATTTATAATGACAGTTAACTTAATATTTAATATTGGCTTTTATGATAGGTAATAATTATATCCAATTCTATAATGCAATTTTACAATATTTTGAACTTTACTAATAAATACTAGCAAGCAAGTGTGTACAACCATATATTATTATACAAATCACATGACTAATATAACCAATACAGACATTATCCGATTTTTCTGTCTGGGAATAATAATAAATTGCTACACTTATTGTATTAAATAAAATAATACAATTATATAAAATTTGGAAAAATAATTTACAAAATATAAAATTAAATATAACTTTCACTACCATAAAACTTACTTTTTAAAATATACAATATTAATTATGATTATTAAATATAATTTATAAAAATAAATACAACATTTAAACTATTAAAATTTGATCTTTTAAAACATACTTTTATTTATAGCTGTGTTATTTGTTATGGCCAGCTTTTGCAACCATATGTAATAATATTTTTAGCTTTACTTAACAGTTTTAAAGTTATTCATTATAATTTTATGTGTTACATATTTTCATTTAGCTTTAAATTGTACTTTAAGATAGTATTAACAAAATATAACTAACACATCAAGAGAACATATTCTAGAATTTAAAATTTTTAATAATTTACTGTGGTGAACTATTTCTGACCTATAGAAAAGGGCACAATATATATATATATATATATATATTAGAAAATACAGTAATTAAAAGTTTATAAAAATATATCTGTAACCATCACTTAGAAGCGCTTTCAACTATCATTGTAGTTTTTGTCAACTAATACTTTAAAATGTTAGCTTTCTCATAATTACTATGTAATCAAAAGCACTTCAAAAGAATTTAAACTATAATATTGCTTATACCATCAATTATTTATGTTTTATATATAATATTTTCTATAACGGGTATTGTACTTTTACATATATATATATATATATATATATATGTAAAAGTACAATAAGTATATATACAATATATATATATATATATATATATATATATTGTGCCCTTTTGTATGGGTCACCATTTAAGTTTTGTGCTAATCTAGTAGAAAATTTTAAATTTAAGAAGTATTTTAAAATGTGTGATGTTGACTTTGCTTGTGGTAATGTTACCATAAGTTTAATTAAAGCAATCTATGAGTATTTGATATGTGAATTGTGTTGGTATTGAGAAGATATTTAAAATGATGATGATTATGATGTAATACTGCATTAATAAATTTAATAACAAATGTTTGAAGCTAAAGTATTTAAAAGACAAGTTAAAATTAGACAAAGATATTTATTTAATTTAAAATATATGTTAAAAGTGAATAAAAATATTTTAAATTATAAGTACTTAAATTGAGATTAATATTTGATTTTAATCATATCAAATAATTATTTTAAAAGCTGATGTAATATCTTATTTATTTTAAAAATAAATATTTATTTTAAAAAAGCAATTGTTAAGTTATTTTTAGATTATGGGAAGCGTTTCTTGTATTATAAAAAACAGATGTTAATTAGAGATACACACACACATGCTTGGAAGCTTTCTCATAAAGTTGCAAAAAACTATTTTAAAATTATGTTGTGAAATTTATAAATAATACATGAGTTATCACGAGATATAAAAATAAAGATATTAATGTAAAATATTAAATCTGATTTTTAAAAAATATTGTCTTAAAAATATAACATATTTAAAAGGATTTAGTTTATTTTAAATGATCTTATAAAAGTTAAGATTTAAATCAAGTGAAAAAGAATATTTTAAAAAATGTTTGATAGATTTGAATAAACGATAAAATTATTTTTAAAATGTAATAATATTAAATATTAAATAAGTTATTATTTTATTTTTAATAGTGTGTTAGTAAATATGTAAATAAGTTAGAAAGTTTGATTGTTTAAATGTACCAATCAGATAAGGAGTTTCTGGCAGTATAAAAGCTGGATTCAATTGTTGAGGGGGGCTCTCTCTACAATAAATTTTAAAAAGTTGATTGTGCTATTGAGAAAATAGCTAAGTAAATTTATAAACGCTCTTAAAAATCAGTGTTAAAATCATAAGAGTGTTATTGTATATAATTTTATAATTTTTTAAATGATAAGTATGCAGTAGAAACTTAATAATTCCCTATTGGTCTTCTCAATATCGAAACTCAATTTACGTACGAATAATCATGGAAACATCATGTATCGGAGAAATATATCAGAAACTTTATGCTAGAAAAATAACAGACGCTGGATTAGTACATAAAACTACGAGATGGAGAAAAGTAGTATTTTGGACTATAAATAGTATTAAAAAGTTTAAATTACTATTGTCTATTATAGATAGATATTTAAAAGAAATATGAATACTTCTATAGAAAGAAAGTATTTTTGCAGATTTTAAAAAATAAAATGTATATCTTAAGTAAAGATATAAGAAGTAGTAATTTTAATAAATACATGCCTTGTTAAGTCTTTGTGCTTAAAAGACTAAATATTGACGATTTGAAAAGGCAAATAGATTATAAATATGATTATTTAAAATCGTAATATAATAGAATTATTATATTGAAGTAATCTAAAACGCTGGACGTTATAGATGGAAAAATAGATTCTTACCTAGATATATTGTTTTGAAAAATGCGCAAGTAATACATGGATGTCCAAACCAAATCAAGTCAAACTAAGCCAAGCAAGCCAAGTTGATTAAAATAATTCAATGTAAAATAATTTATAAACTATAAATTAATTTAGAAATAATAATTTTAAATAATAATCTATGAAGAACTGGATCCAGAACTTATAAACTATTTTTTAATTTTTATTTTGTTTTCTTGTGGGAACTTATTTTATTTTAAAAAAAAGAACGTTACCATTTTTTATATAAACTTTCAAGAAACACGTGATACAACGGAACAGGGAATAGTGTTCTATTGACTTTATACGTAGGATATTTGTTAGAACTTTTATGGTAGAACAAAAGTCGTCGCTGGAATACGTAATATAATCTTTTATTTTATTTATTTAACATAAAATTTAAAATATTATTAAACTATTAAAAGTAGGTTAGGTACATTTATTAAATAATAACTTAAAAATAATATAATAATTAATTACATAAATTTATTTTTATAATTAATATAACACGGAATATTCTAATGAATGTTTATGAGTGAAAATGTGAATGATTTTTATTTTATGAAGCTGCAAATTCCGAAGAATGCTGGATAGCAGATTGGACATTATTATTATTATGGTAAAAATATTGTATAATGATTTTTAATGAATTTAATATGTTTTTCTTTAGATCAACTGAATATTATGTTGTTGTAGAATGAATGGATAGATATTTTATGAAAACACATACATTATATTGACAACGAACTTTATTAAAATATGCATAAGTTTTGATTTATAATATCAACATGATACAACATTACGTAAGAAGCTTAGAAATAATTATATGATTCTTTCGTAAATAATTTTGATATTTTATTTATGCTTAGTATTAAAATGATGTTTATTATTTATCTTAATAATTATTTTATTTTTTTTGCAATTTAGAAAAGGATTTTAAAAGTCTATATTTTTTTATATTTTGTTTTATTAAATAAGTTAAGTTACGTTTAGGTAGAAGCTTATATTTGGATTGAAGTTTATTAAGTATAGACGATGTAGTATAGGTAATTTGGATGATGAATATTTTATTTAAAGTTGATGTTTGTTTTCCGGAAATTTTAGATAAGTTTAAAATATGTTTTATAGATAGAAATTTATTAGAAAGGATTAAAATAACACATAAAGTAAAGTAATGATTTTTACATAGAAAAGAATCATAGAATTTATCTAAGGTAATGCTTTATGAATTTGAAATTGATAAATGATTTAAATAATAGTATTTGAACAGTACAGATATGTAATGCATATTTGATAAAACATATAACAGGAATTACATTAAGTAAAGTATAATTACAGTCAATTATTTGTTTTACATTACAAAGATACATTAATTTTATAAAGCTATTAAGCAATGCTAATAATAAAGTAAATATATGATGATACATTATAAATGGTAATACTTAATTAATGTAGCTATTTAATTAGTAGAGCTTCATTGTTTACACATGCTACATAAATAATTTTGACATATATTATTATTTGTAATGGAAGTTTATTAACATTTATTTTAAAATCTAAGTTTTGAAAACATACTATAATATTATTAGTATAGTATTTGAAGAATGTATAATTGCTTGTTAAGCACATGAATTAGTAACAGTATAAACTTCTTGTATTTGTAATTTCTTATTTTATTTTATTTATTTTCTTAAATTCTAAAACTGTAAATAGTGTAAATAAATTTTATTTGAAGTTATTGTAAATAAATTTGTTAATTTGTTTTAAAAGTGTGTCGAGTTTCATTATTTTTCACCACAGCATTTTGACATCAGATGATTTGAAATAAACATAATATTTGCACAAAATGAATTTGTTATTATTATTTAGAATTGAATACCATATTTGCTTAACATTATTTTATAAGAATTGATTGACATGAACATAAATATTACAATGGTCATAAGATGATTATAATGCACATTATAAGAATACAGTATTGTTTATTGCCACAGATTATTAAGTATAAGATTTTGATCTATTCTAAAATGAAGATACCATATGAAATAAAAGATATACATATGATTGTTTATTCATTTAATGATTGATTATATAATAAAAATAGATGAGATTAAATTACACTCTAAGATTAGTATTATTTATTATTATTATTAAAATAAGTTAGGTGTATTTAAGTTTGATATAAAATCCCACATCATACTTATTTACATAATTTATTATTATTTTAAATACAACTTATAGGAACCTGAGATTATTTAATTATATTTTAAGTTAAAAGTTAGGAATTATTTTAGTATTATTAAAGACAATTTATTTCATTTAAAAGTCATAAGAATGCTATAGATGTAGTGGTAAAGTGATAGGGTAGTGATAGTATTCTTATGCCATTGAGACAGTATCTTGGGAGATATTGACTCAGTGTAAATCTGCTTATTACTTTGTAACTTTACTTCACAGTCTCATAATTTTATAAATACTTATTTAATTAGTATAATCTAGAATTATATTGATTTTGATGATTGATAATAAATTTAATTAAGATATGATAATATAAAAGTATATTAAAGATAGATATGCAAATTTTAATGAAGCATAATAATGTAACTGAGCTAGTTGTATTTTAAACTATTTTATATATCCAGAAGTAAGGGTACAACTTCATATATATTCATATATATATATATATATATATATATATATATGAAGGGCAACAATTTAATACCCAGAATGGTCATGGGGTGTCACCCATAGCCTAATTGATCAAAATCACATGAATATTCATCTTTGAACATGTTTAAAGTAACATGTGTGCAAATTGTAAGCTGATAGAAATAGGCATTGGTTAGCTATTGAGAAACAATATATATCCATGCTTATGCTTTGGTGTAAAAATGGATAATCAAAATTTTGAGCAATATTAATATTACATTTTATGTAAAAAACAGCAAATGTGCTACTGAAATGTTACTCTTGCAAATTGCATATTGAAAAAATGCTATAAGGAAATCAAATGTGATTAAGTGGCAAAAGAGATTAAAGATTGGTAAGATATCACAGATGATGCCAGAAGTGGATCGCCAAAACAACAATGGCTGATGTTAATATTAACAAAGTGTATGATGTAATAGGTTCAACAGATGATTAAGTGTGACATTAATACCACAAGAATTGCAGTTTAATTGAGAAACAGGCTATTTTTAGTTAAAATATTGGATATGAGAAAGATTTCTGCTAATTTGTGCCTCAGATCTTGACATAGCACACACATTGTGAGAGACTCTTGTGCCAAAAAATCAATTATGCAGACCATTCTGATATTCACCTGACCTTACTCCCTGTGATTTTTTGGTTATATCCAAAAATTAAAGAATGAAGATTTTCTACTATATCTGTTATACATAAGAATGTGAAACAGCTGCTCAACTGCATTTCTGAAAATGGGTCCAAGATATGCTTCCAGAAATGGGAATACTATTTTAATCAGTATACAGATGTATAAGGGAATTACTTTAAATGCAACAGTAACTTCTAATGTACACATTCACATATATATTTTATAAAGGTGCATTCCAGGAATTAAATTGACACACCTTTTATACATATATTAAATTCATATCATGAATCATGATGTAAAGATATTTCAGCAATGCCCTCTGTTAACAAATATAAATTCTGACCTTCAAACAGCTAAACCCAAAAGGATACCCTTTTTTGTTTGGGTTTATCTGTTTGTAGTTCAGAATTTATATTTGTTCACAGACAGCATTGCTAAAATATGTTAACTTTATGCACATTATGTATAAATGTGATAAAAGAGGTGAAAACATAGATTTTAAGTGTCGATAATTTAAAGAGAAATTCAGAAGAAAAACGAGGAAAATGTAGATAAGGATAAAAAAATAGAGTATATATTTAGGGGAGTAACAAGAGATATGGATGACAAAATAAGTAGTGCAATGGAGATAGTTAGGCAAGGAGTAAGTAAAATAGAGGAAAGAAGTAAAGGATGTAGAAGTAAAATTAAAAGCATTAAACATAAAATGTGTAACAGATCAAAGAATTAAAGATGAGAAATGATAAGAAAAAAGTAGATAAAAAAGACCAAAAGCTGGAAGAAAATGTTACAGATGAAGTAGGGAAAGTAAACTATAAGACAGTCTTGATAGGGGACTTGATAATTAGAGGATTTGAAGATATAATTGCAAGAGAACATAGAAATAGGCATGTAAGAGTATGTTTGAATGGAGCTAAATTAGGGTTGTTACAGATAAAGTGAAGAAACAGGGTAGTATAGATGTTTATGTTATGGTAGGGACAAATAATTTGTCAGAGCCATCAGAGAGAGAGAGAGAGTAATGGATGAGTACAAAGAATTGATTAGTCATCTGAATAAGATTAAAAGAAGAGTAGAAGTAGTTGGATTACTATCAATATTTGACAATAGGTATATATTAGATAGTATATGTTCTATAAATGAGTGACTAAAAAATTATGTAATAGAAATAATGTTATATTTGTGGATGTGTATGATTTTTTTTATTAGCAAGAGGGAATTATATAGTAAAGATAAATTGCACTTAGCAAAACGAGGTAAGGGAGAATTAGAGGGTTTAATTTACAATAAATATTATAGTTTGGAACACTTATAAAGGGTGATAGGGTTTTAAATTACAGTATTATCAAATAGAAGATTAAGAATGGGTGGTATGTAAGTAGTAAACAAATGGTAGCTGGTTCAGATATAAATGTATATGTGGAGAAGCATTGAATCAGTAAAACTAATGATATGCAAACTAATTACAAATATAATAGAGAAGAAAGAGTCAAAAGAAATTTATAAAAGGGTAGTAAGAATGGAAAAAATTGATAAAATTGAATATCTGAATATGCAAGACCAGAAAAGTGTTGGAATTAAACAAAACAGTTAAAAATAAAGAGCTTGAGGTATTAGCAATAGTGGAAATACATCTAAGAGAAGAAGAAGAACCTGCATTTGAAGACTTGGTATGACAGGGTATAAATAGGGGAAAAAAAGAAAAAAAGGGGGGAGGGGTATGAGTTATGACAAAAAAATATTTATATATTGTAAAGTGTCAAGAACATTTGTGGTTGAGAATGGATAATGAATAAAGAGTATAAGGCCTCTGTAAATAGTCAAACAATAAAGGGGTGTACTAATAGCATATTTGAATGTATAGTTAAGAGTATACAGGGTTTCAAATAAAAGGAAAGAAAATAATGGTTATAGAGAATATGAATGGGCATATTGAAGAAATTGATGATGTGCATAACAAGTATTGACAGATGTTGAAAAGTTTTTGTCAGAAAGTGAATTCGAGCATTGGAAATTTATTAAATATTTATGAGGAGAAATAGGCATGGTCTAGAAAAAATATATGTCACACAACAGATTATGTATTAGTAATGAAAGAGAGAATGAATAACTTACAAAAATTAAAGTGTTTGATAATGAAGAGAGAGCATGTAATAGTGATCATAATTTCTTTATAATATAAATGGTTAGTAATGTGATAAAAAATAGTAGTAAAAGTAGAAAGTATAGTGAAAGATGTGGATGGAGAATGCATGATAAGAATAAGTTAGAAGAATATAAAATAAAAATAGAAGAAATCATGGAAGAGTTTGTTGGGGATGAATATAAGGTCAGGTGTGGTGAAGTAGAAAAAATGGTGAATAAAGTTTTAGGTGAGAATATTCAGAAGAATAAAAGTAATAGAAAAGTGAAAATTAATAAAAATGTAAAAGAGAGGGGAAAAGCATGCAGAAGATATAAATGTGCTATTAAAAACAAAGAAAGTGAAAAAAAATGTTAAAAGTGAGTAAACGATTTTAAAAAAAGAAGTTGGTTAAAATGAATAATTATAGAAAAAAAATAAAGTTTTAAGTGGAAATTTGGGGCAATATTAAAGAAGAAAATGTAGAAGACAGAGAAATAATATTAGTAAATGATCAAGAAAAAGAGTGTAGCTGTACAGAAGAATTAGAGAAAATTTTAAATAAGTATGTAATAGATATGGAAAAGATGTTAGATGTAAAAGACAGAATGATAACAAGCATAAAAGCATATACTAATGGAGGCTATTATTTAAAGGAAAGGGTAAGGACCATAGAAAGATAAACAATTATAGACCAATAGTGATAATGTCAGTGATTTATATGAAATTTTTGCATATACAATGGCTGGAAGGGTGTCAAAATGAACAGAAGAAAAAAACAGTGGGAAAAATTCAAGGAGGTTTTAGAATAGTTAGGCATATAGGAAATAGTTTATTTGTAGACATGCAACTTATAGATATGAATAGGAATACAGATAGACAGTTCTTTATAAATATAGAGAAGGCATATGATAGAGTAAACAGAAATAGATTATGAGTAAATTTAGTAAATTTGGGAATAAATAGAGTTTTAGTGGATCAGAATAAGAGATTATATAAAAATAATTACTATATGTATCAATTAGAGTTAAAAATAAGGAGGACTAAGGCAAGGATGCCCTAGGTTGCTGATTTTGTTTTTGTTATATTTTAGAGAAATGGGAACAACAATGAAAGACTAGGAAGAGGGGTAGAGATACCATTAATAGATGGCAATGGAGAGTATATATTATAAGGTATTTTATTTGCTAATAATATCTTCTTGTGCACATAAAGTAGGGAAGCTATGGAGAAAAAGTGGGTAAAGAGATGGGGATTAAATTTAATGAAGAAAAATCAAAAGTAATGATGATAAATGCTGCGAAAAGAGGAAAGAAAGAATTTTTATTAGGGGATATAAACTTAGATGTGGTGAATAGGTATAAATATTTGAAAATCATCTTAATTAAACAGAGAAATTGCTTGGATGAATGAGAAAAAATGACAATGAAATAAAGAAAAGAAATTGATAAAGAAATTAACAGTCTTTTCATATAATAAATATGATGTAGCAAGAATTGTATAGAAGGTAGTGGCAGTAGCAGGACTAACAATAATTATGGATTATGTGTTAGTAAAGGGGTGTTAGATTACTTAGACAAAGTACAAAGGGTAGTAGGAAAACATGCATTAGATGCAGATGTGTGGAATATCAAGAAGGTAATCCAAGGAGAAATGGGATGATCAAGCAAAATAAAAATGTTCAATGGATTGCAATTTTTTGATAGTAAGGGATTAGCCAAAATATTATTTCATTGAGTTATTAGTAAAAGACAGGCAACAAGGTGGGTGAAAAAGGTAATATAGTATGCAGAAGATTTGGATAAATAATTTATGTCAGTATACTTATACAAAAGGTGGGATAATTGTGTTAGGAGAAATGTTGAGTATTAGAGTGCAAGGAATAGAATAGAAGAATAAATGCATTAATAAAAAATAGAGAGTTGGAGGACTAATATGGAGAGTAAAAAGAGTTTAAATATATATAGAAATAAACAGAATATTGGATGTGAGTTAATTTACAATAATAACAAGGAAAATCATTTATTGTTTAAAGCTCAAACAGGAACATTAGCAACAAGGGAATATACACATAAATGAAAAAAATGTGGGTGATTTAGTTTGCAAGATATGTAAGGAAGACATGGAAAATATTAGGCATCTGCTAATTGAATGTAAATGCTTGCAAGCAGAAAGGGTACAAAATGTTGGAGAATAAATATAAACAAAGTCTTTATACAGAAAGTGGGTTCTTAATTTTTATGCTCGATTTAGAAAAAGATAAAGGGGATCTAGATATAAAGGTTATAGAATGAACAAAGATAATTTGGTGGATATGGGATAGAGCAAGATAGAGAAGAATATGGGAAAAACGTGGGGTGAGGAATGGAAAGAGAAGGTGAGGTGATTAACAAGTTTCTCTTAGCATAGTGGCTGATAGACTCCTAACTTCGATAAAGGAGAAACGACTTTGCATCGCATCATCATTGATGATATGAATTGTGTATCTATTTTCAGCTTGTGTTATGCATTATGTTATTTTCTCATATATTTGTATATCACTGCTCAATGTACATAATTAATTAAAGGGAGTAAATCTCTTATTCTGAGGTTGTTAATAAATAGCAGTATGTATATTGTTAATTATTGTTAAATATACAGTGCATTATTTGTTCATAGTTGACGGGTTGGTTTTGTCTATTTTATATACATATATATCACGTCTGATACATTTTATTGTAAAAAGCTATTTCTAACTAGAAATAAATTAATCCTAAATTATCTATTATTTTGTGTTTAGGAATATGTTCAAATTTTTTTTCTATTTGCAATTACCATTCCATTAGAGATAAGAATTCATACGGTAAAATGTAAAAATATTAGGACAACTATTTAAATGTTATACACGTATTTCTAAAATGTGATTTTTTTTAAAAATTTTGAAAATAGCTTTGATTTAAGCAAGAATAAAGAATATTATATGCAGTTGGTGTGTGAAAATAATTATAGAAAGTGAAAAAGAACTTAATATTGTTATATTGATTTTAAAAAGTTTTTTAATCATTTTGTGCAATATTTGAAAAAATATATGCATAATTAGAAAACAACAATTATTGTTAGAAAATTTGTAAATAATTTAGAAAATAGTTGCAACATTACGGTCTTTTTTTTTAAAAAAAAAAAAATACTATAGTACAAGTTCTATCCTATTAATACTATTTGCTTCCAAAATCTTACTTTTCCATGGTCACTCAAAGTTTAAAATTAGTATCAAATTTTATATGTCTTTTAATAGTGACATATCTGACCTTGCCTTTAGAAGTGAACTATTCCAGAGTCTTTACCTGATTGGCTAGCACCCAGTTGCTACCCAAAGGGATTAAATCCTTCACTGGGATTCACACATCAAATCCACATGTTTCCAGTAAGGTAGGGAATCTGCCTTTAAATAGTCAGCCTTTTGGAGGGAAGGCAGAAAGCAATTACTTCTGTTAACCTGAACGACAGAATGTGCTCTCCATTAAACCATCTGTCATCAGCAAAGGTATTCTCTAGTCACAAATCAGTTAATAGTAATTTATTAATAATAATTAGCTACAATTGTTCTTGTTGATCACATGTGGTATAGTTTTTAATGGACTTTGAAAATATAAATATTTAAGAGAATATTTCAACATGGAAATATTTCAATGCAGTAGGATAGATAAAACTTTAACCATGATGTAACAAGTCAATAACCAAATAAAACTAAAAATGCAATTATATGAAATTATTTAATGATCAATGAAATTTACTAGCAGAGTGTCAGATTATAATTTTACTTAGCAAAATTCATTCATCATTACATAGTTTAACATCTTCTAAAATTAGCATGAAGTAAATTTTAATACTTCATAAATGTTAATAAGATTTTTAAAACAAATGTATGTAAAATGAATGATTTAATATACATTCAGCTTTCATTCCATGATATTAAGATTGGCATATCAAAGTGTATTTAGGTTTGAAAATAAGATGGTTATTCTTATTTTCCTAAAGTTTCATCTCATGGTTGGAATGAAAGTACCCTCATATTTAACATTGCTAATTTAAAGTGTGGCACAAGTGCTGAAGGATTATTACTTTCTAAATAAAACTAAAATGAAATTATATGATGTTAGAATAATGATAGTAATTGTCTCAAAATGGTATCTAAGATATAGAAACCTTATATTGAACTGTACATTTATACATATGGTTCAAGTGTTGGCATAAGGTAATATTTAAAAGCTAAAAAAATTAGAAATAGTTCAATAAGTGCTAATTAATTCTTTTTTATGTAATTCATTTTTTTAGATACATACAATGAAAACTATTTGTGTTTGATATTATCTATTTAATTAAAGTTAAAATTTAAGGGGAATAGAAATGCAAACAGATTGTTTATCCAGATAAACAAAAGAAAGATTCCTAATGCAAATGATTACTATCAAGGTAGTATCCTTCTAATGCTAATTAAAGATGGCACTGATTTATAAAAAATAAAAAAGTGAAGTTAGTAGCTAAAATGAAAAAAAGATTATACAAAACTTGCTTTCTGATAAGAAAACAAAAGATAAAAATATATATGTGTAGAGAAATTCCAAAACTGGTCAAAGGTATAAAAAGAAAAAATAATTTTGAGCAGGGTCTTGTCTTGTTTTTTTGGCTGGCATTTTCTGTGGGTCCTGGATAGAGAAAATGCCCCTATCCAGAACTACACATTTTCTGAGTCAAGGCATCATGCAGGAGTGGAAACTGGAGCATTTGTGGACACATTTTTTGCCATAAAGAGGTCACTCAAAAAAACTTATGAGTCTAGTCTTAAAATGGACCAGGAACATGAAAATGTTAACAGAAGAAATCAAAGTTAATATATCAACAAGCTCTTCAACACAAAAACCATGCATGGTATAATCAACAATTCATGTAATACCAAGGAACTTACTGTTAAGATATTATTTATACCATAACTCATGACTAATTCAATATATTTGCAAACTAAACTAACTATAAGCTTATAGTACCAATAATGAGACATTTTCGGTTTTATTATTGAAGAAACTTTCAATTATAGTTGATTGGAGAATTGAAATATGAACTGTTTGAATTAATTATTTGATTGATATTATTACCTGGATGAGCGTGTGTATTTTCCTTCCATTTTTATTAATAAATATTGTTTAAATGTTTTAATTTGACTTAATAAAATATTTACCATTAATGTAAACTTTTCATGTACGTTCTTAATGTTAGTTTATTAGATTTACTATTAAAAAATGATTTTAAGAAATGTATAAATTACCTATGCTGATATGCTTGTCTAAAGTCTGGGGAAATTTCAACTAACATATTAATTAAGTGACAAGAAAATGTAATCCTGATCTTACTTCTAGTTATTTGTTTCAAATTGATGATGCAATATAGTGGCCATAACATCCTTTTAAATCAATAAAAAACTGATTCCACTGGGAATTTGGATCACAATAAAAATATTAGGTGATTTAATCTGGAAATTTAGTTAGATTCTATGTCATACTCATAATGAATAAATGCAGATGTAACTTGATTAACTAATAAATTAATAATTTATAAAGCATAAAGTCTAAATTGACTGAAAATGTTACAATGGTTTCTTAACATGAGCCTTCAACACAATACAAACATAACTTAAGATAAAATCATAATTATAAAAAAAAACATTACAATGGTGGCCCAAAATGTAAACTTGAATTCCATAGCCAGAGAATAAATAAGAGCTTTACATTTAAAAAAACCTGTAACATGGATTATAAAACTATAAAAAGTAATAATAATAATAATAATAATAATAATAATAATAATAATAATAATAATAATAATAATAATAATAATAATAATAATAATAATAATAATAATAATAATAATAATAATAATAATAATAATAATAATAATAATAATAATAATAATAATAATAATAATAATAATAATAATAATAATAATAATAATAATAATAATAATAATAATAATAATAATAATAATAATAATAATAATAATAATAATAATAATAATAATAATAATAATAATAATAATAATAATAATAATAATAATAATAATAATAATAATAATAATAATAATAATAAAATTTATATATCTATAGAAAAGAAACTGATCGTGGCTGATGTAGACTTTAATTCTAGTGATTTGGGTAGCACATGCCTAGATTGGGGAAATTATTAGTCCTTTCTCCATGCACACCATTGGGTATATCAATACCCTCTTTAATTGTCTATCAGTCTTTTTGTAGCATCGTTTCTAAATTGGGAGGTTGACTGAATCCCTTTTGAGCAGTTAAATCTCACAAATAATAGGTGAGCTATGTTTCAAAATATGTAGACTCAAATTTTTCATTATTTTTACCCTTGTAGGTGTTGTATGTATGCAGTGAAAGTGGAAACAGTCCCTATCAGAAGTGCCATAAAAATCCTAGTATGCATGCTTGATAACTGTGTAGCACCACAAATGAGCAGTCTACACAAATATATCAGTGACACTAATATATTAAAAAACAGAGACTACAGAGTTATGATTTATTAAGAATAAAATAAGTTCAAACCTATTTTATTCTCATTCACATAATGGCAGAAATATTGAAATGCATATTTATACATATGGTTCAACTGTTAGCATAGGGTAATATTTAAAAGCTAAACAAATTAGAAATGGTTCAATAAGCACTACTTAATTTTTTTTATGTAATTCATTTTTTTAGATACATATATAATGAAAGCTATTTGTGTTTGATATTATCTATTTAACTAAAGTTTATCCAGATAAACAAAAGAAAGAAATTCCAAATGCAAATTATTATCATCAGGGTAATATCCTTCTAAAACTAATTAAAGATGGCACCAAAGTAATTTTAGCTATTAAGCTAACATGAAAAAATGAATATACAAAACTTGCCTTCTGATGACAAAAGAAAATATAAAAAAATATATGTGAAGAGAAATCTCAAAGCTGGTCGAAGGTATGAAAAGAAGAAATAACTTCGAGCAGGGTCTTGTTTTTTTGATTGGCATTTTCTATGGGTCCTGGATAAAGAAAATGCTAATGGATTGCTAATAGATACCAAAATATTTTAGTCATGTGATGACATTGTATTCCTGAAGGGTTGTGGTGATGGTGTTTTAGTTGTATTTCTATATTGGACTATTTCCATCATCTAATATGAGTATTGAATGTCTTTAGAAAAATTTAATTTTATTTAAATATTACAAATACATTCAACTATTAGTAAGAGCACATCAAACAGGTTAGTAGATGCAGAAAATTAAGAGAGCTATTATTCTCTCCTCTTCTTCAGATGTTACTGGCCTAACCACTGACAGTACTAGCATGGGAATCAAACCTGTACCCTTAGATTCTTTGAGTATTGAATTTTAAGGTAACACTCTAACCAACTTCACCATCATGCCAATAGCAACATTCGGTAGAAATTTTATATATTTATCTATAAAGTTCCACCTGATTTCTCCACTTTTTTCTAAGAGCAAAGTTGATTGGTGGTTTTCATACACTATGTAAAACCACATAGGTTAATTTACGGGATTGTTTGCAATTTTCATGTGAGTAGCTTCTTAAAATTTTCTTTTTGTACCTTATGATTTAACACTACTTCTGCCCCAAAAATAAAGAGACCCATGATTATAGAAAAATTTAAGTTCACTATAATACATAGAAAATGATCTGGAGATATCCAGAAAACTGGTTTGAATTGATAAAAATACAGGTTTTTCAACATGGTCTAATCACTTGACAGTATAACAAAAAAGTAGCTGTTAGAGGAAAGGTGTGTTAGATGTAAAATGTCTAAGTGCACTATTCAAAATCCTTTGAAAGCTCTTCACTGAAGAAAACCATAAACTAGAGATTAGATTGGGATATTTGAATAAGACAGCACTGAGTATTTATTAAGCGCTACTATCTGGCATCTATTGAATACTAAAACTTACCCTTGATGATACAAAAATAATGAGTTTTGGAAAAAAATGTTCGTAGATTGATAATAAAGAAATAGAAGTGGATACACACCTTTAGTGTGTCAAGTACCATATTTTATAATCTATACTGATGCCAGTCTTTAGCTATATTTTCTTCAATAGTTTTGATATAAAATAATTATATTTACAGACAGTTTCCATTTATATATTGATGTAATTATAAATTGTGTATTGCATTTTGTTGGATTAATCTTTTTACAAACAAATAGGTCGATCTATTTTTAATTTATATTAAAGTAAATTTTCCTTTTGATTATGTGAATAGCACAATATGTTTAAATTAATATGCACAGTCATTGACCCTTGTTACATGGTTATATTAACATTTTATACTCTTTCATACTATTGCTTGAACTATAAGATGATTCTGCTTTTTACAATATTCCATTCACTGCATCAATTTTAGAAATATAATGCTTTTTGCATTTGCTCTATAATGGATTTATGCTTATTATTTATCATGTTAATGTTAGATATTTGCACTTGTATATACCAGATTTATATATTTTTTATAATTTTTTTGCAATGCTTATTTTTTACATTGTTCATGACATATCTCTTATTGTACTGTGAGATGGATGGATGAAATAAGAAAGTATGCAGGGGTGGTGTGGAGAAGAGAAGCTAAAGATCGGAGAAGATGAATTAAACTTGGAGATACCTTCATCCTGTAGTGGATTGATAATGGTTGATGGCGATGATGATGACTAAATAATAATGTTCATTGCACTGTATTTGTATGCTTATGTTTTATGGTCTTTATATAGTTAATACACATTTTCAAATAGCAAAGATAAGGACTGGTGGTTTTTGTGTCTGGAAATTTCAATACTGATGGCAATAAAAAATTATTTATAATATTTGTATAATGCAGAACATAAAAAGTCATATATCATAGAAGTGTATTGTTTTTTAAATAAATAAAAAAAGATAAAAGAACATCAAATGTTAAATATCTTCTATCAGAAAGCAGCAAACGCTAATACCCATCTAATTTCATCTTCTACCTTTATTTAAAAGTAATTCTAATAAATTTGATTTTAATATAAACATCTTCCATCAAAAATGAGAATATAGGGAAGTATATATTTTAAAAGGTAATAAACTTTAATGCTTACCAAAAATTAATTAATCATTGAAAATAATCAAACATGATATGTTTTACAATCTTAAGTTTATCATATTTTAATGGATGGAATTTCTGAATATAAATTATCGTACATAGCAAACTGCTGAATGTATTTGCATGTGTAGTACACTATTCTATGTATTTGCATACAATTATAATAAAAATAATAAATTTGCATGCAAATAGACCTATAATTATCAAATTTGCAAGTTGGAATAGCAATTTTGTGTTCGTTAATAAATTGTAAAACACTGATCTATAAATCACGAATAATGATATATTAATCATTTTGATATGACCTCCTTATGGCATTGTTAAATTATTGTAAACTTTAGAGTTATACGATTAAATATAGATGGAAGAGATTATTATTGTGTGTTTTTTAAGATTATATATATATATATATTATGAGGAAGGAGGAAAAAAGGGCTGTAATAAGTTTAATCATTTTTATGTACATATATGTATTTTAGTAATTATATTTAATGTATGTATTTTAATAATTATATTTATTGTAATGTAATATAAATAATGTCCATTGGGGGGAGTTGCTGTAGGGTAATTGGTCATGTGATTGTGTAAAAAAAACATCTTGAAAAGATTGATGTATTAAATTATATTTTTACTTATAGTGAGTTGTATATTTGAATTTTCTTTTAAATTGATTATTTTTAATTGTATTTACAAGAATGTCAATGAGGGGGCTAGTTATTTCATGCACACAACTTTCTATTTAATCGTCATCGTCCCCCCCCCAAAAAAAAAATCAGAATTCTGTAAATATTTTTTTAATCCTTCACTCTCAAAAATATAAATAACTGACAGATATTTCTGTATTGGTGGATAGTCATGACAAAGAGGCTCTAACAACCTTCCCACCAAAATAACCTGAGAAAATATACATTTTCAGTGTAATAAAAGTTTATCCCAAGATGTTAAAAGTTCATGGAAACCAGTTCATATCTTGCATGAAAATAGTGATGGAAAAGATATTTAACTACACCTCAGTCTCTTTTTATGTGGTAGATAGGTTCCACAAAAAACCCACATAAAAGAAATCACACAAAAATAGATTTAACTTACATTGAAAAATGTGAGATATGTTCCATAATTTCCAAAAATCGCATAAAAACAAAGCAACATGGTAAAATTACTTTAAAATTCACATTAAAAAATTAAGGAAATAAAGTTATGACTAATAAAAAATTTAAAATTTTTGAAAAAAATTGATACAAGACAAACTTTTTTTATTAACTATTTAATTTTATTCAAAACAAGATGTTTTTATGTGTAATTTATTTTACATTTTTTCATACATATTTTAATCATTATTGCTATTTGACAATATGCGGGTACATTTGTGAACTGATAAGAAATCACATTTGTCACAAGAGGAAATACAATTAGCAGCAACTTCAGTCTTGTGCTGTGTTTAATTAACCAAACAGATGCATCAACTGAAAGTTTTGTTCATGGCTTCAAGTCACTCTAAAACTATCAATTTTTGTGTTAATGTAGTGAATTTACGGTCTTTTTAAAGCTTAAAATGTACTGTAAGGCACTGATTTGTTGTTGCTCATTTTGAACAAAAAGGAGTGCTTGACAAGAATTTTGTCAGCTCCAAGTTCTTTGTTTGATATTCAAAATGAAAATATATATTTTAGAGTACTTTTTCATATTTTTTTTACATATTATAAATTATTTTGATAAAATATGCTGAAAATATAATTATTTTAGAAAAATAGTTAAGATTTTAGTAAAAATTCTTTACTTTTATATGAACATAAATTGAGAAAGAAATCAATGATGTATGCAGCATTTTCTAATAGGTTACAAAAATTATTTTTAGGTTCTCTGCTATAAAATATTTTTATAATTATAGAAATTTATTTTTGAAAAAACATTTGTTCACTTTCATAATCTGCCAAATTATTAATTTGCTTTTTTCAAATGAATCTAATATTAAAAGACAAATATATTATTACTGCTGATTCTATAATTGAATCAATCACAAGTTTAAAACTTTAATTCACTCAGCCAATAAAATTTTCAGTCTAAAAGTTAATGGTTTTCTGTTGACAATGTAATTGGTGATTAAAATTTGAGATGATGATTTTACTAATTTTTATATGAAGCTCATGATATCCAGACATGTAACTATTTAGCTCTCATTGGAATTTAAGAGCTCATTCATAATTCATGTCATTAACAAGAAAATGATTATCCAATTGAATAGAAAGTTGAAGACTTTCTGGAAACATTTTTGCTGTGAAATGAACAGGTTCCACTTCTGTTTCATTAAACTTTTCTAAATATTCTATAGTATCTAAATTTATTACCAAGCCTTTTTCCAACAGGAATTTAAAGTATGTAAAATATAATGTGTGTATATAAAATGGGGAAATTCCAATTTTAAGTGAAATATGGACTTCTTTATTGTATAAAAGAAAACCGCATAAAAAGATATTAAGAAGAAACATGAATCGCATAACTTCAAATTCATACTGAAAAATCTGCACAAAAAGAGACCCATGTGTATTGTTATGTCTGCATCTTCTTAATCTTATGGCCTGGTCCCTTGTCAAGGAGCTTTCTGTTCCCTGACTAAATTTCAAATTTATTATGTTCAGTTATCTCTTACTGTACTGCCAGACACCTTGTATGGAGCTTAACCATTCCCAGATCAATTTAACTATAATAATTCCCCAGTAATAACTTGGTACAATAAGATTGAGATTAATTGCATTTAGTAATAATAATCTTAGTAATATGTTAATCACATATTACAATTTATAAAGATCTATCTGCATTATATATATATATATATATATTGTACCGGTATAAATCCACCATGCTTACTCATACACAGTACCCGAGTTCAAACCCAGTCCACGTTTAAGAATAAATTCCAAAACGCCAACTAAATTCAAACCCAAACCCCGGTATGACCAACCGATGATGACTTTATAACAGCACGGGGTTATCCCTTTTCTAGCTCAGCTCAGAACATAGACTAAATTCTTACAGTTAGTGATATATAGATTTATTAGACTCTAGATACTGGAACGGTCATTCATGTAACGTATATATTTA